>JADLZK010009068.1:0-332421 GCA_015847255.1 Hyparrhenia diplandra
TATATATATACGCCAGCACTATTTGGACCCCGGGTACCAAATCGATTCAGACCCCGGTGCCCTCCCGAAGAGGAGCCGTCCCATCGAGCCGATAGATTTCCCCGTCCCCCCGTCCGGTCAAATCCTCGAGCGGGTGAGGTCCTCGCGGCGGCAGTTCTTCGATGGCAGTCGTCGCCCCGCTACACCCCCCCCCCCCGGCCTGCCGAGCAACC
The DNA here is from genome assembly GCA_015847255.1 of Hyparrhenia diplandra. NCBI lineage: Eukaryota > Viridiplantae > Streptophyta > Magnoliopsida > Poales > Poaceae > Hyparrhenia > Hyparrhenia diplandra. The sequence goes on from JADLZK010009068.1 coordinate 213, forward strand.
TCCCCCCACGTCCCCGGTGGTTTCCGAAATGTCGGGTCGGCCAGTCTCTGCCTCACGCGAAAGCAGCGAAACCAAGGTCGCGTCGCTCAGCACGCGAAACCAAGGCCGGAGTTCTCGCCGCGGTGGACCTCACGCGAAATCAACCAGCGTAGGAGTTCTCGCCGCGGCGGAGGTCACGCGAAATCAAGCAGCGTCGGACCTCTCAGGCAACCTCAATGCCTCACCGTCCGTACTCGGCTGCAGCGTCGCCGCCGGTCGAAGAAGCAGCCTCGACGACACCGGACGTCCGCTCTCCGCTCGGACGCTGACGGACCACGCCCCAGCTGCGCGGCTGCGACGCTGACCCAGGCACCCAGACTCCTCGCTCCTCCTCCCTGTCGTCCGCCGCCGTCGCGCGCCGTGAAGCCCATCGCACGTCACCTGTAAGTCAATTGCCACAGCTGTGCTGCCAACCCATCGAGCCGAGAGGATCCACGGCCCGGCGGTGCTCACTGCCGCCGCTTTTGCGCTTGTTGCGCTCCTCATCTTCCTCTGGCTCATCCTGTAACACCTCAGATCCTACAGCGATCCAGCCGTAAGCAACTCATGTTTTTTATTTCACAATCACATCACATTCCTTGAAAAGATCCGTGCTCAACATTTGTACTCTCCTACTGCTCAAATTCTGCAGGAGCAGAAGTGGATCATAGTTGTGCTGTTCATGGTGCTTGTTTATGCCTCTGAATCTGTAAGCACTAGCTCCGCTTCCTCGCCACCTTTCTGGCAGATGGCTATTGCAGCTACAGCTCACGCCTATGTCTTCACTGTGGAGCCATACCAGCATATCCCTGTACCTGATCATGAGGAAGTCAGATGTGAGCAAAGTAAAGTGGAGGCTAAGTTAGATGTCAACGATGTTACAAGCACTACACCAACTACCACTGAGCAGCAGGAGACCCGTGTTGAAGCTCCAGGGACAAGCATCAGGGAGAGCGTGCAGCATGTTGTCCTCGTTGGCGGCCAACATGTAAACTGATGGCTTCTGAATTTCAATAGCTTGGCAACTGAATTCAGAATTCTTCAGGTTTAACTTGTTATTACTGGGTACTTCTTCAGGTTGTCAAGATGTTGCCCTTACAATCTCGCAAGCAATTGGTCCTGTGGGGAAAGGTGTCGAAAAGGCGTTGGGAAGATTCAGGAGAAGTTCCATCATATCTCACTGAAGCCAGGGGACAAGAAAGAACCTGAAGTTGATGTGGAGGAGCACATCACTAAGAATGTGGTGGATGGCAAACCTGTTGAAGTCAACACAGAGGTTGAAGTCGAACAGGTCCAAGATGGTGGCGAGGAAGGGAAAACTGCCATGGTTGAGACTGATGTAGAAATCAAAAGAACAGCGAAGGACAATGAAGTGTAGTATATGAAGCATATGAAGAATTGCATAAACCTAAGGAAAGTGGAAAGAACGTGTACATAGTTTATGTACTCTTTCCCCATCTGTTCTGGGATTAAACCATCTTGTCTCTTAATACAGTGATCAGAATTACATCGACGCTGCATACAACTTATATATAGCTCATCCTTGAAAGATGTACATACGGACGACAGATGCTTTTCTTGGTCAAGTTAGATAAACACGTGATGCCTATTTTATACATTAAATAATAGAAGTATATACATCAATGTACAACACAATCACAACGACTTGCTCATGTGCCCCAGTTCGGCCCGCCGCAGCACAACTCTGAGCAGCACATCCACCATGTGGCTGCAGCAGCCAACGGCCTTCTCGAATATCACAAACTTCTCCGGTGTTTTCATGTCTCCGAATCCTGGTGTCAGGTTCTCCCTTGTTGCCACGACATCACCAAATCCGAGTGCCAAGCCACCAAGCGGCATCGCTGGTAGCTCATCTGGGCTGCTTTGTTTTGTTGTTTATTCTTCGCCTGATCAAATGCAGCAGTATTAGTCACAGATTGTGGGTAGCTTCCAGTTTACATACATGTCTGGATAGCTTAAAACATCATATTGGTTCAAGTAGTGTGCTGAGTCTCGGTATAAAAGTTGTCTAAAGAACATCATATACTTCAATGTAAGATGAAAAAAAGAAAGAATATTCAGAGGTGTGTTTCCTGTTGCTCTGATCTTATGGTTTACAGTCTTCATTAACTTGGATTAACAATAGCAATTAGCAACCAAAATTTTGTTATTATAGAAATATAAGCTTTACAACAACAACAACAACAACATAGCCTTTAGTCCCAAGTGAGTTGGGGTAGGCTAGAGATGAAACCCATATGAAACCCATATAGAAATATAAGCTTTGTTGGGAAAAAAAAAAATCAACTTGGTGTGCTGGATCTATTTTATCCAAGCTGGTTTGAAGCAGTACCATGCGTGTGTACTCAGAAGGAAGGCTATTTAGTATGCTTAATTTCACAACCTGTAAACTAGAAAACGAAAAGAGTTAGGCTGCAGCAACCCTGAATGTCATTGAGCTGGGTGGTCAGTGCTCTTTCCATCCAGGATGATGCAAACTATTTGAAGGTTCTTGGCATTGCTTAAGACTGGGGTTAATCCCTTCAACTCTAAAAGACCTGCCTTTAACACAAGAAAAAATGGCATATTGGGTGCATTTATGATCAATATTTACTATTTAGTGATTTTTTTCCTACCAAGAATGGATGGCTACAAATATATCACTGAAATAAGCAGGCCTACATCTGCTGTGCCACGGGTCCAGTTTGCACAAATATGGTCAGAAGTGTTGGAGAAGGCGTGGGTGTTGCTTTTGCAACCACAAAGAAACTATTCACCACCATTTTCCAGTTGCCATTTCGCTACATCAGTTCAGCGCATTTTCCAGAACTCCAGATTGCTCTAGGTACAAGTCCACCGACAAGCAATTTTTTGTTCAGGTAGCTGCTCTATGCTGCGATATATAGCTATGTTGAAAAAGATATTTGCTGTCGATAAAAAGACATACTGCCTTTTTATGCGAACAATCATCAGGGAGTTTATAAGTTCAGACATTGGGCTTTGTTTAAAAAGTGCAGGCATTGGAGGACATACAAGTGTATCCTAAGCTTTAGTGGTCATTACCATGAACTCATTTACCAAGAATAGCTAGCAATTTAATAATAAGAAGAAATGTGGCTAATATTTTAAGCATCCTCTAGGTGATTATATTTATTTGAGATTTCAACTTCAATCTATAATAATGGACAAGGTTGTATGCATCCCAGGATGAAAAATGCCAGAACAATTTCCTGGATCTAAATTCAAGCTATGCATGGTAAGGGGCATTTGAGTCTCTCATAGTAAAGAAACTATACCCAAATGCCACAAGGCTACATTTGCAATTATGCATTTATTCTGTGGCATATGTGCAAATTGAATGAGACAAAGGCAATATGCAACTGTCCCATAAAAAAGAATTCAAAATAGGAGAACAATTTGGTACGTAGAACCTTGTACACCAGTAATATAGTCATAATCATGCAAACCATAGAACTTTGGTTGTGTGTCTAAGTGTGCCAGGAGAGGCAATGGTTCAAACAACTCAAGTCAAATTAACAAATTGCATTTACATGTTTTGTTTGGCTACCTTGTTTAGTGCTCACACTGCACAATCTTTAATTGGACTTGGAATGATGCATAAAACACATGGGTAAGCCAGTTTAATTGACCGCTATAAGTTTCTTTGCGGTCAAGAAGACACTTCAAATTAATCCAATAGAGTTCAACTTTCAGGTAGAGGAAAACTTCATTCTTATTTTGTACAAGGTATCTGTATCAGAAATTCAGTAATTTAAATAATTGACCATCAAAAGTTATTCTGATACTTATACTGTCTATTTCATTAACTGATGTACATCAGCAGGTTAGAGTAATTGTAAAAAAACAACTGAAAATAACTACATAAGGAGTATTGAGTATCTTACTTTATCAAGAGGTATATCCTTTATATGTTGGACTTTCAATTCGATAGATATTTCACTCATGTCAGCTAACTGACCCTTGGCGATTAGTGTCTCCGAAGCTTGCCATTAAACCTTCCAAAAACACACAATGGATATTTTGCTGAAATGTCTGGAATATATTCAGAATACAACTGTAGAGTCATTCTTCATGTAAAAAAACATAATGCGAATAAGAGGCGAAGAACCTTTTAGGAGACGAGTCTTGACGATTTCGCATGGTCATCCTCTGCAAATGCAAAATAAATAAAAACGCTTTATGAAGCTGTAATCATGGAATTAAAAAAAAAAGAATTTGATGCAGCCATGGTTTAAATTGGCACTGAATTTTTTTTATCCTGATGTATGAAAATTAAACACACTTAAAGATTACATATCCACACTGAATAAGCTCATTAGAATAAATATGATTCTTTTGCGCATATCAGCGAATCTGATAGTGAACCAATTTAACACTACCTAAAAACATCATTAGGTAAAGCTAACCTGAGGGGCCAGGCGGGTCCATCCAAAATGATGGAAGCTGGACAAAGAATGTGTGAGCTCAGAAATCAAAGATCAGAGCGATTAGATCTGCAAACACACAAAAACAAATAATAATGTCTCAGCTTCTGAATTGTTTCCTGAGCATCTAGCATCAAAAAACATGGACCAAACTAGTATTTGTTAACGTAACCAAAAGCAAAGCAATTTTATGAGTATAAACTGTGAGAGTCAACAAACATCAAATAGAAGGATGCCTGAACCACAAATCGAGCTATTTGATTTGTCACCTGAAGGCAATGTTAGCTGCAGTAGTCTTGGCAGAACCGTCCTTACCGAGGAAGATCGAAAGTCAGGAGCACGTGCTATTTATGTGAGTTACCGACAAAATAAAAAAAAGTGAAATGATAGGTATATAATAAATAAGTTGTAGCTATGAAGCACGTGCTATTTATGCAACGGTGCTGGCTGCATATAGAAAACATGAAGGGTATGAAAATGACAAAAAAAGTGACAATTAAAATGGATAGCTAGATTTTTATATGTTGGAATAAATAAGAAATACTGTGAACAAGATGAACCATGTGAAATTCAAACCTGTAGTTTTGGACATATTTGTTATTACATTATAATGAGAAATAGGTGGTGAAAAAGGTGAAGCATGAATATATTAACAAGGAAAAATATCATAAGTAATAATAGAGAGCTGATGAGCACAACAAACAGATAACATCAGCACAGTTGCATTTCTCTGAATTGAACAAACAATGGGATAAGTAGACTTACAATTAGGACAATGGCACATCCATAAATGGTTTGAGTGAGTTGGGTTTTATCCCTATCGTGCCATGAACGAACAACAATCTGGAGATCATTGTAAACAAGCTGCGACCAGTCGAGAACACTGAACTGTTCAATATCTGCAGTCCTCTATGTCTAGAGAACCAATAGAGTTGCTACACGTGGGAAGTAAAAAGCCTGTTGCAGAGAATCAAGAAGAAGCATCTCTTCATCAAGGGATTACCAATGAGATCAGCTAGAACTAATTGTAGTAAACAATAATCTTCTCCATATATAGATAAAACACCATGTATCGCCAATCGGACAGCTGACTATCCATTCATTTAGAGTTAAAAAGCATACATTACCAACATATAGGTTAGTTATAGAACCAGTGGAGTATACATTGCGAAATGCATCTACATTTATGATGGAACACCAAAACTCAGCTAATAATTAATGACCAGAAATTTGAGCATACTATCATAAACATTCTGAATCTCCAAGCTCCAAAGCCCATAATTTTGCTAAAATTTCAACCAAATGTTCTAATGGAGCGAGACGATTGCTTGAGGCTTGTGACTTCTTTAATTAGCTCAGGCAAGTGAGAAGAAAATGACTCATTTTGGCCCAAAAACATGAACTCAATGAAATGTGGCAGAGTTAGGTTCCTAGTGGCAAATAAAGTCAAAAGTGCATGTAAACAGCTATCTTCAAAATAATGCTATGTTCAATGCGATTCAAGAAAAAAGGTAGTTTATCATACAGTGTAAATGGTGACAGCTAAGCACCCATGTGTGCACAGAAAAACTTAATTTCTATTGGAGTCTACCATATAGTTTAATAGTCCCAAATAATGGCATTATGATTTTTTAAAAATAACCATACAAACACTCCAGAATAGTGATATTGTCAGTATGAAGGAAGCTGAATTAGTATCGAGGCATATAACTAATTTCCACCACATGCAGGGCATGATATATGCATTGAATTATCAGCTGAAGGATTCATGATCAAACAAGCCATTGGGGAAAAAGGTAGCTGACAGCAAATTTAGTTAAAACCCGCACTCACAAACAGAAGCATCAGAACAGAGAATTTGAGGGAATTGAATTTACCTGGTGCTAGGTTGGCCATGGGAGCAGGAGGGGGTCGGAGGCAACTAGCCACTCGCCGGCATCGAGCAGCTGAGGTAGTTGCAACTTTCACTAGAACATCACCTGAGAAAACAAATCCATAAAACATAAGTAAAGAAATTTAGAACAAACCTTTATAAATGCAAAACAGTTATGATACTCGGGGATTGTCCCAAGATAATAAGGAAGGATTGTCCCAAGATAATAAGGACTTGGGCCATCTATATATATAGAGAAAAAATGTATGAAACTACTGATTAGTTGAACCGTTGATTCTGATTGGCCAACTCATGTTGTACATGTGTTTTATTCTCAAGGTCCCAAATTTTAAAATCTGTGGATGAGAGAGGAGGGGACGAGAGGAGTATGTACATCTGCTGACACCTGCATCAACACCACTGACTAAAATGAGACATTTAGACTTTTGATTTTTAAGAATATAAGAATATATGCAGGGAATCGGATAAGAGAGGAGGGGACGAGAGGAGGGTGGACGAACCTGGGCCGACCCGGGAGGAAGGCAGGAGGGCGCGCCAGGCGGAGGTGGAGAGCAGTGACCGGCTAGGAGACGCGTCGAGGCAGGGAGACGACGAGCTGACGAAGTGGCGGTGCGGCCACCCAGGCTGCCCTGACTGGGGGCGGGGTCACCGGGGATGGGGATGAGCTCAACGCGGACGGGGACGAGGCCATCGGGGATGGGGACAAGCTCGCCACGGACGGGGACGAGGTCGACAGGGATGGGGACGAGCTTGTCGAGGTGACGACGACCGCCTGGCTCCAGACGTACGGAAATCGCCTCCCAATCACCTGAGACCTAGACAAGACCGACCGACGGGATCTGAAAATTGAAACCGAAACAAATCGTGTGTGGTGGGGGACTGGGGGTGTCGGAGCTTCAGTAGCTCGACCTCGACGGTTGGCGGATCCTGGGGCAAGTGCGACGCCGGCGTCGGTGAACTCGGGAGGGGCGACGTCGAAGAACTCGGTAGGGGCGACGCGATGCTCCCGGCCGTAAAAACAAATTGGCGCCTGGAAGTTTTGGTGGGGAGCTTCGCGTCGAGAAAACAGGGAGAGCTGGGAACCGCCGGGAGCAGAGCTTGGGGTGGGGGGGGGGAGGGGTGGGGGCGATAGCGGGCGGCGTTGCGCGGATTGGAGAGCGGCGACGCGAAACGGACGGCTGTGGGAGCACGTTCGGCTCGCTGGGGACCTCCTGTCCGCGGGAGGCCTCGAGCCGATGGACCGGCTCCTCCTTTCCACTGTCCGCGTTCGGCTCGCTGGGGACCAAATCCATTCGGTACCCGGGGCGCCAGCACTATTTGGACCCCAGGGTCCAAATGAATTCAGACCCCGGTGCCTTGCAAAGCCAGCCAAGCCCTCCCGAAGGGAGCCGTACATCGAGCCGATAGACTCTCCCGTCGCCCGTCGTTCCCCTGTTTCGGTAGTGTCTGAGGCCGACTTTTTTTGCTGATATATTTTTCTCGGCAGTTTCGCAAGCAGATTTTTTTACCGATTTTTTTCATCGGCAGTTTCTCTAGCCGATTTTTAATCGATTTTTTTTGCCGTCTGTGAGACTCGCATTGCGGGTTGTCTATCCTTTAAAAAAAAAAAAAAAAAATGGAGCTCACGTTATAAATAAAGATTGACTGGCTGGATTTTTTATTGGTAAGTAATCTATACGTGTTAGGTTTGCACGCCATGGAAATCTAATTTCAATGGCCATTTGATTAGCACAATTATTTTGAACCACAAGGAGACCGAATTTTTTTTTTTTTTATTACTCAGGAGCAATTTAATTACAGAAGTTTGAAATTCAAAGCAAAAACTCCTCTAACCAGGAACAAAGAACATATATTGAGGACAATTACATCATGACGTAAATTTCAGACTTTACATCAAAGTAATAATTTAATGATCCTAACTCATTTCATGCAAAAACAATGTCGAGTTGGAATATAAATATCTAGATAAATATCACTAGCAAGAAACACTCCATCCATTCCATGATCGTCCTATTTTTCTTTTTTTGATAAAGTTCCATGATCATCTAATTCGGTTGGTCGTCACTTTCAATGCCCTTTGCTTTGACCCACACGTACACCTTGGCCATCACCCCCTTCTCATTCAGAATTTGAATCTTCATGGCCATCACGTCTATCACTACAAAAAAGACCAAACAATGAGTCACTTTGGTTGACAGATTAAAAAACAAAATTTGAATAAATAAAGTCTGCTTGGATAGCTGGCTTTCAATCACTTTGACCCAACTGTAGCTGCAATGATGATCAAGTTCAAGTCTTAATTTGTAATGCTTATGCATCAAGAAAAAGAAGAGATACTTCCCAACAGTCATAAACAGAAGTCTTTACATTAATTAGTTTGTGCTCCTGATCAGCACACATAAATTAGTAGTAGAAATAAACAAATCATAGAAGAAAATTTGGATAGGAAGGTAAGAAAATAAAGCTGAATCACTCCTTTTAGACATGCTAGAAAGTACTAGTTGCATGAATGATTCCTTGTGTACTAAACCATGTATGCTGCTGAAAATAATGTCTTTGGCCACTGAAATTAAACTGAAGCTTGCACACATCATCAGTACCAAATTGAATCTAATCCACATTACTATAGAATTTTGAGCTGAACATACAATTTAGATCAAGATTAACAAATTGAATCTAATCAACATTACAAAAATAATTGTCAACTACATCATAAATCACCGACCAACAGTTGACCACTCATCAATGAAGCATACTGCACAGCTATAGAGATTTGCTATTTAAATATAGTAGTAACACCAAAAAGTCATAGAGAACCAAAAAATTTGGGCAGTGAAGAACAAGTATAGTGAACCAAAAAAACTTGACTAGTTGAAATCATAGAGATTCATAAAGAATCCTACAAAATTCCAAACACAAACATCCATGTGCAAGATTCAAAAAGTCTTTAGCTTCTGATAAAAAGTGCAATACAAGCTCTCAAACAGCCTCTTCAGGTTGAGAGGCATGCTATAAAGCAGGTGCTGACCAGCATCCATCAACCAACCGAATGGAAAAAAGGGTCTATGCCATTTTTTTAAAAAAAAAAAACATACCACAGAAATCACATTCTGACATTATAAGTTAGACATCAATCAAGTACCAAGGCATTCTATCAGTTGTAAATAAAATGCATGAGGTAAGTGATTGCTTCTCTAAGGAGATAAATTCAATAGAAAATAGAAGATAAAATGATGTGCAATATATTTTTTAGGTTTTTCTAGTTCATAATCTGATCAAGAGGTGACCAACAAGGCACCATTTACTGATCCACTAGTAGGTTGGTGCGCAAAGGGCGCTAAGTTGGAGGCAGGATCTGGTTGGACGAATAGATTTCATTTCGTACATAGACCACAGGAAATAAATGTGGCAATTGAACTAAAATAGCATGACACATTTAGAAGAACCATATGAATTTAAACATTGTTATCACAGGGAAATGACCAAGGATAAGTATACATGTAATAAAAAAAAAGACAGAAGGTTACTGCAATTTGTTCTCTGAACAGGTTAGTCCAGATTGTAAAGGTTATTCATGCATTACAAGAATGGAATACAGGTAATATTGGCCAACGTGCCATGTGAAAGAATTTGTTACGGTTTTGAAAACTGAATGTGGGAGGATTCATTTCCATCTAATTAATAAAGTTTTTTTAATTCTTTAGGCAAGGTAGATATTACTGGTTCATGAGAACATAAGCATGAGAAAAAAAAAAGTGATGGCACATTGCTGCAAGTCCTATTGCGATAGTGCCACCCTACGCACAACTGCAGATGCAAGTTCACCTCAAAGACAGGTTCAAAAATAGAACACCTAGCATGCAAGAACATGCAATAAGTACATATAGAGGAGAAACCAATGAAGACAAAATTACCGGGAGCACAGAGACATGGACAGGTGATGTCTCAACTGACCACCCCTTCTTATTGATCACCTGAGTGATCATAGCATCAGCTCCATCACTAAAATAAAAAACCAAACCATGACAAGAGTCAATTCGATTGAGAGATTAAAAACACGTGAGCTGAATAAATGAAGATTTTGACACATTGGATGATTGGATAGCTGGATCTTCAATCAATTTGACTTAACTCTAGATGCAGTGATGATAAATTTTCTAAACTTTCTAAATAAGATTAGATCTCAGCAAATAAATATGGAAAAGCATGAGTTTTCTAAACTACAAGCGATCTTAGAATGTATATATATGACCTGCTTAAACATTGCCGAGGAAACAGCATGGCTCAAATTGTTCCATTGTTGAAGTGAAAATATATATGTATGATGGCAAACTGGTTAGCAAACAAGAAGAGCATAGATGAAAGCACATGGAACTCAAACTTGTGGGTCATTTAATAGAAAGAAATACTCATTGATGGGGACTACTGGATGATCATAACAAACTAATTTACTTTGTATATTTATCAGCGGTTGAAACTTAAAAGACAAGATAAACAGGTGAATTTCCCACATGTGAATGTAGGAAATTTGAGAGGCCTTGAATTCTCTGCATGTTGCTATAGAAAATTTGAGGCGACTCAAAGAAGAATTTCAAAGCATTAATGATGTAGCACATTTTTTATTGTGGATCCGCAGCCCTTATGGCCACAAGCAACCACTTGACAAGGAGTTCTGGTGATGGGACATAGGCAAGCAAGATGCAATACTGCTCTGACATGTATAATCAGCTCAATAGTATCCATTCCTCTCTTATTGCTAACTAGTATTTTCCGATTCAGTTAGAAATAAAGTGTTTCAATATTCAGAAGCATTAGCTGAAAACAAACTAGAAATACACAAGCCGTCGTATAGCTCTAGAAAACCAGTGGCATTTGTGCATATAAACATCTGTAGGTTTAGCTAAATAATTAAAATGATGTACTGACCGCTGCTGTGTGCTCTGACTGCTCTCAAATACAATCATTTTTGGGTTGTCAGGCAATGATGATCAAGAGCATTTCAATGGACCACATAAATCATCAAAAACAAATGTAGAAGCAAATAGGCAAAAAAACTCATGTGAAAAATGCTGAAATGAACCATACGGCATGTAAACTGAAACACTGAATGTGTGCATGATCTAAACAAAATAGAAAAGCAAGCAACTTAGCACTGGTTCTGTTATGTTTACAGCGACACTTCTGCTTTTTAATCTTATTGGCATCAAAGATTAATTTCATTCTGAATTGTTGCGGCTACAGTCAACTTTATGTGTACCAAATACATGATTTTGTTGATGATTTTTGAAACATTGTAACATGGTATTTTAGTCCTTTATCAGCTATCGTGAGTGCCAGCCTCCCAGGGTGCCAAATGATTTTCCATTTAGAGATTAATCTGGAAAATTTCAAAATGACATCCTAGGATAAACCATATTTAAAATGGTAATAAGAAGCCGAATCTGGAAAAATTTGGAAATACTAGTACAATCTATCAAGACGATCACCTCTCGAGGCCTTCTATTTGAAGCGATGACCGTTGTTGTGTGCTCTCAAATACAATCCTTTTTTGATTGTTACACATCTTATCGACCAACTCTAACAAGAAATTGAAGACATTGAGTCAAAAACTATTTAAAAAAAAAAAAAAAAAAGAATTTGAAATGTAAACTCTATGCTGGATGTAAATATGTATACTGAATTAATGGCTCGATGCATTAGTTGTGACATTTAGAAATCACGCAGTGCTAGGTAATTGAGCAAGGAAAGAGCATCAAAGTTTGACCTATGTACCACACCACCTCTCCTAACACCCCTGTTCCGCTAGGCCCTCGCCTAGGCACGATTAGTCGTTAATCAAGCCCGCCCGCCTGGCCCGGGAGGGGTAGGCGGACCGTAGGCGGGCGCAGCTCGGTAACGTCTCTACCGGGGGTACAGGAGCATCCGGCGGAGGTCGCCCGGTGCGGGAGGAGGAGCTCCGGCACTCGCACGGGCTTCTACGGGGCGGTGGCGGGCGCGTATAAAGAAGCGGGCGTTGAGGATAAGGTTTGGAGAGATGGAGACCGTCCAAATAAGGTTTGGAGAGACTTGGGGTGGGGAGGTGGGCTGGGCTGGACTGGTTGCCTCTTGGGACTTTCTATCTCCCTAAATCAGCGTTTCTATCTATCCGGCGCACTATTCAGCTGTTTATTTTTTCTTTAGAAGATAATTAATATATGTATATTAGTATATATACAAAACACCTAGAGAAACGCCTAGCAACACCTAGGCGTGATTAATCCCAACTAGGCGCTAGGCTGAGGGTCAGCGCCTAGCTAAACATGGCTTAACACATTATATCTCTAGATCCCCAACTTGCTAAAATGTGTGCATTAGAGCAAATCAAAGTCGCAAAACTAAATCGTAGTACAGATCAAAATTCAGTATAGTGGCAGAGCAACTAACGGAGAGTTATATACGGTGAAAGCAATACAAATGCTCACATTTGTAGGTGTAGCTGGTGTGTGCTGCAGAGTAGCTGAATATTGCGAAAAATCTAAATTAGCCTCGTCAAGCTCTTCATCTAAAGCAAACTGCAGACCTGATTGATTTGGAGTTGGAGTTAATTGGAGGAGATGATGACTGATATGTGACAATCACAGGTGCTGCTCTTGTTGAATGAGCTGGTGTATTTTTTGCCTTGCTTGCATAATGGTCTAGGCCTTGGCAAGTTCTCCCTTCTGCATGCCGACCTGCAAAACAATGTTGAAGACTACAGTTAATTACCACATTTATAGGAGAACAGTATTAATTAAAAGGAACTATGCAAAGCTCACCATCATAAAGTGAAGCTAAAGCATCAAAATATGGGAATGACCGATCTTGCCAATGGAGAGCATCCTTGCTGTTCTTGCGAGCAGCAAAACTGGCACAAATGACCGATCATGAGAATTCTCAGATTTGGGGAAAACGAATCCATTTTCAGATTGGGAATACAAATCCAATTTTGAATCCATTTTCTCATTCTCAGATTGGGGGAAATCAATTCCATTTTCAGATTGGGGAAAACAAATCCAATTGGCCAATTTTGTGCCTAGAAAATGAACAACCTTACAGATCTTGGAAGGTGTTGTGCCTCCGTGTAAACAGGTGGGTTTGGATTTGGGATCCATGTAAAGGAACGGAAGCCGTGCGAGGAGGATGGCCGCCCTCGGTGCAGCAGCGGCAGATGTGCGCGGGCGAGGAGAAAACAGCCGCTGCCCAGCGCACTACAGGTGAGCCAGCACAGCCGTCCGTACCTCGGCAAGGAGAATGGTCGCCGACTCGTGCACACTATCGCCGAGGCGACCCGCAGCGCCGCGCAAGGGCGCCGTCGGGGATGCAGAGGCAGCGGCGAAGGCTACGGAGGCTGCGGATTCCGCCTCGGAGGCTGCGCAGGCGAGGGGGAGGCGGCGAGCTATGCTTGTGAGGCGGGGGCGGCGGCGTGCTGGGGTCAAGCGGCGGAGGGCCGGCGAGCTGGGGTCGTGCGACGGAGGGGCGACGAGCTGGGCGTAACCGGTCTCTCCTCCGGGACCTCCCCACGATCTGGGGATTAGAACCGAAAAAAAAAAATAAAAATAAAAATACTATAAAGAGAGGTGAGGTGGGTGCGGGAAACGGACGGATGCGGGATTGCAGGGCGCGGAGCGCACGTGGCTGGGTCGAGTGATTTGGGCGGCCTCGAGCCGATGGGCCGGCTCCTCCTTGTTCGGCTCGCTGGGGACCGAATCCCATTTGGACCCCGGGTTCCATATAGCAATACTATATATATATATATATATATATATATATATATATATTGATCTTAACGCATTACACCCAGAGGTGGAAGCTCAATCTAATTTAGACATCCATGGATTTTGACAAATGACTTAAAAATTTAAATTTTGTTGAGGGACCATCTCTTTCTAGTTCATTTTTTTGAACTAGAGGGTATCCATTGAACATCCATGGACATCCAACTTCCACCTTACACCGTCCCTTTTCCAAACATGATCCACAAGAAAAGGAAAATTACAGAGAATTACATAACTCCTGTTCATCTTCCTCGTACTCTTCAGAGCTTCGTTTGTCACCGCCTTCGAAGCCGCTTTCCAATCGTCGTCGGACACCAGAGCCAAACTCCACAAGGTGGAGGCCGCAGAGGAAGGCTTACTTCTAGGCGAATCGCCGAGTACACCGCCTCCTAAGCGCATCGGCCAACTCCCGCACTCCACGACGCATCCTTCGATTCCACCGCCGCAACCCGAGCAAAGCTTACAATTCGGTAATCGCGAGGCTGAAAAACCGAAATATTGGGCCGGACTGTTAGGGTGCTAGGGTTCCTGATGATTGGACCTTACAATTATTTCGGTTTGTTTTGGGTTAATTCGGGTAATTGAGGCCTGAAACCGAAATAACCGGACTAGATTTACGGTTCGGTTTTTTGTTTTCGGTTTTTTATGCCAAGAGTGTACGCCCAATATTAAAATGTCTTCTATTATTTTTTTTTATGATGAGCAAGATTATTTGAAGGGTGATGCGTTAAAGTTCGATTGCCTAAGAATCGAGAATGCCACGTCACTGGGCGTTCGGTAGAAACCGACCAATCGGTTGGTTCGGTTCGGTAGGGGAAAAATTCGGTTCCTACAACTTGCCAACCGATCGGTTTTTCGAAATCTCAAAACCGACAACCGGTTTCGGTTTTTAAGCACGGTTTTTCGGTTTTAACCGAAGAAACCGATGAACAAGCAAAGTAGCTCGAACCTCATCTCGGGGACGTCTTTGCTCACGGCCGAAGCGCCTTGTCTTGCCGTGGACGCGCCGCCTCGCTCGCCGTCGACGCCCGCCGGGCGCCGCCGCGCCGCCGCCGCCTAGCCCTCCTCAGCCGGGAACGCCACCGCCGCCGCCGCCCCGGCGTTGCGCCGCCGCGCCGCTGCCACGCCCGCCGCTAGGCCCCGCGACCCCGCGGCCCTCGGGTCGAGGTCGCCCGCGCCCTCCACCTCGCCCCGGCCGCGGGTTGCCGCCGCCCGCGCCCGCCGGCCGCCGCCGCTAAGCCGACCGGCCACCGCTAGGGTTAGAGACGGGATGGAGTGGGGAATCGGGGAGACAGAGAGAGGATGGAGAGAGAGGGAGCGTGGGCCGCGTGAGGGAGCCCGGGAGGTGGGTCAGGCCGGGCGGGCTTAGTGTCCGGTTGGGCTTATAGTGAAGTTGGTTTATTCGGTGGTTCGGTTCGGTTTGGGCCGTAAAACCGATCCCAAAGCCGAACACCGAACAGGGAAAAGCGTAAACCGATCCCGAACCGAAAAACCAAAAACCGAGATTTCGGTTCGGTTTCGGTTCGGTTGATTTTTTCGGTTCGGTTTTTCGATTTTGTGCCCAGGCTGAATGCCACGGAGGTGAAAGTCAATTGGAGAACCTATGTCAGAGTCGATGTGTTGTATAGATGCAATCCATAAAAGTAAACAATAATTTAACTGTAAACACTAAACACCAGCTGGTTCGCCAATCAACAAAAAGCAGGTGATCTATAAAAACATTTCCCTTAAAAATTATCAACAGTTAAATCAACAGACAAGCGTAAATATTAACTGAGATGCCATAATGTTTTGATAATTAGTTTCTTATATGTAAATTCCTCAAACACAAATCATCTTCAATCCTGATACCTTTATGTGGCCGGAAGAGCACGGCGCAATCGATGACCGGCTGATGACAAGGGATTCGTTCTTTGCCGTGGTCACCCAAGATCAGTATGCTGCGATGGAGGGGCTTCTCCATGTGAACCGCGCTTCCCTGAAGAATCAGAGACAGAACCGGCAGTGGCATGAAACTAAAGAGGTTCAGATTGAGCGTTGGGAGCTCAGGACCGCCTTCAGGCTTCGCAGGCGGCGCGTTCTCCCTCCAGATTTCAAGGCAAGAGCAGGATATGCGCCACCTGCCAACACTCCGATTGTGCTGCAGTGGCAGCGCGTCAGGAACGACCTCCCGTTGATGGAGCAACGGGTCGTCACGGCGGCGGAGGACGAGGACGACCCTCCTCCTCAGGCGGGGCCCGAAAACTGCCGAACAAAATTTTCTTCTACATAGCTTTTTTGGAGGTTTGCTGGTAGAAGTCAATATAATCTGCTAGATTATATAACAGTTTTTTTTAATAAGGATATATAACAGTTGGAAAGTTTGTCAAATGTACTATAGCACCGTACAACTACTTGGTCTTGTATCATATACAAAAAAAAGTACGGGCCAATCATTTCTAATTTTTATGTAGTCATATCCATGATTGATGCTTAAAGAAAGCTTTTTTTGGCCGTGTAAATTCAGTATTATAATAATACTTGTATACTTGTACTAGTTACTGTCACAGCCGCGACGGGGAGGGGCGGCGGCGACACCGGCCGACGCACCCTAGAGGCGGCGCGGCAACGGCTGGGCGCGGCAGGAGGGGGCGGTGCGTGCGGTACAGGAGGAGGGGGCAGCGGCCGGGCGGGAGCAGGGAAAATATTTTCTTTATTGCTTGTCCCTAAGAGATTACATTCTCCTTTATCCCTAAGAGATTACATCCCCCTTGCTTATATAGCCCTCTTATGGGACTTGTATCTCAAGCAATCTCTAAAAGTTTCCTTATAGATTGAAAAACCTTTTACAAGCAAGTCCCTATTCTTATCCTAATAGGAGACTTCCTTATAAAGTGAAAATATCTCCTTCACACCAAAGAGTCCTAATTTATCCTAACTGAACTCTTACTTTAATTACTGAAGAAATTGCGCAAGGGCGGTGCCCCCCCTGGTCGTGGGCCCCTAGGGTCGGCCCCTCTGGGCCCCATCACCTCGGGTGTGACAGTTACCATCATCCATCGTAGCTTTGTGGAATGTATATGTTTACATTAGTAGGTGTATGCACGTCCTGCATAGCCCAGTCAGATCTTAGAGTGATGTCTATGCGGGATCCCTGGACTCCTAGGCCCCATAGACATTTGAGCGAACAGTGGAGCGCATGCTACTGCGTACCTTTTTTTTCGACAACAGCTATTGCATACTTGGAGCACGGGGCAAAGCACCACGGGCGGCGTCAGGCCCGACGGCGCGGCCTAGTGAGCACCGAAAACAAAGAAGAGGTATAGCAAGTGGCGTGCGGTCGAGGTAGAGGCTCCTGCGGTGAGCATGGTGGTGGAGGTGTCAGTGTCCGATGCATGTTTCCGGATGTGCTAGGCACAGCGTTGTGTTCACCCAATTCACCCGCCTTGGCATCTCTCGCTCGTCGTCGTTCCGTCTTGGAGGTCGGTGGCTTCGTACCGTGTTTGATCCGGCTCATTCTCCATGCCCCATCCCGCATGCCGACGACAAGAGGCGATGGCTGGAGTTGTTGCTCGAGAGCAGCACCACGGTCGTCGAGACTCGAGAGCGGCGAGCCCAGGGCTGGGACGGGACCCGGCTAGGCACGACGCGTGAGGGGGGACGGTAGTGGTGCAGGCGTAGGGAGAACCGGAGAAGTCCTCTAGTGAGGGTCAAAGGTTGGGGGAGCGGCGACGGCTGCGAGACGGAGGAGATGAATGCATGGGCGACGATTCACGTGGAAGCGGTGGTGGCGCGGCACGAGGAGGGGATGGTGGCGGCGACCTTTCTCGCCACGAAGGCTTAACGCCTGGAATTGCTAGTTGGTGATGGTCCGATCAATATCCAACAGAGGATAAAAAATGGGCAACGTGGCCCAATGAAAGGCGAAAGAATGGTCCCATCTTTCGTAGTTAGGCCATGTTTAGTTACACCAACTAGCGAAAGAATGTTCAATGAGCAATATATCTATATCTATTATATCTAATATGTACTCTCTCCATTCTAAAATTATAAATCGATTTGATTTTTTTCATTCATCATACATAACTGAATAACTAAATGAAGAACCAAACAAGACAAAGCGACTACGTTTTGTTGTGAGAGGACTCTAGTAAATTTAGACAGCTTGTGGCTCTTTGGTGCACATAATTGAGTTCAGCCTGCAAACATATACAGAGCCCATCGTCGTATCTAGCCCACTCCAGGCCCAGCCACACCATCTCCGGGACCCATTCCCATTCGCCGCTGCTCGTATGGGTATGCGGAATTCGGTCGTAGACACCGTGACTCCGGCTCCTCTACCAATCGCCAACCGCTGGGCTCGTCTCTACCAAGCTGGCCGCCCCGCCCGCCGATAAACTCCTCTAGCCCCACCCGACAAATTCGCGGGCAATCGCTTCCTCCGCCCCCGCGCCGAACGCATCCAGATCCGGGTAACCTTCGACTCCAACTCTTCTTCTGCCGTCGTCCTCCTCGTGCAGTGCGTACTCGTGCTCCTCATCCTGGCTCGGGTTGATTCATCTTCTCTTGGTTAGAATCGTCCCTATATTCCATTTCCCGACGAATCGCTCGTGTTTTTGTTGGGAGAAATCCCGCCGTTCCTGATCGTACGGATTCTCCTACCAGTTGCCTGTTTCTGATCCCCGTGACTTCTGGGGTTTCCACTGCACCACCGTGCCCCTCCAGTCCGCAGCTGATCCCCTGCAGCCTGCATGATCAGTCTTTGCTGTGTTATCGATTCGGGATACATTTGTTTTGTGAGCGTTACATCGTGGTTTTTCAAGGGATGTTGAGATGTCACCTTATTTTTATATCAAATCAATTTGTATTTAGAGCGTAACTAACCAAAATCTTGTCTGCTAATCGCATGATAAAACAGGCATGACATAATGGAATTCAGTTTTGCTCAAACCTGGTTTGGTCAATGTATGGTAAAACCTGGGCAATGTGAGAAAAGCCAGTTATGCTAAAACTCAAATTATATTAGATTTTTATGTAACCAAAAATTCTCACAAGTCGTCATTGTTTTGAAGTATATGCTGATCAGTTATTCTCGTGCTGTTGTCATCCAGATTCTTAGACTTCATTTGTAGGCCCCTGCCCTGTCTTGCCCCGAGGCCCTGGAATATTTGTTGGCCTTTCACTTGTGATAAAATGGTTCCCCTTTGCGCGTATGGCATATCTTATTGCATTTTACCAACTTATGATACTAGTACATGTCAATAAGTCCTATTGATTCCTTGTGACTAGATTCTCTGTGTACTGAATGTTGTGCTCATGCACATCTTACGAGCTGCTTTGTTATATTATCGTACATTGTCTTTTGTTTGTGGAACTAATTCCTCTCCTTTTGCAGTTCAAGTAGCTCACTGATTCAGCTTTGGTTATTCCTTGGTGACAGAACTATTGAAAATGGTATTATTGATTGACTCAACGTTATATCATGTTTCCCTTTTTATAAACTAATTCACTTGTCATTCTAGAGTCTATACATTTTGGGAGGGTATTGTGGTGATTCATATGTGTTATTCCTGCAATCTTGATTGCATCCCATGTCTTGGTTCTTGCAGTTCAATCTTTTTCCTTTTTATTATGTATTACAGGTGGTTCTTGCAGCCTCTGTAGTGTCAAAGTCTGGAAAAAGGTAAGCTGGTTATTGCATATTTACTAATTTTGATTGTTATTGTTGATTCTTTAATGATATCTGCTTCTGAAACACTTTTAATTTTTTTGTACCTGTAGCGTATGTATATATTAAATCTGCCCTGAACACTTAAATTGTATTTACTTTTTGTTCATATAGCATATTAGCATGTATATGAGCCATGGGTCTACAATTGTGTCAAAAACAACATCATTTAAATCTACTTTGTGCAATAGGCTCTGTTATATGTAGATTTATAGGTTTACTTTGATGCATTTAATTTTTGTCAAGCTACAGACAACATTTTCTCTGTATTTGTGTGACTATTTTTTTCTAATAGAAAATAATGTGTTGTTTATGTTTTTCTTCAACTGCAGCACTTGTTTCAAGACAATTTGTTGATATGTCTCGAAGCAGAATTGAGGGACTACTTGCAGCATTTCCGAAGTTGGTGGGAACTGGAAAGCAACACACTTATGTTGAGACTGAAAATGTCCGCTATGTTTATCAGCCTATTGAAGCCTTATATCTGCTAGTCATCACAAATAAGCAGAGTAACATTCTTGAAGACCTGGAGACACTGAGACTGCTTTCTAAACTTGTATCCTGTTCCCAGTTTTTATGTTATATTTCTACCATCAAAGGCTAGTTTATACTGCTCAAAAGTCGTGTTTTCAACATAACAAAATGTATTTATTTTTGCCATGTCTGTATTATTAACTTTTGGTACTGGCATTGGATGCATGTTTTCCTTGTATAAGATCAAAGAAACAACATTATACACAAGCATAAATACGCTCTTGGTTTTGGAACCAAAGTTAACACATAAATCACTATGTTAGTACCGCTTTACCCTTGCTTAGGACCTAATTATAAGCTTCTAGCAGTTCCATATTTAAAATACCAATTCAATCCAGTGATTCCTTGAACATGTACAAAGGTACCTGAATACTCCCCCCCTCTTTGGATGAGGAAGGTGTCAGTCGGGCGGCATTTGACCTCGCTTCTGCTTTTGATGAATCCATTTCCCTTGGAAACAAAGAAAATGTTACTGTTGCTCAAGTTAAAGAGTATTGTGAGATGGAGAGCCATGAAGAGAAGCTGTACAAACTTGTCATGCAAAGCAAAATAAATGAAACTAGGGATCGCATGAGACAACGAGTTACTGAGATTGAGAAAAGCAAGGTTCGTCCTATTCTTTTCCTCAAAGGAACACACACTTCTCTTGAATATTCAACATCATGGGATTTTCTTTTTACCTGCCTATATAATGTTAAAGTTGAAATTTTGTAAACAGCCAATAGCCATGACTACTCTAAAAACATGAAAAAAGATTTACTATTTGAGTTTGTCCTTGTTTGCTACTGCATTTATTTCCTGACATGGGATCTTTAATACTGAAAGATAGGACTATAGGAGTGTTTCTCATCATTGTCACATTCTTTTATCAGTACATTACCTCTTCTGTTGGTTTAACTTTACAATCTTGTAATCATGGCAATAGTCATTATTACTTTCAACACTTTCTTGCTTGCAATGCGGGTTCTCCAGGTCATCATTATTAATCTTTTATAGAATTTTGAGATAAATAGTCATTGTCTTATTTTGTATCACAAACTATATTGCAAACAGAACTAATTTATTATATTTGAGCGTTCTAGATTGGAAATATAACCTGCCATAAATTCCTGGAATCTTGATTTAAATATTTTGGTGCAGAGTGTTATTTGTGGCACCAGTTCAAAGTCATGCCTCCTTGTCTCTATTTGGATGTTTGCTATAATTTGGCGTGCCATGTTGTGGGTAGAGCTGGGTTACTTTGTTACCAAAAAATGGCAAACTATTGGACATTTTTCTTCTTTTGAATTCTTCATTTGTGTTTTGTAGGACATGGGTCTTTGATTGCCTTTGAAATTCTGGTTAGACAGTGTTTTTCCTATTTCGATCATGGTCTTTTGTTTGCTGCACGCAGTACTGTCATTTTTCTCTTGGAAATTTAATATTTTCTGAAAGGAGTAAACATGGAGTACCCGTGCAAAAGCTTTTTGTGATTAACAGTTCTCTCTGGCTAACTTGCAATTGTACTGGTATTGCGCATGATTATGACCAACATTTGGCAACTTGTAATTTATGCAGATCGGTAGAGGCAAGACTGAAAACGCATTTGGCCCCCAGAGGACTACAAACTTTGTTAATGACATGAACACCAGAGCGAGTGGTCTAGAGAGTGATCCTATATTTGGGCCACTGTTTGCTCAAAAGGCCAAAGGTTGGTACACAAACTAATGCATACTGAATATGTGGAAATTTTGACACCGTTGATTATTTTATTACTGATGTTGATGTACATAGTGCTGATTTGTGTTAAGAGCTGAATATAGCGGACAGTATATTCTTTTTATCTTTCAGAACTTTTGGTCTGAAATCTCAAATCGGTCATACAACTTTCAAGTGGATTTGGTCTCAGCTTTGAAGTGAATTTTGAATGCCAACATATTGCATTTACTATTACAATTCATCTGTGGACGCCTCTATTTGGAGCAGCTATTATTATGTTGATTAATAGTGTCATTTTTATTTTACTTGTACAGGTTATTCTTCTGCTCCTACTGCTACTAGTAAAGTGGCTGGTGGTATGAAATTGGGCAAGGCACAGAAGACAAATCAGTTCCTTGAATCTTTGAAAGCTGAAGGAGAACTCATTTCTGAGGACACTGAACAAAGTGGAGTTCAGTCAAGGCTGCCATCTGCCCCACCAAGTGATCCTATCACAGTCGCAATTGAAGAAAAGATCAATGTCACTGTTAAAAGGGATGGTGGAATTCATAATTTTGATATTCAAGGAACCCTTGCTCTCCAAGTTGTGAATGACACCAATGGTTTTATCCAGTTGCAGGTTATTTTCTATATTTTTTCGGGACCTTTTACATTTGATCATACTGCAATAATGCGATCTATCATTCAATTTGCTCCTGGAAGATTTGTCATAGCAATTATTGGCCTACTACCAGTATCTTGTGATTTGTTTGCTCTACTACACTAGTTTTCATATCTTAGAGCTTCTAATAAGTAGTTTTTAATTAGAGAATATTAAGTATCCCATATTCGTATGGTTTACAGATCGAGAACCAAGAACTACCTCGACTTAGCTTCAAGACACACCCTTATATTAACAAAGAGTTGTTCAATAGTCAGCAAATTGTTGCTGCAAAAGATCCAAACAGGCCTTTCCCCAGTGGTCAAAATGAAACCCCTCTTGTGAAATGGAGAATCCAGGAGTTGGATGAGTCATCTCTGCCATTGTCAGGTATATTTCAGCTGTCTTCTTTAATTACTTGGAAATTTAGAATTGTAACCTGTTTTTGCAAATTGCAGTTAATTGCTGGCCTTCAGTCTCTGGAAATGAAACATACGTGAACATTGAGTACGAAGCTTCTGAGATGTTTGATTTGCACAACATTGTCATTTCTATACCTTTGCCTGCACTCAGGGAAGCTCCAAGTGTCCGGCAGATAGATGGTGAATGGAAGTATGTTTCAAAACCTTTGTGTTACCTGTCTTTAAATACTTCGGTGGTGTGTTCGTCTCAAGAAAAATCTGTTGAATCCAAATAATGCTAAGAGCTTTATTAAATCCAACAAGCCTTTGGGTGTGAATAGGAAGCTTAGGTTGTGCAACAAAGGTGAAGCTGTGGAGAGCATGGAAGAGTTTACTTGACCATTCGGTACAAACAGTGGGAGTATTACCCTTTGTTTTAACAACCCCAATTTCTTTTGGTGGGGGTGTGAGGGAAGGGTTTGTGTTTGCTGAGGTATACTTTACACGAAGCTGGGATGTATACGGGAAGCAAGCCTAGGCCTATCCGTAATCTCGTATTGAAGTTGTTTTTTTGTTGCTTGAATACTGGGTCCACAAAACTATCTCTAGACTGTTTTCATAACTTAATAAGGATACTGAATAAAAATACCTGTTAGAAGTATATCTAAGGATTTACCTTTTTAAAAAAAAAAAAAAAAATCTGTTCCTTTATTTAAATTTATCTTGGCACTTATATGTTCTCTCTGTTAGCCCCTCCAGCTGGCCTCTAGCCTTATATATTAACTTTTCTCGCTTTCTTGCATGCAGGTATGACTCAAGAAACTCAGTGTTGGAATGGTCAATTATTCTTATTGATCAGTCCAACCGCAGGTACATGACCTCATTATCCATCCCCACCCCCTCAACGCATGCACACAGACAGTTGCTAATGCTTGCTTTCCTTTCATTTCCAGTGGTTCTATGGAATTTGCTGTTCCTGCAGCTGATCCATCAACATTTTTTCCCATCTCCGTTGGATTTTCTGCATCAAGTACCTTCAGTGATTTGAAGGTTGGTTATTTTGTTTTCTAAAGGACCTTACCCATTATGCTCCATCTTCTGAACTATGAGCATACTGAAGTAGGAGCATAATGAGAAAATTGGAGGGATAACTGGTTACTTTAGAATTTCTTTCAAAAAAAGGTCACTTAGAATTACACACCTTGGAATGTTGAATTTCACTTGGTTGATTTGTTTCATCCGATAATTGTACTGGCTCTGATGAGTTAGCATTGTTATGGACTGGCCACTCCACTCATTGTGCCATAAAACACCTCCCTCCTTTTAGACTGTTCCTATTGTATGTAGTATGATGTACGAACCATCCTTTGCTTATCCATAGCTTCTGGTTTGCTTTCAAGGTCGATTTTTTGTTTAAAAACCCAAACAAAGTATCTCTACTCACCGGTTCATAACGATCCCGACCGCTTTGCATTAGAGTTTTCAACCATCTTAAGCCCTGCTTGTGCTCGTGTCCGTAAACTTAATTTTTACTACGATTGAAGGCAGATAGGAAAAGAACACTTGTATATGGAGGTAGTACATAAGAACAATATTGCAAAACTGATTGTCCACTGGCCCAACTTTTTACTACGATTGAGAGCAGATAGGAAAAGACGCACTTGTATATGGAGGTAGTACATAAGAACAACATTGCAAAACTGATTGTCCGCTGCCCCAACTGTCAGCTTGATAAACTATGATGCATTTGTCAGCTAAATGTGTGCTACTTTCTGATGACTTTATGTTTCTTACCTTGTTTGTTTTTTTGTGATGCTATGCACATCATTGTTTCAGGTTACCACCGTTCATCCATTAAGGGAAGGCAGTCCTCCCAAATTTTCTCAGAGGATTCGAATGGTTACTAATAATTACCAAGTGGTTTGAGCCTAAGGGAAGGTCACCTTCAAACCTGAAGCAGATGTTATAACAGTATGCGGAAGCTAGGATTTTCTATCTATATGGGCAGCTAGGAATTATATATAGAGAAGAATGTTACACATAATCCTCTTTTTTTGTATCTACTCACTGTAAAATGTTGCGCCATATTGGTATCTTTACAGGAATGTGAAAATTATAATTGTCTTCTCTTTATCGACATTTTTTTGGCCCCTTTCGTTGTTACTGGTGTTTGGATGCATGTTTCTGGAATTTTCCGTGGAGTCTCATAATCGTCCTGCCGTTCATCTCATAGCTAGAATATGTCTTTCAGCCTGGTGTTTTAGCTGTTTAGAAGTTAACGTGTTTGAGATAGAGAGTGAGATTGGTACTGACTGTCCGTGACTCGACAACGTCTTTTGGGCTGCGTTTGAATCCCCATAGCTGATACAGTAGTTGTCTAGTGCAGCCCAAGCCACGACAGATAAATACTGTCGTGTCCAATCCAAATGCCTTCCTAGTAGTAGTTCGGCGCCCAGTTCCTACGCTACACATTTGTTCTGTTGCAGAATGCAGAGTCCTCTCTCTAGAAAAACGGCACCAAAGGATGACAGAAGAAATTTTCTGTTAAAGGGTCGCTCAGGCCATCATCACGTGATGTACGCCGTCAGCTAAATGTTTGAAAGCTTGTCGATGTTTAATACTCCTATTTTTAATTAAAAGAGACATATTTTCATCATAAACATGTTAGAAGACACAAAAGTTATTGTTTTTCAAAAAAAGATATATTCAAATTTAAAAAGATCTAACTCGTCAAAGGGTAAAGATGATGTGCTTATTTTTGGTATGAAGGAGAGTACACCGTTCCTGTTCCTGTTCCTGCACGGAGGACTAGTGCATTTCTCTTCCATGTCAATGTCACACTTTCCCTGTAGAGTATTCTTTCGGTGTGAGCGTGACACAACTGTCGCACCACTGTGGTACACCTAGCAAGTGACAGACGTCAGTTCATTCTCAGGTGTGTGTGTGCCCTCGGCACCTGAGGACATCTTTGCAGAACTCGTATCGGAGCTGCATCATGACCGATCTATGCGCAAACCATTTTGTCCAGCACTCCATCTCCAGTGTATTGCCTGCCTCTCCATCACTCTGACGGGCTGTGAAAATTCAAAGCGAGACGCAGAAAACTCACTGCACTTTGAGCGTTTAATCAAGTGTACTAGTACACAGGAGTAGTACGCCCCTGAAAATTCCATTTTGTGTGAGTGGAGGACAGTACTACTACGCTGTCCTCCTCCTCTTCCTTTTCTGTCATGTAACAGATGCAAGGTAGCTGGCGGCCTGTAGTTGCCTCCGGATCGGATCGAGTTTCTGTGATGGAAAGCATTCGCGACAGGGTGCGGTGCATGCAGTGATGATAGGATGGCGGGAGTAGACGGCGATGTCCTTTGGAGCACAGCACGCGTGCGTGCATGGCTGATCATCGACTCGGAGCCAGAGAAAGCGACCGAGGCGGCAATGCCGATGGCGGAGTGAGTGGATTTCAGCGAAAGCGAAGAGAGCGCGAGCGCAGGTGCTTTCTTTCACGGGGCCCGGCCTCCGCCCGCGTGGCCGCGTCGCCAAGTGGCTGGCTTGGCCACGGGCCGTGGCCGTGGCCGTGGCTCCGTTCGTGTCGTGTCTGCCAAAGCCCTAAAAAATGGCGCAGCCGACGTGACGGCTGAGTCAAGCGCGGAATCGATCGAGCGAACCGTCTAATCACCCGACCAAAGAGACGCGCCCTGGTAATCAAATGCTCGCCTCGCCTGCCTCGGCTCCATTTGTTCGTGTTCTGTGTAGGATCCATCACCTCCTCCACTCCATACTTTGATGTTCATCGATCCCGCCGCAATCAATTGCCTACAGAGTGCACTGCGCACAGCACGTTTTCCTTTCGGGACATGCTTGGTACAATGGTACTACAGGAAGAAGGCGAAAAAAACGGTGACTGATGCGGGTCTTTTTACTAGGCCCTGTGTGCTGTCTGCTCCGGTGGGCCGAGATGGGCTAGGCTTTCTGCTGCACAGAGCACACCATCCCTTTCTTGGCCCGAACCAGGCCCCCTACAGCTACAGAACAGGACAACGGCACAGTGGTGCAGCGTCGCGTTGCTATCCGATCCGTCGCGCTCGCCAACCAACACGCACCCACCCCACGCAACGCAACAGCAGCCAAAACGGAGGGAGTATCGAGTTCGAGTGGCCTTTTCCCAAAGGCTGCACACGCAACGCAGGGCAATCCATCCGGCGCTGTGCTGCTGCCTTTAGTTGGCGCCCGTCTTTGCGCCGGGCTAGCCATGAGCCACCCGCTCTCTTTCTCCGGTGCCGGTGCCGGTGCCCGCCCCCTTTGGTGAAAGATCTGCTCCTGCAGCTTGCGCTTTGCTTTTATTCCTCCTGGAAAACCTCGATCTGTCCGCCTGCTGCGGGCGGCGCCACAGGCAGCGGAGCCTCGACGTCGTCCAGTCGTTTTCGCCGGGCGAGTGGGCGACGGGCTCGGCTAAACGTTGGAACGGCCAGGCACCGTGGGCAGCGGCGTAAAGGCGCGCGGAAGAGTTCCTTCCGTCCCGCGCGCTCCCCGGGGCGCATCGGAGAGGCAAAAACGAAAAATGGGGTGCTTGGCCGTTTTCGTGCATGGCGAGATGGGCAACCAAAGCAGCTATTGTAGCTAGTACAGTAGTACTGGTAGTGGTGGTAGTGGCGTGGCACAGTGTTCAATGGCCTTCGGAATTAGGATCCCAGTCATCTGACCCTCTGCACCTGCCCTATCCGAATCTTGCTCAGGTGACCCAGCTGAGGCCTTGCCTTTGGGGCCGGCAAGAGACAGAACGGCTCGCGATCGTACGTGACTACCCACATCTCTATGCGTCTCAAAAGATGGAGTACGTTGTACTACTACCAACCAATCTGGTTGGTTTAGCCGCACTCGAACATTCTTCAACTTCATCACTACTACTAGAACACGATTGTGGTTGCTAGAACAGGACTTATTGTTAATACTAATACCCCCCTCCTAAAAAGACTACTATGAAAATCGTGTCAGCCAAATTTACTATATTCTGATCAAGTTCATAATAATTAGTACTACTATTAGCGTTAGCATTTCTCAACCAAGTTTTATTACGTCAATTAAATTCCTTCGTTAATCTAATAATATTTATTTTATATTGTAAATGTTAGCTTTTTATTATAAAAATAGATTAAAATCAAAATAAGTTATTTCTTGAGAAGCCAGAATTGCATATTTTTAAGCCAGAGGCAGTACTAATCAAGATCGATAAAGAAGGCATGCCGAGGGATTTGAACTGCATTCGGCTCAATTCTCCAAGCCGGTCGTCATGATCGTTCTGGGATCGAAAGGCTGCCCGTGCAAGCGCACAACAAGAAGGCTGCGTGGTCCGTACAGAAGTGACGCGCTCGATGCCGGCTGCCTCTTTGACCGCCTTCCTTCCTTCCGCGCGGGATGCGTGTGCACGGCTATAAAAACAAGCAACATCGTGTAGTACCTGCAGACCATGGTTGCTGCCCCCCCCCTTCGCCTGCAACAAAATTCGCGCCGGAAGAAAGAAGAAGGCACAGCCAAGCCAACAGCCCTGTTCCAGCTGCGGTGGGTGGGAATCTCCTTTCTTTGCGAGAGATGCGATTCGCCTTGGGATCAGGGAACTAATAACACTATCACACAGCATTGCTGGGGAGCCTGGCTGGGACATCGCTGCATGCACTCGCAAAGCAAAGCAACGACAGCCTGCTACAGTGCTACTACTGCTGATTAACTCTAGAGCTCCTCCCCACCCCAACTGTTTTTGAATAGATTCTTCGCTGGATCGGCTCCCTGTCCCTCCCTGCGCTAGTGTAGCCGTTTGCATTAGCCATGGATCGTTGTATCCGCTGCCTGCCTTTAGCTTCTTTTGATCCTCTATCTAGTCTAAATAACCGAGCAAATTAAAGACAGCGCGGGTTGTCGCCAAATCATTGCCTTTACACCGGTGTGGATTACCGCCGTGCCCCGGCAAAACATGTGGAGGTGGAACCGAAAGGCATCATGGCTAGAGACCGTGTTACAATTACAACAGTGGCGTGTCGTTTAATTTGCAGCAGGCAGGCACATCACACCGGCTGGGCATAATGTTATAGTACTTTGTCCAAGCAGCAAGCCAGCTGCTAGCGGTGGTCAAGCAAGCAACCTACCCATGTCATCCGAATGAACAATAATCAAAGGTCTGTGACCTGAGGGGATTGTGCCGTGGCACGCAGTAGTAGACGATAGAACTCCTCCAGCTCCTAGTTATTTATGAACGAAAAACTGTTCAGTGATGATCATGCTATTGTGTCCGCCCATGCCATGTGTGTCTGACTAGTGTCCCTCGGCCATTCGTGGATGCAGCGCCAGCAGCCGGCAGGGGCAAGTGACGATGCCCGTCCCTCGATGCCGCCATGGCACACTGCTTTCTTTTTTGGAGTGTGTGTGTGGGTGTTCTCAAGAAACTATCATACAGCTGCCACCGCAACCTCTCATCAACCGCTTTAGTTTGTTTTTCCCTTTAGCTTTTTCTGCGCTCGGGCCTAACGTTGCCATGCCAACGCTTCTTTTCGCAAAGCCCTCTCTCGAGGGGCTATGCACATCAATCTTGATGGATCGATCGAGTGCGCCAATGCCGTATTGCCAAAGGCAGCGTTTTTATGCTCCCCATCTGAAACCTTTGATGAATGAGAAAGGGTCGTCCATACCATTTCTAGTCCTCGACGTCTAACATGAGTGCAGCAGATTTAATTCGAGGATTCATAAATGCAATTGAAGTTTCAGTTAAATATTTGATGCATGTGACACCATACCCCAACTACAGAAAGCATGAAGGTTGATGAACATGCTACACTACCCAATCGGGCAATCCGTGCTAGCTACTATAAGAGCTAAAGTAATTTTGAGTTTAGGGTTGTTGATGGGTCTTGCAAGGACTAACGTGGATGCTTCAAATGGACTTTTGCGATTGTTGATGTGTTTCCAGAATCTCAATAGTCATATTATGTGCGCTTTATAAAGAAAAAATATGGACTCTAGGATCTTTTTCTAGAGGGTGTTTGGTTGTTAGTCACCATTTAACTTATTTAAGGTTAGGCCAATTTAGCTAACTTTAGTTGCTGTTTTGGGCATATTTGGATCCATGCACTAAAAAGTAGCTAGCTAATAGTTGCTAAAATTTCCACATCATATAAAATAAAATGAGACATGGATGAAACATCCATCCTTAATGCATAGTTTCATACATTTTCTTTGTAAAAAAAAAAAAAAAAAAAATCATGACTCATACAGAATTGCCAAGAGGGTTTCTTCTCTCTTCTTCAACAAGTTGCTACGTCATAAAAGACTTAATGTGCCAGCCTATTAAATAGAAATTAAAATTAACATGAAACTTTTATTGAGACCAAGCTTTTAATTGTTTTTAGAAGAGACAGTTGCCACCACAATGTGTAGCATGATTCTGATACATTAAATTAGATCTTGCATGCACGTCAACATAACTCCAAAAGTGTGAATTCTTTATCATCAACTTACTAGGACGTGGCGAACATTTTGGACATATCCAACAGTGGGAACCGATCATGTTTTGAGGCCGAGAGAGGAATCTCCCATTGGAGGTAGAGATTCTAACCTCCAAATTTCCGTTTATGGCAGCTGTACTGGTTGTCACATCATGAACTGTTTCCGCTTTAACACCGGGGACGACGCTGTACATCGAAGCAACCGATCGATGGATGACTGATGGTCCATGCCGCTAGCAGCTGAGTGGAGGCTGTGGAGCAGAGAGAGTACCCATCCATCGCGCGTGCCGTGCTGGACCGCTGGTTGATGCGCTAACGACCCGAATTGCCACCAAATAGACCTTGATGATCGGGCCACCAAATCGATTTGATCAGCCGTTTAGTGCATTGCTGTCAATTAGTATGCGCCCAGAGTTGTTGGTGGCACTGCAGTGCAGTGCAGAGTGCAGACGACGAAATCGGGACGGGCACGGGAACAGTAGGCAGCAGCATGCTTACCATTCCCGGGCGGCACCACACGACGTTCGCATGATGGGACGCCGAGAACTGAACGCCCACCCTCATGATGGATGCTCCAACCTCCGTCCGTCCAAGATGATGCGCGCGGCCTAGTAGCGCCTAGCGTGCCGCACCCAGCCATCGGAGCCGTGAAAGTGAGCCCATCCGGCACGTCGACGGACGGCACCGGACCGGACGAGCGAGCCCGCGACGACACGGCGCGTGCGTCGCCTCCGCCCTACCACCACGCACCGCCTTGCACACACAACAGCTCACCCGTCCCGCGGTCCCCGGGGGACGCGGCGCGGCGGAGGAACCCTCGGCTCGGCGTCCCGGTGCGCGCGTGGCGTCGGCCGCCACGCAAGCAGGAAGAAGAAGAAGAAGCCTCGGCAGTCGGCACTGCTCCAATCCAGTCGCGGCGGTCCCCGACGGACGGGCGATACGGACCGGCCCCGATCGCGTGGGTCCCGCGCGCCCCTGAAGCTGCAGCAGCGCCATGTGTATAAATACGCCGAGACGGGGCGCGGCCCGCGCGTGCTCTCGCTCGATTTCGGGGGCGCGGGCGGATCAGCGGATCAGACGGCGGGGAGCGAATCCGGGGCCCAGTTCCCGCACACCTGCACCTGCCTTGGCTTGGCTGCCGTCCTCCCAGTCCCAGCCCCCTCCTCCACCTGCCCTTCCTCTCCACCACCACCACCTCCTCCTCCCCTGCTCCCGCCGCTGCTGATCTCGTTGCTGAGCAAAAAAAAAACAAGGGGAAGAAGAAAGAAATCTCCTCCCCAGCCCGTGCTGTTGCCGTTTGTTTGGCGTCCACCGCGGACCGCCGCTACCATCCAAAACCCGGGCAGCAGAGCAGGGTTGTGCTCTGCCCGCCGCCCACGTCCACGCCCCACCGGGATCTTGCTGCTCCACCGCCGCCCGCCTGCTGGGCATCCTCCATTCGACTCGCGCCTGCTCCAGATATTTGACCCGTCAGGCGGCGGCGGGGCAGCCAGCCATCCATCCAACCCGGGAGAAGAAGACCTGGGGAAGGTAATGGGGATCTTCTTGTTCTTACAACATACGAGTACTAGCATTGGGGCCTCGTTTGCTCTGCTCCTCGCTTCTCATTTCTCGTTCTCGATATAGTATTTTTTTTTTCTTTGAGGGGGGAGGGTGTGATATGATGTTGATCATCAAGATCTCCGACCCTTTCTTGGGTTGGGTCCATCTATCCGGTCCGTCCGGGGGGCCGGCCGCGGCAATCACCATTGTTTCCCGCTGTTGCCTTTTGCTCTGGCGTGGACACCCTTGCCCGGCAATGAGTAGTACTCCTCTCCTCGCATTCTCCTTTATCGACACAGGATTGCTTGTTCATCTGCGCACCTCAACCTCACATGTAGCCGCCGTCCGGCACCGGCTTGTTGCTTCATCATAATATAATAAATCGTTTCCTCCTTTTTTGTATTTTTGGCAGCTCTTCTTCACTTGAGCTCAGCTCATCGTCAGAGGCAGGCCAACAGTAAGCAGATTCCCACTGTTGCTGCGGCGCAAGGAGCATTGTCGTGGGCGTGGCTGGGCCAATTCGCCTCGCGTGGAGACGGAGGAATAGCCAACCAGTAAGTTAACTGTGCCTAGCTTTGGCATCAACCACTGCCATTATTGGTTGATTAAGTACTTTTCCTTGCCCGCAAATTACAAGTGTTTTAAGTGCGGCTGATGATCTCTGGGTACCATGTTTCTTGGGGAGATTTGGCTGATAGTAACAACAGAGAGGTTGCATTGTGTTTGTTGCCAATAGTGGGCACCACTCCCAGCCACTGAACCACAAAAAATTTGCTGTGTGGCCCCTGGCTCCGCCTGCCTAAAAGTGCCTATTTATGCAGGCAGTATGTACATCCTTTGTTGTTTCTGCTCTTCTTAAGCAGTTTTCTTCTCAATGAAAACAAAGGGCTTTCAAAGCAAGGACCCACGTACGGAGTACTATCATAGTAGACTTAGTTGGATCCAAGTGTTTGTCAACGTAGTACTCGGTGATGCTTTGCTGTCACCCACTGTTAGCCATTCGTTGCTGTTCATTGTTCCCTGTTCTCCTCCGGCAGCTCTCTGGTCCTACTGTTTTGCATGCACTTCACTCTGGTGCTGTGGGCTGGATTGTGGTTTCGATCAGATCGAGTGATACTACGCATCGTAAGAGATCTATCAGAAGTTCAGAACCTTCTTGCTCTTGGCCACGAGTGAAGTCGGTATCATATTCTGAACAGACACTCTACTCGTCGTTCTCTCTACCGGTGCAATGCAGGAGTCCAGCAGGCCGGCAGCCCACACCTCAATCAATCCCGTCTATCCTTGTGCTTTTGCCGTAGTAGCTTCTCTGTGCCCGTAGCCGTAGTCGTAGTGTCCATAAAAAGCGGCCTTCGCCACGCCGCATTGACTTCGTTCCATCGATGCATAGTGCCCTACTAGCCCCCTAGCGACCTCTTGCGAGTAGGAGTACTCCTAGGTGGCTAGGTCGAGCTCTGAGGCTCAGCTCAGTGGGACATGCATGCACTGCGTGTCGTAGCTACTAGTACTGTAGCTAGCTAGAGACAGTGGCATGCCTGGCCTGCGACATGCATGATCCCTGGCATGTACTAAAATAAAAGAGCTTCTCGCGCCCGGTCGCGTTCAAAATACACGCACAATTATATATTAAAATATATAAATAATTATGTTAAGTGATTATTATCATCGGAAAGATTATTAAGTCTAGTTTTTAACAAATTTATTTGAAAATTTAAATGTTATGGCGTATTTTCTACAAATTTAGTCAAAGTTGAAAGTTTTGGAACGGAACGTTTCCCATGCGTCATTTATTTTGGCCCGGAGGGTTTATTGGCATGGAGCTCTGAGCTCTACGGCCCAGCGCGTGCATGCACGCACACTACGTAAACACCCGGTCCGGGGCCGGTCGTCTCGGGTCCGCTTGCGCACGCGTGGGCTCTAGCGTCACTGTTTGGCTGTTGCCGGCCGTGCAGCGGTGCAGGTTCTTGATGGCGAGTTGTTGCGAACCGCTGGTCGTGGCGTGCTTGCGTTGGAACGGAACGGAACGGAACACGGACGGTGCCAGCACGCTGGTCTCAAACTGATATAGCCTGTCGCTTCCCTTCCCCGGGCATGCATGCTAGCTAGGTGTGTGCGCCCGTGTTTATGCTTCCTTTGCGTCGGATCGGAGCGTCCGGTGCTATCTCCATCTGGAAACGTTCGGTTGCAGCAGTTCTTGCAAGCTTCTGTTGGATTTGGTTCTGACTTGTCTGAAGATCTTTTTAGTATATATATGCTTGCATGTTTGCTCGCATGACTGATGAGTTTGCTCTGGTGCAGGCGCACGCACGTAACTGTTCCATTCCACTTCCACCGGCGGTTGGGTCGAGGCGAGGACTGCGGCGGCGGGCGGCAAAGCGTTTCAAAATGCTGGCGTGCATCGCGTGCTCGGCCAAGGACGGCGGGGATCAGGACGGCCCCCGCGCCGCCACGCCCCACGGAAGGGACGCCAGCGCCAAGTCCCTCACCTCCCAGGTACGTAGAGTACCCTGCATCGCATGCACGCTCCCCCATACTACGTGGATCATGGATGTGACGGCGGCGGATACGGCTGCTGCCTGCTCCTGCTGGGCAGACGAAGACGAGCAAGGAATGGGATGCGCGGGCGCCGGACCGCGGCGTTCCTTGGTACTCCATGCGACGCATTGAAGAGTGGATTCAATGCGTTGCGCAGGTCATCGTCTCCTCTCTTCTCCCCCATAATTTTGGTACGGCGTTGCGGCAGCTGTTGCTTCTTGTCCGGATTAGTTGTCTCCACGCTGTTGACGCCCAAACAGGAGCTCCAGACAGGGGGCACAGCCTTTTCTCTGCCACACAAAACACTTTTACCCGTACTAATTGGGATGCTAGGTCGGCCATGGCCGAGACAGGAAGAGTAACTGGGATGCTATCTAGGACTAGGAGTACTCTCTTGCCCGTACTACTAATTGGGAGTATACTAGTATTTTTCCTTACGTAAAAAATCCATTCTTGTTCGAGTTGGAATTAGTAGTACAGGGGTGAGTGAGTGTGACGGTGAAATAGCGTTTGAAAACGCCCGTTGATATAAAGCTGGTCAAGAAGGCCCAGTGGAATGTGACGGAGTGGGTACATTGAGTCGACGTGGTGAAGGCTGCTTTTTCCTTGCGTTTTATGGATCCCCACACCCAAGGTTTTGGAGTTTGGACTCTGTTGCAATGTGATGTTGTGATTTGATCTTGTCACTTTTGTTCCCCCCATTCCGCTAGTAGTACTTTTCTTTTTCTTTTGCAATTGCTAGTAGTAGATGCTTCTGTGCCATTCAATCTTTCCTCCAGCTCCAACTCCTCCAAGCAAAGCTGATCCTCTGGATTGCTAGTAGCAGTAGTACACTCACCATGATATTTTATCTTCTCGCTCCTTTTCCTTTGTTCTCTGGCTGCCAAAGATGCGATCGTCTCGTTGTGGAAGCTGGAAAGACATTCTTCGGTTGATTTAACCTGAGCTTTACTCTCTCGTCAAAGAATGTTTCGTATCCAGTCAAGTCTCACACCAAAAGAAAAAGGTAAAAAAAAAAAAAACAAATGTTTGAAGCCACACGTTGTGTGGTCCTGTACATGGGCTGGCTTGGGGGCCCTAGGCCCAGGCTGGGCCTGTTGTAGCTGCACCACTAGGACTGATGACAAGAACAAGGCCGATGAAATGCATCACTAGGATTCAGTCTAGGACTCGAGTATCCTTGTTTGGTTTCCCCCCTGCATGCTTTTACCTTTGCTGTGCTTTAAGGCAAGGTACAAACGTGTCGGCGCACAGCACACAGCAACACATGCACTTGTAGATCGTCCCCTCTGGGTGTTATTATGTGCAGCACCACCGAGTGCTTTGTACAATTGTAGTAGTACCTTGCTTCAGACGAAAGATGTGCTGCTGGGTTTTGAGTGTGCTTTTGTCTTCTGTAGCCTTCGCCTAAGTCATCTCATCTTCTAACCCTAAAGCCTCAAGTGCCTTGTGTCTGCTAAACTTAGGCCCTAACCGGAGTGGAATCCATCATTAACCATCTGATGTTATCATTGACGCTTTACTTAAAGACTGAATTCTCGCTTACGCTTGATTGTCTGTCGAGCTGTGCTGCTCTCGTTTGCTGGCTGTTTGGATAGATAGAATTAGAAATGTGCCTACGGCCTAGCTAGGTATACTCCAAATTTAACAAAGTGATCGTTACTGTTGCAAGATTTGTAACTGAACAGTGTTAGGCTGTTCAAGAACGTGATCTGAAAAAAAAAAATAGAAGTGTCATTGTCATGTCATAGATGGATGCTGCACCTGAGACCATCTGACAACGGAAGCTGTGCCTTCCACAAATGTGCTTTCAGCTCAAGGACATGGTGCTCAAGTTCTCCGGCTCCGGCAGGCAGTACAAGGCCGCGGCGAGCCCGTCGTTCAGGGGCAACCGCTTCCACCGCAACAGCCGCCTTGCCGCGTACCCGGGCGTCATCGACGACTCGGGCTTCACGTCGGACGGCGCCGCCGAGGGCTACGGTAGTTACATGAGGACGAGGATGGACGCGACAGCCGCGAGAACCATACCGCCACACCCTTCGCCGTGGGACGCGACCACCACCACCAAGGTCGCCCGTGGCTTCCCGCCGCAGCACGTCAGGAGCCCGAGCACGAGCTGGATACCGAGCATCGGTGAGGAGGACGAGGACGAGGACGAGGAGGCGGAGGAGGATGACGAGGTTGTCGTCCTGGACGAGGACCGCGTGCCGCGGGAGTGGACGGCCCAGGTGGAGCCCGGCGTGCAGATCACCTTCGTCTCCATCCCGGGCGGCGCCGGCAACGACCTAAAGCGAATCCGCTTCAGGTACCTGATGTGATGAACAGCTAGCTAGCTTTGCGCGCAGTTGCTTGATCAAGTTTTCAAGGGCGTGATCAGCTAACGGATCGAGCATCCAACGTACGTGTGTGTGTGCAGCCGCGACATGTTCAACAAGTGGGAGGCGCAGCGGTGGTGGGGTGAGAACTACGACCGCGTGGTGGAGCTCTACAACGTGCAGACGTTCAGCCGGCAGCAGGGCATCTCGACGCCGACGTCCTCCATCGACGACGCCACACAGGTCCGTCACCGTCTCGACTGAAACTGTGCTGTCGTCGTGGATCAGACCACACACTAACTGAAACTGTTGGCATGCAGAGACTCGTCGTTCTACTCCCGCGCCGGCTCGACGAGGGAGAGCCCGGTGGTCCTGCCGCCGACGGCGCCAGCGGTGGGCGGGGAGCAGCCGATCGTCCGCGCCACTTCGTGCCGGGCCATGGCAGCGGCGGCTTCCACGGCCCGAGCCGCGTCGTCTAGTGCGGTGCCGGACCCGTCGGACCACGTGTGGGCGCACCACTTCAACCTGCTCAACTCCGCGCCGGCGCCGCACCTGGACCCGTCGCGCGCTACCACGTCGTCCCTGGACGAGGCGTCCGTGTCCGTGAGCAACGCGAGCGACCTGGAGGCCACGGGTGGGTGGAGCAGGACGAGCCCGGCGTGTCCATCACCATCCGCGAGTTCGGCGACGGCACCCGCGAGCTCCGCCGCGTCCGCTTCAGGCAAGTCGACGGACACTGGCTACTACTCAATCTACCGATGCTCATCATCGGACATCTCATCATGCTGGAAATCTTGTTATGCTAATAATGGGATGTGATCTCGCGTTCTTGCTGCAGCCGGGAGAGGTTCGGCGAGGATAGGGCCAAGGTGTGGTGGGAGCACAACAGAGACCGAATACACGCGCAGTACCTGTGACGTCGGAGCAAGCTAGCAGCTCCTGGATTGGATGGAAGCCAAGCCACCGATCCATGGACAATAGTAGCTAGAGAGTTCTGTAGGGCTGAGTGATACTACTGTCCGCTAGTGCTAGTTTTTACAGGGTGAACAGAGAGGTGAAAGAGTTCCAAGCTCCACGGAAAGGAGCCTGTGTAAAACATGTTTGCTACTACTGATCAGGGTTTGTGTGTTGATGACTAATGTATTTTTTGTTCCTTGTGATGCACTAATATTGTATTGTGTTGATCTCATCAGATTATTAACTGTTCTCACATTTAAGCGCGGGCACAGATCATCCACAAGAGTCAAGACAGTAAGACACCCAGCAAGCTGCCCCTGGTAGTATAACTTTGCCCATATTGTAGTAAATTCACTCTGCAATGACAAAAGAAAGCATGCCAATAATTCTCCAGTTCCGTGTTTTTCACATGTCATGTACGATAAGGAATTAAGGAGGACGCGTTTGCCATGGATACATGACGTACGTCAAATTGACATTTGTCCTCACTTGTGCACTGTACATGTACATTCAAACCATATGTGAAATGTCCATCCCTTGTTGGGCTCAAGGATTTACAGGCTATTAATTGCATATCAACGGACATTTGTGACACAAAGATTGGTGCAAGACAAACCAAATCAAATTAATAGCACAATCATGTTTATTAAAACATTGGGGGCAAGCTTGATGCAGGCAACAAGCAGATCAACAGCCCAGAGGAGGGAAGGCTTGATGCAGGCTCTAGCGCTTCACAGAGGAATTTGCAAACCCATTCTAAGATGTCTCGACGCAGCAAAACTGTGGCGATGGCAAGGCAAATTCACACAACCATCAACATACAAACGCTCAGGCGGAGCTATCCTCTTCGGCACACTGGTTTCTGCACACTATACACTATACCCCTCCTGCAGCTGGTCGATTTTCCACTCTACATACCCTCATTTAGCTGATCAATTTTCTTGTCAGCCTCTTTGCTGGAGGGATATCGTCAGATTTCCCAAGAAAGTCCGATTTGCCATGTCCAGCCTTCATCATCGGGGCAGCAGGCTTCATAGTGCTTCGTGTTCTCGAGGTCACAGACATTTGGGATAGTTTCTCTGTAATTGATGAGACCTTTTGTATTGATCCTCGACCAGTTTCAGGCAAGCTGCGTGAATGCCTAAGTACAGGATTCCCTACAATTCCAAATAAAGATGTTCCTAAAAATCAAAACCCAAATTTCATGCAAGGAGTTGGGAAATGCAACCCTATATAGTAAACTTGCCTGGGCTATTCCGAGCTGGTACCCGATTTGTAGTTAGTTTATTGCTATTCTCGGTTGGTTTTGTACTTTTCAGTGATGGCTGACGATCCAAGTGAAGCTTTCTTTGTGCACCTGTAATGTTGGTAACAAAATAGACAATCAAACTAAATCCGGTAAATCTTGCTTCCTCCAGCCCAATTAAAACATACAAGATACATACCAGTCTTAGATAAACCATTTAATTTTGTGGATGCATTGCTATGAGATTTCATCGTTGATAGAGTTCCAGTTGAGAATCTTCTAGCGACACTGTTCTCTGAAATTCCTTTTGCTCCAACTAAAACAAATAAACCAAGCACATGTGAAACAACAATGTCCTAAATGAATTAGGTGCAAAGCAAAATACTAGTATGTTAACTAACCACATGGAGGTGTTTTAGGAGCTCTTGGACGGACAGGAAGTGGAACATATGTACAACCCTAAAAGTTGGCAACAAACTGATTATAGTCCTGAGGACAGTAACTGAACCTTGTCAATAAAAATAGAGTAGAAAGAATACTATTACCTGAAAGAAGGTATGCTGGAGGACTTCTGTGGCCTTTGGTCTCTTGCTAGGATCCCATGAACATAGTGACTGCAGGACATGCAGAAATTTAAATTATCAAGTAATGCAATGATCGATTGATATACTCGGACAGTTAATGCTATAACTGAAGAACTTACTGAGATGAGGTCAACTGCCTCGCTACTAGCTGTTGTCATCACCTCGGACAGTTGACTGCCTTTGATCTGCATGGATAGAATACACACTCAACACTGGATCAAACATTAACCAGTCATTCAAAGTGTATTGACATTCACAATGAGGGGCAAAATGTAGCACAATACATCCTTTTCAGTAGAGCCCAACTATGATAATGAAGACAGAATGGCATAAACAGCATAACACTTCAGGCATCTGTTGGGGATTTTGGCAACAAATACAAGAGTAGGATTTTTATGGACTGTAGCGGACTGGATGAGGAATCGAGAAAAACTTAGCACAAACTGATTCTAACATTTTAGGACAAATTAAATGACACGTGTATGCAACAAACAAGTACCTAAAAAGAAAGTATCAAGAAAATCATGACAATACTCCCTCCATTGAAGAAAAACATTGTTTTGGACACTGAGAGCGACTTAAAAAAATAATTTTAAACCTAACAAAAATTAAAATGTTCAGGAAATATTTGTTCTTAAAAGATTCTACTTTTTAGAAATATAAAGAATTACAACTAATTTGACATACCACCATCAGAATAACTAGGGCATGTTGTAGTTTTCTGGTATTTAATCTACTTTTATTCGATCCAAATATACTGGCTGCATAATTTTATAAAAACTTTGAGGCAGTACCAAAGATAAAAGAAACTAGTGAATATTGACCTGTGGGAACTGGTACTTCATTGCTTCTGCAAGAGACAATCCTTGAGGCCAAGATTGTTCATCTGGACTACCGATAACATTGCATATCTTGTGAATCTCATCCGCTTCACTACATAGTGAAATAAGAAAACGGGGTAAGAGAATAGCCATGATGAGACAAAACAAGAAAATGGAGATTCTTAACTATTTAATTCAAATGAGGGGTCTGCAACAAATCTATTTTCTGGAGAGAGAGAGAGAGAGAGAGAGAGAGAGAGAGAGAGAGAGAGAGAAGAAACTAAATTTTGGAACCAAAGTGTTCAAGGTTGGACATTTAATTTGAGATAAGGCGACCAACAAGAAAGCAGCACACAATTGAGCAACAGAGTTGGGAGTGACAAGCCTTAGCAGCATACACAGTTAACCATACCTGGTTCCAGGAAAGAGAGGATGGAGTGTCAATAATTCAGCCATTATGGCACCCATTGCCCACATATCTATGAGATGGCAAGGTGAGGAAATGTCAGGTTAA
The DNA here is from genome assembly GCA_015847255.1 of Hyparrhenia diplandra. Lineage (NCBI taxonomy): Eukaryota > Viridiplantae > Streptophyta > Magnoliopsida > Poales > Poaceae > Hyparrhenia > Hyparrhenia diplandra. The sequence continues at coordinate 41,347 of JADLZK010009068.1, forward strand.
GAGTTGAGTTGATCCATCCATTAATAGGCAAACAATAAGCAAATAGTAATTTTTTTATTTTTATTTTTCATACCAACTGCAGAATCATAAGCAGATGACTGGAGCAAGACTTCTGGTGCCCGATACCTAAGGCATTCAAACATAGGGATTAACAAAAGAAAAGAAAAGACTGATTCCTTTTTATTTTTGGTGTCTAGTTTAAAAAGAGAGGGCAGTGCTAACCAGCGAGTTGAGACATATTCTGTATATGGTGGCAATGATGAGACTTCCCTTGCAAGACCAAAAGTCTGCTAGCTTTATGACGTCTTTGCTAACCAACAGATTCTCTGCACAACCAAGGCATTATCAGTGCAAATATAGCGTAAACATAAGTAAAACTGAGCTGCTGATTCAGATGAAATCATGTCATATACTCCTCTAGTGGGTTGCATGTGGTCAAAATATCTAAATTTGAGCCAGGAATTAACATTTTTGCAAATGATTAATCATTTTAAAATGGATGTGTACATTTTTTCAATAGTAGTAGGTATGTTTTATGACGTCATGCGATGCTACACTAACATACTTATCTAACAATGTGGGGAGATATGTACAAGGCTTACATGAATTTACTAGACTACCTATATTGTAATATTATATAGACTGGTAGTCAAAGTTGTGTTTTGGTAATCATTTGATGACTAAAGTAACCATTTTTTCATATGCTATGGAAACATCTCAACTGATTGTTGACATTACTGAGAACCTACCAGGTTTGAGGTCACGATGAAAGTAGCCCCTCTGGTGCATGTAAGCAAGAGCTTGAAATATCTGAAAGCACCAGTTGCGGACTTCAGACTCCGAGAAAGGCTTGACCCTATCTTTCATAAGTTGGTAGAGATTACACTCTAAAAAAAAAACAAGGGTTCAGATTCAATAAGAGCACAATAATGATACAGTAGAATATTTGCTATCCATAACATATTTACCATGTATTCCATTATGAAGTATAATATATCATTTTCCCTGATAACCTCTTTGAGCTTCACAATGTTAGGATGATTCATGCGCCGCAAAGACTTCAATAAAAAAAAGAAAGAAGAAATGTCAGCTGAAAAAAACATAACAGGTAATGACAAAAGATCACTGGTGATAAATACCTTTACTTCACGCAGACCCATACATTCCTCAAAAGAATAATACTTTTTTTCTTCATTTTCTTAACAGCAACCTACATTAGAGCATCGGCAAATTCTCATGTTATTATAATTTCAATCAGGGTTCACAGTAAAAATTATTTCTATAGAAGTCTATCTTCAGATACATACAACTTCACCATTCTGCTTATTTATAGCACGCCACACACTCCCGAAAGTCCCATCGCCAACTTCCTTAATCAACTTGAATCTGCAGAGACATGTTGTAAGACAAAAATAACCTAAAACAGAGAATCTATAGAACTAAGAAGTGTAAAAAGATAAAAGCAACCCAAATAGCCAGTCAATATAAAAGTTACCTATCCATTGTTGTAATATCTGAGCTGCCTTGTACAAGTTTTCCCTTAAGGAATAACCAAGTCACGAGAAATATGAAAAGCCAACACAGGCCACTGTTTGCCAAGTTCTAGCTGATCAATCTCTTGCCTGCAATCAGCAAATAAGATAAGGTCTGCAATTAATTGACAGTTTCAGAGCAGAGAGAAAAATGATCCATAAGACTGATAAGGTCTCAACAATAAACAGCTACCTCAGTATGTGGGATTCTGTTCCACTGCAACCGTAGCATGAAGTTGCCAAGTGTAGCAAGGAAGAACCCTGACCTCAGATAGTACACAAAAGACAAAACAACTAACTAGGGCAGCAACAGATGTAGGCTGAACACAGCAAATATATTAACCCTGCAAAAAGAGAATAAGAAATGAAATTTCGATTTTCAAGTTAAACACTAGAATTGAATTCCTTCACATGCCGATGTATATGGCAAAGTGCAGAGAGATATGCATATCCCACTTATATGAGCACCATCTACCTGAAAAAGCTTTTCAGGAGTTCATGTGCCGGTAGGAAGTGGGGAAATGAGAAGGAAAAATCATGCAAAAACAAAGGAAGAGCAAGGTGGTGGAGTTACATGTAGATGTCTGGCATAGACTGAAATATAAAAGCTTCAGGAAAATATCGCATCAGCCTGCTTGTTGTTGAGCATAGAGGAGCATATAACCACTATGTGTAGTTCACCAGAGAGGAGAGATGGGTGTTCCCACGAGCTAAGACACACCAATCAAGAGTTTCTTTCGAGAAGAACTGCTTGCATTGAAGGAGATATGCCCCGTAGATCACTTTTTCCATGTCTCGGATGAACGCTTCAAGCTCCCAAATTTACTGCTCCTGCAATCTAGTCAACAGTTTTGAGTCAGAAAGCATACAATAAGCAAAAGGGACTAAAAGACACTAATCCAAACTTAACACCATTTACAGCTACAGAGCATGCCAAATTGTTGCAAAATGGATTAACCTTGGGCTCTTAGCATGACCAAATATATCAGAATACATAAAAATAAAAGGTACTATTGAAATTTCTAATAAAACTTGAGCTACCTTTCTCGTGAGTAATAATGAAATTGTTCCGGTCGTGCATAGCTTACAAGTCTATTGCTAACATGGTGACATTCTATATCAAAGTGCCCTTCGGAAAACCAATAAAACTGCATCTGCAGCTAAATTCAAGATGAAAACTGCATTTGCAGCTAAATTCAAGATGAATTGGAGTATTATTAATGTAGAGCATCAGCACAACACAACGGAGATACATCCAGGCTGCTATTCTATGAGTTGCAATAACAATTTAATGAAAATCATGATATACTCCAAACAAAAATGTAGACAATGGACTATTAGGCATTTAGGGGCACCAACAACTATCTTGCAAAGACAGACAAGCACAAACAGCCACCCCCGAACAGCAAAATAATAGCGTTAGGCCGTAGCAACCTGCATTGGCCCTCAGTCACCTTCTCCGCAACAAAAAAACAAAAAATCTCATCCAAAGAAGAGATAAGAAAAAGAAGACAATCCTTTTCCCATCTCGGATGAGGGGGAGAAAAGGACCTTTTTCCAACATAATACAAATCAAGCCAATGAATGGAACAGATCCAAAACGTCGTACCATAAAACACAGCATCAAGCAAGAGGCATTACAGCGCACCACCAACTAACTCGCCGCCCAGATCCGGCAACCTGTGCACAGATCCAGGGCCAAATCCCGCCAGGCCGGCAAGCAAGCAAGCAAAGCAGAGAGAAGCGAGGAAGGCTCAGCAAAGACACGGCGCACAGAACAGAAAAGCGCGAGGGAGGCGCGTAGAGGGGGCACAGGAATCGATTCCATACCTTACCCTGCGGGCGAGGACAGAGCATAGGGTGGTGTCGTCGCCCCCCCCCCCCCTCACGTGGTTGCCGCGTGCCCGCCTCCCCCTGTGCTCGCGCAGGCAGGCAGCCCGCGCGGACCGGCGGTGAAGGAAGCGAGCCGCACCGGCACCGGCACCGGCGGCGGCGGCGGCGTGTGTGGGACGGGAAGGGAGGAAGGGGGCAGCGGCGGGCCTTCCGGATTCTACCCGCGTCGCGCTCCGTTACTTTTTATAACCATGACAAGGCCACCGCAGCACAGCACCTCCTCCCTCTCCTCGCGTCGCCTCGCCTCTCGCGCTCCGCCCCCGCCTTGGCCTGTCCTGTCTGTCTGCCGCTCGCGGCGTCTCCCCTTTTTTTGCCCGCTTTTTAACCGGCTCCTCCCCCCTGCTGGCTGTTTTTTTTGGGTTCGCCGGACGCCAAAGCGCTCGCCTTTCACCCCCTCCCTCTTCTCTATTGGCAACTTGGCATCACGACGATTGCTCGCTGCTCGGGAAGAGGATGCCGGCCGGCTGGCATGAGATCTCGCGCGCGGCCCTAATGCATTGTTAATGACGATTTGGAGCGAGATGATGGGCCACTTATGGCCGTGTGGACTTTTCCGGCACGATGGCGACGCCTCTGTTAGCTAGTGAAGATATTACCTACCAACCGCGACGATGCGTCATATGCAAAACTGTATATACTCTGCTCTGCGCTGCTCGATCTCGTTATTTCTGTCATAGATTGAGAGATAAAGAACTCCGGTGAATGTCTCATTCCGATGAACTTTGTTGAAACATGAATAGTCGGAGCTGCAGTTCATTCCATCCAAAATCTGTCGTTTAAGAAAGAAAGACTCTAACCATGGAATGAAATGATCACGGGTATCCCTACGGTCTCACCGGTATTTCCACTCCGCTCATTCCATCGGTCCTGCTTTGGATGGTGACATACCTCGATCGTCCTAGCCGACCAACCTAGCTACTACCTACCTGCTGCCGTTAGCGTTAGGTTTGGCACTCGCAGCGCAGCTGCCTAGGCATAGCCGCACAGAGAGATGGCATGGCCGATATCCGTGTGCTCACGAGCCACAAGCCCCCCACCCCCAACACAACAGCCCCAAGTGCCGTGCCCGCATCTCTACATTCCGTGCCATCGACAGCACGCAGTACGGTACGGTCCCCGGTGCTAGCTTGGCGTCCTGTATAATGGCGATGGATTGGTCCCGACGCAAGCACAAGCAAGCTGACATGCACGCTCCCGGTTGGTAGCCCGTCGCCGTTGCTGGCTCGGTGGGGTGGGGCAAATCCATCCTGCTGATATGTAAGCCTTCTCTTGCTCTGCTCCAACGGACAAGTCGGTCCGATTAATTGTAGAAGAGTTTCAGGTATACTCCTTCCTATATAAAAACTGTTTCTGCTATTATTGTGGGGGAGAGAGTTAGGTTTAGTTCTTTATTCTCTGCAGATTTTGTGTTCTAGTGGAAGAACAGGTAGTAAGTACAATGATTTTGCTTGATCATGTGGGTGCTCTGCCTGCCTGCCTTAACTGGTGATGAAATGATTTTCCGATCGCTAGCCTGACTTAAACAAAAATGCTCAACTACACCTAAAAACAGAATCATGCGCCCCGGATACTCTGAAAACTGATTGATACCCAGCTCCACTGCACAGCAGCCCATCATCATTCAAGCTTCGTCCAGACTCCACCAGCTTGCCAGTGCAAGCGCTCTATGCATGCATGAGGTCCTTTGCTTCTCGCTGTCATCCGTCCTCGCTGTGAGCCTGTGTGTGATGCCTGCCTTTGACTCGTCGGGTGCGACGGAGGAGGAGCAGCGCGGGCAATGGCGCGATGCATTGCAGTCCTTAAATCCAACAAACAATTATCCAACTGCTCGCTCACGTGCTAGATCTGTCGGCTACAGTGCCAGGAGCCCATGCAGGCACAGGCAACACAGACACAGCGGACGAACGAGCCCTCGTCATGCGCACATGCCAAGATGCTCTTGCTCTTCACGACGGTCTCGTACGAGCGCCTTGTGCTGTGCGCTGCATGCACCGAGGTGGGTCAGGAGCCCAGCGCTCACCACGAAACCGAAACTGACCTCCCCTTGCTCGGAACCAACATTTTCTTATCTATCACCAGACGGGCAAATCAACACCCGCACAGACTTGGTCGCCCTATGGATTAGTACAGCAGCTCCAGTGTGCCTTCGAATCGAACCGTGGGCTGACGTGGTGGTTCGACTACCGAACCGAACACACTACAGAGACCGAACCATGGGGTGTCAGAGCAAAAGCGACTCTTGTTTTCGGTTCGAACCATGGGCAATAAAAAAATGAAGCACAGCTCCCAAGTCCCATGTGTACGCAGCTGAAGCAAGTAGTACTCCCTAAAACGCATCTTTTTTATTGCTTTGTGGACCCACTCATCGATGCTTACACCGGAAACAACGAACCATCGCCAAAGTTTGATTTTCGTCTGGGCTGTCACAGGCTTGTGTCAGCTATGGTTCGATGCTCACACTGGAGCTGCCCAAGAACCGGTGTACTACCGCCGAATCAGTAGCAATCGGGAGTAGCATGGGAAAATACTGAAAAATGTCACCGGTCATGTGCGCCGCATGGCCCGATTGCTCCAGACAACAAAGGCGAGCCTTTTTTTTCCCCCAAATTGTTTTACCCCTCCCAGCCTCCCAGGTGGGCTGGTGGCAGCAGGCAGAGTGTGCTGCGCCATTGTTGCTTTCTCGCCGACGTGTACTACAGAACAATTTGTTTTTTTCTTCATTCAATCGGCAAACGCGATGAGCAGAACAGCGTACCTTTTGCGTGTCTTGGAAATGGAAAATATCCAGACGTGCAAGGCTGTGCTTTTGGGCCGTGCTTGACGCTGTGACCTGTTGCCTCTTCGGGCCCCCAATCTCTCTGGTCTCTGCTGCATCGCGTCCACACCGCACGGCGTTGCTCGCGAGGGGAAGAAGCATCGTCGTCCGGAGCTCATCAGGACATGGGCGAGGGCGACGCGCGGTCGGAGGTGCCGCTGGCCGTGCTCCAGGACCTCCAGTGCTCGACCTCGACGGCGACGACACCACAGGCACCCGCCGACGCTGGCTCCGGCGACACGGTACAACAAGAGGTGAGCTCGATCGGTCTCCCGTGTCCCGCCCTTACCTCAGTAGGCAGCTGGCTAGCGCGGTGCAGCCGTCGGTGCTTTTTAGCCACGGTGGCTGGCCGGCAGACGAACGGCTGGCAGTGGCACACGTGAGGCGCTTTTGCTTCTTTGGTGTCCCCGTTCGCCAGCCTGCCTCGCCGCCGGACAATTCCATCTCCGTTGACCCCTCACCTTATCGCCTTGACCTCTGAGTTCAGTTCCGTTATTAGGAGTTTTTTTTTTAGCAACCGTTATTAGGAGATGCTTCAGCCCGATAAAGGCCGGTGAATTGAGAAATGAGCCGTCTGGTCAAGCCGTCCAAAGCCCACATTTTGGTCCAGCGTCTGTAGTGCAACGAAAAATTACAGAGTAGTAGAATAGCTGAACGTTGCTCAAAATAAAAATGTAGAATAGCTGAACCCAAGAGACACCAATTCTCATATATTTTGTTGCAGCTACAAGAGACTGATCGATGTGGAATGGCACGACGAAGGGTGTGATCGTGTCGCTGAACCATTTTTTCGGGGTGCAGTTCTTAAACAGTTAAGCTTCCACGGCCAGCGTGCGATGGGAAACAAACCCCAAATTCTTACATCACAATCCAGCACTCAAGCTCATTGATGACCAGCGCGGCCCCACCCGAGTTCGCCGGTGCCTCCCTTGCGCCTTACCGACTCCATCGGAAGTTTCTTCCAGTACTCAAGCAGTTTTAGCTGCCGGAGCCTCTCCGGCCACTGGCTTCTCAGGCACATCGTAATTTCGTTACATGTGTAGACGGCGAAGCTGCATGGCCGTCTGCAGCGACAGGTGTCACCAGCCATCCGTCACGGGCACCCCCAGCTCAGTCAGAACACCGCCCCCTCGTTCTCACGACAAATTCGTTTCAGGCGAGCAATGCAAGCAGAGCCACTTCTGTAGCGTCCCGCTTGATCACGATTACAACGACTTCTGTAGCATTAGCAGGTGCATGTCTAGTTTCAATGGTTCATCAACATCTACAGACGCAGTACTATGAGATTAGATAGATACGACAGACCCAAATAGCTGCTTGTTCTATGTTGGCGAATCATCTGTACGTCTCATTTTCCAATTTGTTACATGTTTTGTGATCGTATATACTTGGCATTAATTGGTTTCTCATAGGAGATGTCCAGTGTTTCTTTGTTCTTGTATCTCTGATCCTAACCTGATTGATGCGATGGAATCATCTGATGAATCAATCTGACAATATGCAGAAGCTCGCCGCCGAGAGCACCACACGCAGCCGGTACCGCTGCAATGGGCGAATGCAGCACGGAGTACACAGGGGCCTCCCCAACGCCAATGGCGAGGACGCGGGGTCGGTACCGGTGCCGGCGACGGTCCGCAAGGTCTCCATGGTCCCGCTCGTTTTCCTCATCTTCTACGAGGTCTCCGGCGGTCCGTTCGGCATCGAGGACAGCGTGGGCGCGGCGGGGCCGCTCCTCGCCATCATCGGCTTCCTGGCCCTCCCCGTCATCTGGAGCATCCCGGAGGCGCTGATCACGGCGGAGCTGGGCACCATGTTCCCGGAGAACGGAGGCTACGTCGTGTGGGTCGCCTCGGCGCTCGGGCCCTACTGGGGATTCCAGCAGGGATGGGTCAAGTGGCTGAGCGGCGTCATCGACAATGCCCTGTACCCCGTTCTGTTCCTGGACTACCTCAAGTCTGCTGTGCCGGCGCTGGGTGGCGGCCCGCCGAGGGCGTTCGCGGTGCTCGGACTCACGGCGGTGCTGACGCTGCTCAACTACAGAGGGCTCACCGTCGTCGGTTGGGTCGCTATATGCCTCGGGGTGTTCTCCATCCTGCCTTTCTTCGTCATGGGGCTCATCTCGCTGCCTAGGCTCCGGCCGGCCAGGTGGCGGGTGGTCGACCTCCACAACGTCGACTGGAACCTGTACCTCAACACGCTGTTCTGGAACCTAAACTACTGGGACTCCATCAGCACGCTGTCCGGCGAGGTGGACAACCCCGGCAAGACACTGCCCAAGGCGCTGCTCTACGCGGTCATCCTCGTGGTGGTGGGGTACCTGTACCCTCTCCTCGCGGGCACCGGTGCGGTGCCGCTGGACAGGGGCCAGTGGAGCGACGGCTACTTCTCGGACCTCGCCAAGATCCTCGGCGGTGCGTGGCTCATGTGGTGGGTGCAGGCGGCGGCGGCGCTGTCCAACATGGGTATGTTCGTGGCGGAGATGAGCAGCGACTCGTACCAGCTGCTGGGCATGGCGGAGCGCGGCATGCTGCCGGCATTCTTCGCGCGGCGGTCGCGGCACGGGACGCCGCTGGTGGGCATCCTTTTCTCGGTGTCGGGCGTCCTGCTGCTCTCCTCGCTGAGCTTCCAGGAGATCGTGGACGCCGAGAACTTCCTCTACTGCTTCGGCATGCTGCTCGAGTTCATCGCCTTCGTGCTCCTGCGCGTGCGCCGGCCCGACGCCCCGCGCCCGTACCGCGTCCCGCTCGGGACCGCCGGCTGCGTCGCGATGCTGCTGCCGCCCACGGCGCTGATCGTGGTGGTGCTGGCGCTGTCGACGCTCAAGGTGGCGCTGGTCAGCTTCGGCGCCGTGATCATCGGGCTCGTGCTGCAGCCGGCCCTGAGGTTTGTTGAGAAGAAAGGGTTGCTCAAGTTTGCCGTCAATTTGGACCTGCCGGACATCGGCGTGGGCCGGTCAGCCGCCTCGGCGGAGGAGCCGCTGGCGCCGTAGCGAAACCGAGATAGAATTGGCATTCGCGGCGGAAACTGAAAAAAAAAAGGTTAGAATGGTTGGTGTTCGGGGATTGTCTCCGGACGACTGCCCCGCAAGTCTGCAACAACAACAAGGCAGGATGGGTAACTGTGTTCAGCTTGAACCTTGCAACGCTCACCATGGCCCAGTTGTACTCCGCACTAGACGCTGGAGGCCGTATTCAATCTTTTGGTCCGATCCGATCTCTTATTAGTCCATGAAAGATGAAGGTGTTGGATTATCCGGAGTTTGATCGTCGACCTTGAAACATTTTGCAGTATACAACGCTCCCTCAGGTTTGCCAAGGCCTTTCCGACACCAAAAAAACGCACAACAGACATCCAACACACAACTAGGTAGCTGTGACCAACACATCTGGAAGTTACACCGCACGTCAATAGTTGAGTGAGCAATTGCTAACTTATTTATTGTCACAAAATGATAAGGCATAGTTCATTCATAATCATAACCAAAGATTAAGTTATAGAAACATGCCACGTGATCCTCTTAATGAAAAACGGGTGAACGGCTTGATCTCGAAAAAAGAAAGAAACATGCCACGTGGCAACACTAAACACTAAAGATTATTAGGACATACAAGGATCAAGTTGCGTAGACACCTCAACTAACCGGCAAAACGCTCGAGTTGTATTTTGCAGGCAGGGGAGCCTTCACCCGAAGGCCCTGAGGAAGCAAAGGTCCCAATGGTGGCAGAGACCCATGACAAAAATCATGGCGAAAGCGCTCCCCGAGGCCTAGGAGAGAGATCGTGGCGAAGGTGCGTCGCACGTCGGCATGGGTTTATGTCGGCTTAATGGGTCTCTAGCGACCGACTACTATGGCCCATGAAGTAAGGCAATGGCTACGAGGAAAGTATGATGGTGCCCTCGGAAGATTAGCTCAGATCAAGGAGTATCCAGAGGATATGCTATGATCTTATTGGGGCATTAATGTAAATTATCGATCTCATGTATTGTGACCTATAAAAGTGGAGTTTCAGCCCCTATGTACGAGTGAGTAAGTTGAGTTCATTTATGAAACCTAAATTTTGGTGGGCTCATCGATCCTCATCCTCACAACAACTAGTCAAAACTATGGTTTAGGTTTCTTGCATGATGCTCCTCTATCTCTTAATTGTTATTACTTAGTAAAGAAAGTGTGTTGAATAAGCACTATAATGGTTTAAAATCATAAGTCATGCGTAAATTTTGAATCAGTACCCTCAATAACCTATGTATCACAAATAATTGAACCAATTTTCCTATGTAAGAAAAAAAATAGATCACTCAACTACGGAAATTTTTTTTGGAAGACTTCCTTTTTTATTCCCATATACCAATATTTGAGTTTAAACCTCCTGGTCCAAGAAATTTTTCCGTCCAAGCTCCAAAACACAGTGGACAATTCCTGCAGAGCTCCTCAAATCAATTATGACGAACTATAGTCACTAGCATAAAAGAAAAAAATAAAGTAAAATGCACAACAAGTACTTAAACTATTCAGTAGTTCCCAACTAGGTATCTCAACTAAAAAGTATGTCATCTAGGTATCTGATCTTTATTTGTTGGTGACTAACAGCACCCACAGCAGCCACATAGGCACCATAACAGCCACGTAGACACCAAGAGGTCATGGTCTTTTCGCTAAAAACCCTAGCTGAACCTAGGCTCTCCCCATTTCCATACATGACTGAAATATGCATTTACATGTACAAAAATGGGATTCAATGAAAATAGATTGAGATAACAGACATATATGACTGAAATATGATCCATTTGCATAGTTGTGGTCATTACAGCCAAGTTGTTTTGGTGCTTCAATTACATATGCTAATAGAACAACAAACCGGGGAATAGTTTCGGTGCTTCCATTACATATGCTAAGAGAACAACAAGTTGGATCTATACCTATATGATGTGATCAGTGCACAAAAGGCAACTCTAGTTGCTACACAAAAGGCAGGTATAATTGCTAGACAAAAGGCAACTTATTTCCTGCACAAAAGACTACCTAAGGCGTTGTCTAGGCCATCTTTCTACCAGACTAACCTCTCTTGCCCTTCATTGTCTTTCTCTTTGGGGGCAACAATGTTGTTTCTTCACTTTCTCCGTACTTGAGGCCTTCCAGTCTTTGTTGCTATTGTTAGTGTAGCATGTCTTGCTGGTGTGAGGTTGGACAGGATGAAGGCAGAGTCTGGCAATGGTTAGCGAGATGGTATGTGCCTTAAATTTTGTGAAGCCTGAGTACAAATGGCAGTAAAGAAATGAACGTTGTCAATTTTTGGGCCAACAATAATGAAATGAACATTTTTGGTACCTCATCTTGTAGTTGTGAAAGCATGGGGTTCTCCACTTGGGAGCACGGGTCCGCTGCGACTTGCGAAGAGGAGTCCCGCCTAGTGCGGGAGTGGTACCGCCCGGTGCGACTTGCAAAAAGAGGAGTGTTCGGGGGGGGTTCAAGAAAAACTGCCATGCCCACGTAAGATGTATTGGTTGTGTGGCTTATCCACGTAACGTCCTCTGCCTGCGTGGTGTCAATTTATACCATCGGTGACCAAGAAATAAAGATTAGGTACCTAGATGGTACACTTTTAAGTTGAGGTACCCAGTTGGGAACTACAGAATAGTTTATCCTGTGCATTTTACTCAAAAAAAAAAATAATATGAAAACTTCTCATATACCCCTCTAACCTCTCCAACTTTCTCCTCTCACCTCTCCAACTTTCTACGGTAATTTGTTCATTTCTTGTGAGGAAAAAGTCTAAATCCCCACTAAAGTGTTGAAGGTGGAATACTTTAGGCCACCACGTACAAAACCGGATGTTTTGGACTTTAAACTATAGAAAACAATCTAATTAGCCCCCTCAAGTGGTTTTCACAAAAAAAAAAGTGGTTTTGCAAGCTGTTTTGGAAACCATGGACGACCAGCGTAGCTCTGTTGACAAGGTGGACCTTGGCCCGCTCGTTAGGTACGATTGGTCTATGTTCCATAAAGCTCCACACCCAAATCATCGTTCCTCCATCCTATCCCGCCGCCCGATACGGTGCCTCCCCAAATTGGCGACCTCGTCGACCGCGCAGCCCTCTCCGCCCACCCACTCGCCTGCCTGCGACTTCTCCGACCACGCTTCGCCGGCTGCGCTGCCATCTAAGGCCGCGGTCTTGCCCCCCTATGCCCTTGCCGGCCACGCGGCCCTCTCCGGCCGTGGCCTTGCCCGCCCTCGACTTCGCCCGTCGCGTAGCCCGGTCTTCTTAAGGCGCCGCCGGGCCCTAAGCTTCTTTCCCACAAAGTCTACAACTCATCTTAATCCCAACCCCGCTGAGCTTATTTCCTTTAGGTTCTTCCCTCTGCTCCCTCTTTCTTTTTTGTCTTGGGCCAAACAACCATCTTGATCCATGAAAAAAATACCGCGCTATAGCGGCGAAATAGCGCGCTAATAGCGGCCAGAAGCACCTGTCGCGATGCCAAATAGCACACTATAGCGCGCTATAGCGCCAAATAGCGCGCTAATAGCGTCGCTATTGCGTTTTGGCCAACCTCCCGCTAAATTCTATAGCCCGCGATTTTTTCACGGATCTTGATAAATGTTGGTGGGAGTGGTCTAGGCATGCTTGAAGTTGGCCATTCTTTGGACCCTCAACTGGTCATAAGACATGTTGGTATGTGTTTTTGTAAGCTTTGTATGCTATAGCAGGGTTCAATGAAGTCATCAAGCTTGAAAGAGGCTTTGTAGATACAGCTTATAGCATGGTAGCATGGAAGACATGACAGTTGCCAATACCTACAACTACACTCTCTCTTCTACAAGTTCAATATGTATTTTCTATCCTCCCTCTCTTGGACTTCAAAACCATCTTCTCCCTTCCACAACACAAAACACTTGCCAGACAGCTCAATGTTCATCTTTAACTTCTTGAAAATATTGGGGCAAACCATTCCAGTCCACTTAGTAGCTCTAGTCCTGTTTTCTTGAATTCTTACCATGATTTTTTTCCTAATGTGTTCACACATGGAGATCACTGGATACAACCTAGCCTCCATGATGTTGTTGTTGAAGCTCTCACACATGTTGTTGTGTACTGAACCACAATTGGATCACAATTGACACATCTGTAGATAAGTCCTTTTGCATTGTAGGCTTGATGAGAGCAACCTTCCAACTAGGGTTATCCTTGATCTGCTGATAGTAGTGTTTTGCAATGAGGGTAGAAGTCACCATCTTATCGTCCCTTCTAGGTGGGTAAGTGTGGACATCATCAAATGTCACAACCTTAAACCACTTAGACCTTGTAGTGATTGACCCATATATTAACCAATGACATCCTGGCTAGTCACATTCAGCCCTAACCTTGGTCTTCTAATCTTTCAGAAATCTTAGTGACCTGTGTGCATTGAGTCCATACTTTAGTACAACTTTCTTGAATTTCCTGTTGTCCCTGAATGCCATCTCAATATAGCAAATAGGGATCTCTGGTTTGCTATCAAACGTATTCTCCAAAAGTCTTCCACCCCTCAATTTCACCATCACTGGTTTCATCGTAAGAATGTTCATCACTTGAATCTAGATATGGGCTACTAGGATCATCCAAACTGGGAACTTCATCAAATATTTTTTTGCTGTAGTATTTCCAACTTGGCCACCATGAATACCTAGCTTCTTTGATCTAATATTCTTCTTAATCTACCTAGCATAATTCCTTAGTTCATTTTCCTCATCATCATCTGTAAAGCTATCATCCCCTAATGATTGCTTGTAGTCTTCATCAGATGATCCATCACTAAAATTCTCTAACTCATATTCTTCATCATGGTGGGCATGATCATCTACTTCCTCCGCAAAACCTTTCCCTTTGTCCTATGCATGTGCAGGAGACTGCATCTTTGGGCTTTCCAGGTAATGTGCGAGCATATCATCCGCAGCTGCTTCAACTCCTCCCTCATTATCACATGCCCATATGTCTTGGTCGTCAGCACCCAACTCCATGCCCTCCTTTCCCTCAAAAAAAAAAAAAAAAAACTCCATGCCCTCCTCAACATACATGTCAACACAACTACCACCACAGGGATAATCATACATGACCTAGCAAGAGGCATCATCAACCAGCAACACAAGCCCATTTTTTTCATGCATCCCATGTTTAACTAGTACAATCTTAGCACACTTGGTGGATTATAGTGTTTAGCTAGGTGGCCCTTGATCTCAAAAAAAAAGAAAGCTTGTTCAAATTGATCCATGATTCAACAATGTCTCCTCCAACACAGAACTGCATGTCTCCAACATTGGTAAAAGAACCACCAAATTTCGTCCTTGCTGTCCATCCATCCTGCGAACGATACACAGGCTGTCAGAACCAAAGAAGTGCAAGAATCAATTGTGCCAAACCCTAACAATCGATCTAGTATAAAAAAACACCATTCATCTCCCATGCTCAACTATTACCTCGAAACCACCCCTATAGTGACACCAAACCCTAATCAACAGTAGCAACAAGAACGCCAATTTTCCCCCAAAACACCACTGTTCAATCTGACAAAGGAGGAAGATGAAGTGCACCAGTTCGACGAGCAGTACTCCAATCACCGTGGCGTCCTTCCCATCATTACCGCACCGCCCATGTCGCCGGAGAAGATGAAGGCCTTGCGAAGGTGGAGAGAGCGAGGGCGATAGAGTTTTCGCGGGAGTAGAGCGAGGGAGAGACAAAAACCTGAAGGTGGGATGCGTATTTCATTACCGTGGCTACGTAAATTTGGGCCTGTGCCATGTAGGGAAGCCACCGTGGCCATGCGGGTCATCCACGTCGGCAAAACCAGCCTCCAAAACAGCCAAAGTGGACTAGTCCAAAACATCTAGTTTTTACATAGTGGCCTAAAGTATTCCACCTTCAATACTTCATGGGGATTTATACTTTTTCCTTTATTGCAACCAAGTCCCTCTGTTCCATGTGATTACCCATTGATTAATTTTTTTTTGTCTTACGGTGAATGATTAAAGTAGATTTCTTAGACAATTAAATGGATCCCCGGCTTGTATGTTTGTGGTGTCACATGAATAAACATTTATGAACAAATTTTAACTTTAGAGAGGCATAAGAGTATTGTATTGAAGAGGGTGCTATCACATAGGTTGTAATTTTGAAATAAAGTTAAAATATAGAATAAATTGATTTGATTGGTCCTATTTATAACTCTAAACTTGCCATACTTCCTTCAAATGGTCACATTTTTTTTTGCACTAGTGCTAGACCTCTTCACGAACACGATGATTTGTTTTTCAAGTTATCACTAAGGATCGATGTGGATGAAATAAAGTGTGATATATAATTGGGGGAAAATTCGATGGCTCACATCGACCGAGAGAGATTTGATTCGTCGGCAACAAAGGTAGGTGGCAATGGGACGGAGGCAAAAAAAGGCAATTCTTGTGCCTATGATGGTGGGCCATATGTACAAAAATCGTCTTCTATTGCCTCCGCAAATGTGGGGATTAGGACTGTGTGGTAATTGCATTTTCCTAGTTTTTTTATAAAGGGTAAGACGGTAACTCCATAAATACAAAAAATAATGTTTTGAGTCATATCATTAAGATATGTTTCTCAAGTTTTCACAAAGGATCGATGTGGATGAAAGAAGGTGTGATATATAATTGGGGAGAAATTTGATGGCTCACATCGACTAAGAGCGGTTGATCGACGGCAACAAAGGTAGAAGGCATTGGGATGGAGGCAATAGAAGGAGATTGTTATGCCTAGGATGGTGGGCCATATGTGTGAAAATCGCCTTCCATTGCCTCCGCAAATGTGGAGATAAGGATTTGGGCGGTAATTGCATTTTCCTAGTTATTTTATAAAGGGTAAAACAATAACTCCATAAATACAAAAGAAATGTTTTGAGACATATACTTAAGATGGATATTACAATTAGTATAGTTAGATGTCGTTTAGTACTTCTAGGGTTCCATCGCCTCTGTCCTGCGAGCCAACACCGCCGCCAATGGGTAGAGGTCGGGCTCTGGGCAACGCGCCATCCCTACCCCTCGTGCCTCCTCATTCCTCCTCGTCGTCACAACTAATAAAAGAGAAGGATGAAATGCATAACTCAGTAGATATCTCAAACAAATGAGAGGTATACAATATGAAAATACAAAACAATCTGATTTTCTAATGGCATGTTTGTAGGTCATACCGATGGGATCTTGATGACGATTCTTTGGCAAAGGGCGGTTTGGGCTGCGATGGCACCGCCGTGGCAAGTGCAAGGTGGTGGAGGCACTGGCGACGGCTGGGAGGAGGGAGGAGCGACGGTGTCCTTGTGCGAGGGAGAGTCGACGGCGAGGCACCCCGATAGGGTGCAATGCGTCGGCGACGACGAGGGGGCGTGCGAAGGTGACCACGAGGGTGGGCGGCGCAGGCACGGCTCCGGCCGGCCGGGCAATGATGAGGGCGTCCTTGGCGGGGGGCACGCCGGCATTTCGGCTCGTCGTCGGGCGAGGGCGGCAATGGCAAGTAGCTTTGGCGAGGGGCGAGAACCGCGAGATCGGTGGGTCGTTGGGGTCGGGCGGTCTTTGGGAGGAGCGGCGGATGAGGGGAGTGGTGTGTGTGTGTGTGGTTAGATGTGTACAATGACAATGTTACCCTTCCAAATGAAAATAGCAATTTCGGGGAGGCAATTTCTAGTACCGTAAAAGGGCTCCAAACATAATGTATTGCCCATTCTTGATCTAACAACCCAATCCTTCTTGCATATCATGGCTTAAAACTATTTTAGGGTTAGGAAGGTTTAGGCGGGGCATGTTTGGCGCCGACCAGGTGAAATCTCATGTTTGCTTTTGATAATTGATGACACCTTATTATGCTAATCCTCTACTCTAAGTGTGCTTAAGAGATAGGATGACATGGATGACATGGAGCAACTTGATCATGGACATGGACGTTGATGATGGACATGGTGGATCATCGAGCTCATGCACTGGAAGGGAAAGGACCCGGAGATCAAGGCAAAGGTATAACTTGATAGGGTTTATTTTCGGTGATCAAGACACTATAGAGAGTGTGATCACGTTTTGGATAGATAGCCGACTATCAAGAGGGGAATGCCACGGCTAATCCAAATTTGAAGTGCCTCTAGGTTCATGTTGACTTCATATGCATTTAGAATCTAGTGCACTAACTTCATTCTTGCCAAATCATTTGTGAAATGCTAACACATGTGCTATCGAGATGTACTTCGACGTGTTGGCAACTTGAGGCAAGTGGCGAAACTTGGGAAGAAGCGAAGCGACAAGGAACGACGAATTTTGCGGGGAACCGGCGACGGACCTTTGGGCCGGACGTATTTTGGAGTGTGACCGAGCATCCGGGCTAAGTTATCCCGGTCGATTCAATAAGGTCCGGAATCGACACTTCGACCGACCGGAGCGTCCGGTCACCTTGACCGGACGCTGGCTCGGGCATGTCAGCGTGTGGGCCCGGCTGCTTGTCCAATCTGACCGGAGTGTCCGACAGCACGCAGAGACTGTGTTTTTGACTCCAACGGCTCTATTTTGGAATGGGGCCTATATATACTTGTGTGGCAGGGACTTTGAGCTCTCTCTTGCACATTTGATCATTCTAACTCTCTTGTGAGCTGAGAAAACTCCCCTCCACTCATCTCTCTTGCCTAACTTCGATCTTTGGTGAGATGGAGTGAGATTCAAGTGCATTTGCTTATTAATTGCATCTAGAGGCACTTGTTCTTCGGAGGAGCTGTGGGATTCTTGTTTCTCTTGGGAATTTGCTTGGTTCCCTAGTGGCTTGGAGTTCGTGGTGGTGTTGAGCTCGATTGGTGATTGTTCGAGGCCACACCGGTGGACTTGTGAGGGGTTGATCCTTTCCTCGCGGGAGAATCACGAAATGAGTCATTAGTGGATTGCTCGTGGCTTGTGGATCCCCTCTTGTGAGTGATTCATTGAGCTCCCTCCGAGGGATTTGGCACCAGTCATTAAGCTTGTGAATCATCAAGTGGGTGTATTTCCACAACGAGGAGTAGCATGTCAGCAAACACGTGAACCTCGGTAAAAATCATCGTGTCAAGTGTGCTTTGCTCGTTGGAGATTTCTTTGATATCGGTGATTGGCCACTACCTCTACTCTATACCGGCGTATTGTATTCTAGCACCACTTCGCATTACATTCATAGTTTTGCCTTGTGTAGCTTCTTTAGCTTGTGTAGCTCCTAGTGTTAGAATTAGTTAGTTTACCTTCATCACCTAGGAGTAACTTAGCAACCTAGCCTTTGTGTGTGATTAGAGACATTAAATTTGCTAGAATTGCTATGTGGCTTACTTAGTTAGTTTGTAGCACCGCTTGTTACGCTACGCTTCGCCATCTTATATACTAACGGTGTTGCTTACACTACTACGAAATGATTAACCGTGGCGGGCATTTTGAGTTTTTTTCCGTGGCGGGCATTGTGTCCGCCACGGAGCTAGGGTCACGGTTAATCGTTCGATTAACCGTGGCGGGCTTTTTAACAAAGACCGCCATGGTTATAAATTAACCATGGCGGGCATCGTTACGTGCCCGCCATGGTTAACCATGGCGGGTTTTGTTAAAAGCCCGCCACGGTTAATTAATTCAGGATTAATAAAAAAAAATAATTCAAAAATATTTTAAAATTATATATTATGATTTAAACCACATATTAAATAATAAAATAAGAGAATGTTGACATAAATCTTGAACATGCATGACAAGTCAACATTCAACTAACATGGAGATTCAATTAAGCACTTAGAGTTTAAAAGTGATCACACCCACATCACAATTTACAAATTAAACTCGATCGAAGCGATCGATTGATCAATCAAGAGTTTAGGTTACAAATCAATGTCATCCCACAAATAGTCCTTCATGTCTAGCTTATTTCTCCAATCGCGTAGTTCCCATAAGTCGTCGTTTGTAGCGAATTCATTTGTTAGGGTCGAAAAATGTCTACAAATACAAAAAATGTGTAAGAATTAAAATTTGGCTCGAGAAGTCCCCAACTATCCTTATCACATCGCGTCTAAACCGGTTGCTTGTATATGTTATACAAGCCGTCCTCGTTAGGCGCTCACAAAGTGTGGGGACATTTCATCATCGCCATTTTGCCTCGGCATAAAAATATTCACATCATCGCATATGCCCTTTGCCTCGGCATTAAGATTCAAATCATTACAAATGCCACAAGTAGATAGTTAAAGATAGTAAATGCCCGCCACGGAAAACGAAAAAAAACCGCCACGGACGGACGGTCTAAGGTTGGGACTTAAAAAGAGGTAGATAGAGAGAGCCACCATATATATGTGTACCCCGGCCGTGGAATCGGCTAAGTCCTCCGCCCCGTTCACTTTCACCCCGAAGGGCTGCCAAATTTTCACGGCGCCGCCGTGAAATGTCACCACAAATCCAAAATATAGATAAAGTATGGCGGTGGCATAATATAGAGATCAATATATGCTCAGTTAATAAATAATCTAAAAATGTGAAGTTGCATCATGGGCAGTGGCATTCGGCATATGCTCAGTTAATAAATAATCTAAAAATGTGAAGTTGCATCATGGGCGGTGGCATTTGGCATATGCTCGGTAACCATCATCACGAGCATCACAGCGGCAGCAAAAAATGGCATCACGGGCATGAAAAAATGGCATCACAGGCATCACGGGAAGCAAAAATGGCATCACGGGCATCACATGAGCACGGACGGGGAGGAGGAGCGCCGGGGCGGCGCCGCGGCACGATAGGGGACGGGGAGGAGCACACCGGGCGGGCGCGCGGCCGTCGGGGAGGAGCAGCGCCGGGGCGGGCGGCGCGACCTCGTCGGAGAGGAGCACGGGAGGAGCAAAGACCGGGCGGGAGGAGCAGCACCGGGCGGGGGAGGAGCAAAGGCGGGCGGACGTTGGGGACGAGCAGCGCCGGGCGGGAGGAGCAGCACCGGGCGGACGTGGGACGAGCAGCGCCGGGGCGGGCGGCGTACCTCGTCGGAGAGGAGCACGGGAGGAGCAAAGACCGGGCGGGCGGCGGCGAGGGCGCAGCGGCCGGCGGGGGGGCGGCGGACGTCGGGGGGACGAGGAGCCGGGCGGGAGGAGCAAAGACCGCGGCCGGTGGACCTCGTCGGAGAGGAGCAAAGACCGGCGGCTGGGGTTTAGCTAGCCCGGCGACGGCTAGGGTTTACCTAGCGGCGGCGGCGGCGGATGTCGAGCACGGGGAGGTAGGACGGGAGGGAGGACGGGAGGCGGCGGCGGCGGGCGGCGCCGTGAGTGGCGGCCCTTCGGGGTGGTGAAAGTGAACCGGGCCAAGGACTTGGCCCATTCCAGACGGCGGCCCCCTATATAAACGCGGCCGATTTTTCATGGCGGGCATTTTACAATGCCGCCCACGGTTAATAGATTAACCGTGTAAAATGCCCGCCACGAAAAATAGATTCACAAAATGAATTTGTAAAATTCATAACAATTCAAATGTTCATTCAAAAATTCGAAAATTTTTGTGTGGCCTCCCTATGAGTATGTGTACCCATGAAAAATGTGAAACTTGAATTTTGGATAGTTCTTGCGTGATTTAAAATAACAGTCTTTAATTGACAAGTCGGGGACGTTTCGAGCAAGTGCGGCGATCTCCAATACATTTTTAGTTTCATTACATAAATGTCGTGACATACATATTCGGTTCCATTACATATTTGGTTCTATTACATATTTGGTTCGACTTTTTTTTTTTTGGGCTGCCTTTGTCTTCTTCGACCGTCCGTGCGGCACTAGGGGCTTTGTCTTGGTCTTGATGACATTCCTCCACACGCGTGTCTCGACTTCCTTGATCTTGGTTGGATGATCGGTAAAGAGCGTAAACTCGCGTAGTTGTTGTACTCTTACGGACTCGCACTCCATCGGCTCCCACGATCCTTTGCTTCCCTCCCACGACCGCATGTAGTTGCTTTTTGCCCCGCGAGTTGGGCACGAGGGTAGTAGGCTATCGGCCCCGCGCGACTTGCGAGTACCCACTCATCATCTCCGGTACTTTCGGCTGAGCGGTGGTTAACCCAACTTCGTCCACGTCAACCGCCGTTGGCTTGACCCAATGGCACCGGAAAATGGGTATCTGTAGCTCTACGCCATAATCAAGTTCCCAAATCTCTTGGATTTGCCCATAGTTTGTCTTGAGTTCCTTGGTGGCCATGTCAATGCCCTCATACCGAACGCCCATTTGTTCGTGACGCGCTCTTGTTGTCCTTTTCTTTTCGTGTGGAACCTGTATCCATTGATGTCGTAACCTTGCCATGTGATGATTTGGCTAGATGGGCGTATGCAAGCATCGATTCTTGATCTCAGCGTTTAGTGGTATCCCACGTTCTCGATCCACGTTGTGAAATTCAAGCGGTGTTGTCTCGATTACCCACCCCTCCGTGCGCCCGGCCACGCTTGCCGTGAATTTCCTCCGGATGCTTCTCAGCCCCACGTTTCCATTGATACTAAGCGGTTTGAGTATTTGTCATGGGCTTCTTCGATTGTTTCTTGCTCTATATCGGTCCGTACTTTCCTCCCCGCGCAGCCCATCCCCGCGGTCCCTGCCGCCGTGCGGGTGGTCGGGTAGGCCGATTGCATTTCCATCCCGGATGTATCTAGTGCGGCGATTAACGGCCTCACGTGTTGTGTATGCCTCGATCATAGAGCCCTTTGGGTATGCACGGTTAAGGACGGATCTGTTAAGAGAGGACATGAACCGCTCGTTCGTCCACATCTCGTGCAGGTAGAGAGGCCCCAGTTCTTCTATCTGATCGACCATGTGTATCATGAGGTGTGGCATAATATCGAAGAAAGGCGGTGGTAAGCACATCTCGGCTGGCATATAGTCTCCGCGATGAACTCTTTTCGGTGCGGGGAGGTCATTTTCAGCGGTGACCTTCTACGTGATGCGATTAAAAAGTAGCACGCGCGTGTAACGACCATCTTCACGAACTCGGGCCGATGCACCTAATCACAATTGGAAGGAACACCGTCGGCATGACATGACGGTCATGGGCCTTGAAGTTTGATAGTGTTAGGTCTTTCATCGATACAATGCTCTTCATGTTGGAACGTAAAACCGTCGGCACTTTGACATCCCCGAGCCATTTGCAAAAATCCCTCTTTTCATCCCGTGTCGATTGTAGCTCGCGGCTGGAAGGTCGACTTTTCCGCTATTCCCGAGGGTATCGAGTGAAGTTCGGGCCCGATGCCCATGTCGGCAAGATCGGCGACGTGACTTGACACCGTCCTTCGTCTTAGTCTTGATGTCTAGGAAAATCCCCACCAAGCTCTCGAAGACATTCTTACGTAGATGCATGTTATCGATGGCATGGGGTGTATGGAGCATCTTCGGTATGGCGGGTGCTTGAAGAAAATCGACCGCTTCTTGAATGGGACTTTGGCCGGTGCGGATTGGGTTCTACTTACGCTTCTTCTTCTTCTTCTTCTTCTTCTTCTTCTTCTTCTTCTTCTTTGCCCTTTTTTTTGTTCCGCTTCCGCTTCTTCTTTGCCTTTGGCCCACCGGCTTTCTTCTTCTTTCGAACTCGTGGTTTATGTTCTTCACCATTTCAAACACCTTTGGCCTGTACTTTACCCTTTCCGGCTCCTCCGTTTTGACCCTCGGCTCGCCGTCAAAGTACTCATCCATCGAAGTATCCGGTACACTGTGTTCTTTGCAGAGGAATTTACGATGTTTCATGTACACCGTCTTTTGGGATCCGCTAAGGTAAGTGGAGCGGTATTCTCAATGCAAACTGTGCAAAAGCTGTCTTCCCCTTAATCTGCCCGGACAATGAAAAAAGAGCGGGGTAATCGCGATGGTGACCATTATCATGGCCTTTAGAGTGAACTTCTTCTTCTTCTCGGGACGCATCCATAATCTGGACCCCTTTCCACGGTTTCGCCAATTCCTCCATTCTTGGCTCAATGAGGACATCTATATCATTGCCTGGCTACTTTGGTCGAAATGAGCATGGCCGTAAGAAGATATTTGTGCTTGGACACTCGTAGGGAGGCGGGTTGTATATGGTGAGGGTGGTGACCGCCAGGTCTTTGTGTGAGCTACCGAGGTCTCCGAACGGATTCATCCCGTCGTACTCAAAGCGAACCTTACGTTCACGGGCTCGTCCCTAAACTCCGGGAATATGTCATCGATGCGTTTCCATGTTTTGGCATCCGAGGGTGTCGCGACTTGCCATCGCCCAAAATTGCGTTTCGCCGACGCATGCGGGACATCAGCTTGGCATCCTTTGGGTTCCCAAAAATTGCACGCAGCGATCGAGCACGGGTAGGTACCACACCGATAGGGCGGGGATCTTCCTCCGGGGTGTAACCCTCTTCTTCCTCGTCCTCGGGGAGGTGGCATACGCTTCTTCTTGCCCGTCTTACGCTTCTTGGGCCTCTCGACGGTCCCTCCTCATCGGTGGCACGACGGCCCGGCATTCCTCTTATAACGACTCACGCCGCGCCGCGGACGGTTATGCAAGTCCGCATAGTCACCCCGGTATAGAATACGAGTGGTTAGGCACGCATGAAACTTCCTAAGCTTCATCGCCACCGGACGAATCAACTTCTTCGCCCGATAGGTATTGGCGGGCACCTTATTCCCCTCGGGTAAAAACGGTGTCACCGAGGTACCGTAACAGGTCATTGAAGCTCGTGTCGACCACCCGTGGCGAGCAACCGGCATCAACATCGTTAGGTTAAAAGCGTAGCACCGTGCAATCCCCGGACATTTGCCGTCGTCTTTGTAGAGAGGGTCAATTCTTTGCCGCTTCATCTGTCTAAAATTCTCGAGCCACCTTGGATTGCCAAACAACACGTCATCTTCATCTTTGAGGTTAGCAATTTCCTCGAAAAGAGCAACATCCTCGAGGCGACATGTCATCAACTATCGACTGTTCACCATCATCTCCACCCGCATTGTCGTCCGCCATGTCTTCAAGCGGTTCATCTACGGTGATGTAATCGCGATTATCAACTTGTTCTCGTCGCCGTCCACCACCGTTGTTTCCGTCGTTGCGGTCGACGGGGTCCTCCAGATGAACCGGCCGCGCGACACTCGGTTCTTTTTCACCATGATACGTCCACACGGTGTACCTCGGCTCCCCGATGAAACCATACCGCACCAAGTGCTCCACGACGTCGTCATCCTTGTGTAAGAACGGATGCTTGCAGCGATAGCACGGGCACACCATTACTTCGAACCCCGACTGATTCGATGCTTCTGCGCGGCGGGCATAAACTTCTTTTTCGCACGTGATCAACGAATTCCAAACTCATCCTCGGCACTGTACATCCAATCCCTATTCGGCGCCATGGTCGACGGCCTACTCAAATTAATTAAACCAAAACAAAGAGAGTGCGATCGATGATTAGAGATCGAAGTATCGATGAAAAAAGACCACGTACACTTCAAATGAGAGGGGAGAGAGAGGGAAGGAGAAAGAGGGAGAGAGAGGGGAGGAGAAAGAGGGAGAGAGGAGGGGGGGAGAGAGGGGAGAGGAGCTAGCTTGAGAGGGAGAGAGGGGGAGAGAGAAAGGGGGAGAGGGGGAGAGAGAGAGAGGGGGAGAGGGGGAGAGAGGGGGGGAGGGAGAGAGAGAAGGAGAGGAGAGAGGGAGAGGAGCTAGCTAGAGAGGGAGAGAGAGAGAGGGAGAGATCAAAACTAGATCTCAAAAAAGAAAGGGAGAGAGAGAGGGGTGAGAGAGAGGGAGAAAGAGGGAGAGGGGGAGAGAAAAGAGGGGAGAAAGAGGAGAAATACCCCTAGCGGTGCCAAACTTAAATCAAACCAAGGGCAAAACCTTCCCCCCGTAGAAATGGTGATTTCTAGAGTTTTGAAGCTCAAAACCCTAGAAAATGGCTAAAAATCCCGTGGAGAAGAAGAAGGTTGGGGCTGTATTTATAGACCGGACTTAACCGTGGCGGGCATTGTAATAAAACCGCCACGGTTAATAGACATTAACCGTGGCGGGCACATTACAATGCCCGCCACGGTTATAGACGATTAACCGTGGCGGGCACGTTACAATGCCCATAACCGACAACCGTGGCGGACATTGCCGCGGCGGGGTCGCCACGCCAACTATTTTTGCGTGGCGGTTTTATAAATGCCCGCCACGGAAAATAAAAAAATAAACACCACGCAAAAATCCATTCAGTAGTAGTGTTAAGTGTTGTTGTAGAAATTTTTATAGGCTATTCACCCCCCTCTAGCCATCGGGACCTTTCAACGGGGAGAGGCTCACCAACATGCGGGCCGGCCCACCAACACCTTCTTCTTTCTTGCGATGAGCGATGACGCCGGGTTTTCTTCCTCCTCCGGCTCGAACGCCGACGCCCCCGCCCCGCTTCCCATCACCCCCCCGCCGCGGGCGCTAGGGTTCCCGAGCTCTCGACGAGCTAAGGCCACGACCCTAGCTCCCGGAGCTCCGGGGAACCCTAGCGCCCGCGCAAGCCCCCTCCCTCCTTCCTCCTAGTCGTCTTCTTCGTGTCAAAAATCTAGACCTTCCGGCTAAAAATCTAGACACGAACACCTACCTCTAACCCTAGGATGAAAATGGTACGGATAATTATTCGACAGTCCGTTCGACCGAACAAATGTGAACAAAATTCGGATAGTTATACGGATATCCGCATATTTTTTTCAAATACGGATACAAATACGGATATCTTAGACGGATACCAAATACAAATATGATATCATGATTATCCGCCGGATATGGGATAATCCGATAATTTACCGGATATATCCGGCCGCCAAAAAACGGATGTATCCGAATAGAGCCGACCAACAAAGCAATTTGTTGTGCGGTGTCTTGCCCCTCATTTGGCTCGGTCTCTGTAGCCGATGTGGGATAAAAACTTTGCCTCACATAGCTGAAGGGCTGAAAGTGATGCACATGCCCACACGCCACGACTCGCGACCACGGCCTTTGGACAGCCCAACAGATTCTATACCAACAACAACGTGTTCGTTCCATCGGCACTTCGGTGGTCGGGATCCACGGCGTCCGCAAATGATCCATGAGCATGTTGCTTTTTACTCAATGTCCGAATAGATATTTGTATTCGACATTCTCGAATCCGTTTGCACCGTATCGATACTTATTATTCGTATCCGTAACCGAGACAATCCGTATTCGTGTGTGTATCCGGACTCTATCCGTGTCCGTGTCCGAATCGAATCCGATAGAAATATGAAAACAAATATAATATGAGTGATATCCGTTCGTATCCGATCTGTTTTCATCGCTACTCTAACCCCATTCGAAATCGATTCCAGCACATATAGAGCAAACACACTGGATACAGAGGGAATCCAAGTATCAACAAGATAATAACTGTTGAGGGGGAAAGTGAGGGTGGAAGGAGGCATCTTGGTGGTGATATTTCGGCCACCAGTCGTAGACATGCCTATGTCTGTATCTGTCGTGGGGTCACGGGCTGTGAATATATGCATCCAACGTATATTCACCTTCGTTGCGGAAATGAGTGTTGGCAACAACGAGGAGAAAAACCTTGGGACACGCCAGACGTCGGTGGATCGATCCGGCCTTCCATTAGGATTGACAGGTTTTTAGAACCGATTGCCCCATTTTTTTCCCCTTAGGATCGACTCGCTTCGCTTCGCTCCACGGGATTATTTCAGGAGCGGATAGATTTGCAAGCGGTTCGAACCGCCCCTTTCCAGGTCTAGCAAAAAGGGTCAGTTGCATGGCCACCTGCACTAAACGCAAATTCAGAAGCAATTGTTGAGGGTTGAACAACCAACAACTCAATGAGCTATTTGTCAGAGAATAGGAGAATCTTTGGTATGGTTCTTCTACCGTATCTAGATATATCAAACTGGACACTAAATTTCACAAGTGGATCTGCTATATATCTATCAACTCATTAATTCATTCCCATCAGTCGCTTGACACTTGTATAAGTAATTTTCTAGTTCACCACCCTAATGTTTAATAGAAGCAGATTCATTTGATTGACCCTTAGCTCGGAAGATGAAGGTGAGGGCCATACCAAAAAGTTTGGGGAGGGATTTGGTTAAATAAGAAACTATTTTGTTTCTGACAATGGCCACTCAAAAACAATTTTGCTTATTTTGTTCGAGAGGATGTATTGGCTCTGATTCTAAGCTCAACTGTAGTGCTTGGATGACTCCAATGATCATATTTTCGAGGCGTGCAAATTGTTTGAAATAAGTGTACTTGCGTCTAATGGATGTTGTATTGTTTAGCATATGAGTCTCTAACTTTAAAACCTTATGATAATTTTAAATTTTCGGCGTGTTTTTTACAACAATTTTTAGGGGCATTGGTGCTCGACCGCTTGTACTTAGAGCAACTCCAACAATAGCCCCCAAATCGAGCCCCCAAATCTGATTTGGATGTTCACCCTCATTTTTATTAGCCCAACAAATTTCATTTACTCCAACAAAGAAAGCACCTAAACAAAGTTCCCAAAATCTATATCAAGAGACAATGACATGGGGTCTCACACGTCAGTGAGTCAAACAACCCTTCTTCCTCTAGGTGGAGCCAGCAGGCGTCGCATCGCGTCCGTCGAGTGGAGCGAGCAGGCCGTCGCGCCGCCTCCGTACGCTGGGCGGGGGATGGTCATTTCAAGACGAGAGTCCAGGGTCCAGCACATGCAGCTTTTGCTCCGCTCCGACAAAGTACAGTGCTGGGCAAGCAGCGCGTACGTACTCAGGGGCGAAGCCACGTTGTGGCCTGTGGGTGCCCAGACACCTCCAAATGTTTGAAAAAACACTAGTGAAAACAAAATTTCACCATGTTTGTAGATAAAATCTTCACATCTATAACAGAAAGGCACCCCTCTATCATGTTCTAGCTTCGCCCCTGTATGTACTGATTTTAGAATTCAGACTTGAAGAGTGTATGTCCGGCTCTGCATGCATGGACTTGGGGTCTTTCTTTGAGCTGAAACAAGGCGGCGGCGCTGCGCGAGTACAGGCAGGCGGACGAGGTGGATGCAGCGGCGACGCTGCTCATGTACACGGACGCGGGGAGATCGGGTCACGCGTGCGAGGCGGGCGACCGAGGTGGACGCTTGGCGGCGGCACCGCTCTCGTACACGGACGCGGGAAGATGAAGTCCGAGCTATTGGCCTAACAAATTTGTTAGGCGAGGGGCCAACAAATTGGGGTCCTTAGTAGGGGCATTATTGGAGCTGAATTTTTTTAGCTCAGACCCCATATTTAACTATAGAGACTTCAGTAGAGACTCTGTTCGAGTTGCTCTTCAGAAGAAGGAAATTGAAATTAGTAGTACCTCTTCTTCCATTATCTAGAAACCAAAGCTATCATCGAACAAACACCTCAAAAGCAGCCGCCTCTCGTCATACCGCATTTTAGCGACGGCTCGTTTTTTCATTTTTTCAGCTTAGCAGCCAGAACTATTATGACAGGCGGGCCCAGCTGGGATTTGCACCCACCAGCCGTCGCGTAAAGAAGCACCCCCAAAATTGGGGACATCGCCTGCGACTGCGAGCCTGCGCTCTTGGAGTCAGCGAGCTACCACGTTCTGCTCAGTAGTGCTCGCAATATCCGATCCGATCCGACCGAGCCTGCGAAGCAAGCAAAGCACGTTCTAGAGAAATCCTTCATCCACCCTCCACCAGTTCACCGCACCAGTGGCCGTCGTCCAGCGACGATGAGCGCCCGCGCGGCAGGATCCGTCCTCCTCCGCCACCTGGGCCCGCGCGTCTTGGGCCCGGTTTCCTCTCCGGCGGCCGCGCCGCCGAGGCCACTGCTGGCCCTGGCCGGCGGCGTTGAACGGGGCGGGGCGGCCGTGTGGGTGCGGCTGCTGTCCAGCTCCGCCGCCGAGGCGAAGGAGGAGGCGGCGGCCTCCAAAGGGGAACGCGGGAAGCACCGCGGCGGCGAAGGCCGAGGCGGCCGAGGCAGCTAAGGAGGGCGACGGGAAGAGAGACAAAGTGGTGAGCAGCTACTGGGGCGTCCCGCCGTCGAAGCTGATGAGCAAGGACGGCGTCGAGTGGAGGTGGTCTTGCTTCAGGGTGAGTAGTAGCGCACCGACCCGCGTTTTTCTCGCTGACCGGCGTCTCAATTGGCGTTTTTCTGGTGTGCCGTTTTTGCAGCCATGGGAGACGTACAAGCCGGACACCTCGATCGATCTCGCCAGGCACCACCAACCCAAGGTGCTGCTCGACAAGATCGCCTACTGGACCGTCAAATTGCTGCGCGTGCCCACTGACATATTCTTCCAGGTGATCCCTGCTCACCCCTCCCATTTTCTTGGAACATCCATGTCAGTCTCCGAATTAATTGGCGCAGAGGAGGTACGGCTGCCGCGCCATGATGCTGGAAACGGTGGCGGCGGTGCCGGGGATGGTGGGCGGCATGCTGCTGCACCTGCGCTCGCTGCGCCGCTTCGAGCACAGCGGCGGCTGGATCCGGGCGCTGTTGGAGGAGGCGGAGAACGAGCGCATGCACCTCATGACCTTCATGGAGGTGGCCAAGCCCAAGTGGTACGAGCGCGCGCTCGTCCTCGCCGTGCAGGGCGTCTTCTTCAACGCCTACTTCCTCGGCTACCTCATCTCCCCCAAGTTCGCGCACCGTGTCGTCGGCTACCTCGAGGAGGAGGCCATCCACTCCTACACCGAGTACCTCAAGGACCTCGAGGCCGGCAAGATCGAGAACGTCCCCGCGCCGGCCATTGCTATCGACTACTGGCAGCTCCCAGCTGACGCGACGCTCAAGGATGTGGTTATCGTTGTGCGCTCCGACGAGGCACACCACCGCGACGTCAATCACTTTGCGTCGGTATGTCCGCTCCGTTGGCAAGAACAAGATCGGCTCTACCAAATCTTAGATGGTTAAAACGGAGTATTACATATGTGGTGTCTGAATTCCTTTGCTTCTGATGTGCAGGACATTCATTTCCAGGGTATGCAGCTCAAGGAGACACCTGCGCCGGTTGAATACCATTGAACAATCCGGTCCTGTGACTCTTGAGAGTTGGTTCTTGATTTTTACTAGATCTAGATAGCTAAATA
This sequence comes from Hyparrhenia diplandra, assembly GCA_015847255.1. Lineage (NCBI taxonomy): Eukaryota > Viridiplantae > Streptophyta > Magnoliopsida > Poales > Poaceae > Hyparrhenia > Hyparrhenia diplandra. Next base: position 71,648 of record JADLZK010009068.1, read on the forward strand.
TGCTTGAGAAATAAAATGCCTAGCTGCTATGAGTAGGAAAGATCTCATGGGTTGTTGCCTTTTCTTTTACATGTGTGTGTTTGTATATAGAGATACAGACATTGATATGCGTACTGAATCTTGTCCTGAACGTACCATCGACTTGGTTGAATCCCCATTTGACCATTTCTGTTGTTTGCTGTGAGCCAAGTTGCAAGAAAACTTTATATCCGATTGTGACATCCGAGATTTTTTTTGGAAAAGGAGCAGCGAAGCGGGCGCCTCGCCAGGCCGGCCGGTTGATGCAGTTTTGGAACATGTGGCTTTCATCTGCGTTGGGCCTGTACGGAGACGTATGTGGAGCTAGTCTGCACCCAATTTCTTCGATGGCATTTCCTGTTGTTTCAGGTATGCCTGGTTTCTTGATCCGCCCTTTGGCGTATGTAACCATATTAACCAGCCAGGTTAAGAGATGAATAAAGTGTTTTACTCCTAAAAAAAAAAAAAAGGTGTAGACAACCCGATTTGGTGGAGTTTGGCCAGCTATGTACAAGGAGCCATTTTTAGAAAAGGTAAGAATGTGATTCAAACACTTGATCAAGTGTCAAGTGGATCAACTATCAATCATAAACCTACTGTTTGGAGATTCGTCACTATAGAAAGACAATAATTAGTGTGAGAATGAGATCCAAATTCTACATTCACTATATAGAATCTCACTATGAGAATGAGTTCCAAACAGTCCCTTATCTGTCTTAAAAACTATGACCGGTGAAACTAATATTTTTGGCTTCATGAGTTTTGGCTCCTCTACGCACTGCAGTAAGAAGTTTAGAGCCTTTTAATGCCTGCCAAATTTGTTGTCAAAAAAAAATCGTGCCAAATGGGCCTAATAGCCTTGTGATGGGCTGCTGCCTTTGAATCCTCTGCGGGGCTTGTTTGGTACAACTCTAGCCCAGGCAGTAGCTCCGACACAAGAGGTGAAAGAGCCGCACCAAACACCCTAGGAGGAAGGGCCGTTCATTTAAGGGAAGGTGTTTCTTGTATGGAGGAGCTACAATTTGTTCCTATTCTCTCCGTCTCCTGCTTTTTCGAATGAGCACCTAGAGATAGGAGCCGCATCAATATCGGCATGAAGTCTATATAGCTATCATCGATCAACTCTATAACTATCAATCCTCTTTTTTCTTTTTTTTTTTCTCTCTAACTCCTATCTCGTGGCTATGCAATTTTCTTTTTTTTTTTTTTTAAAGAAGGCTATGCAATTTTCTACAAACTATTCAATTCCATAGTTCTTATGAATTTCAATTTTATAATAATTCTTTTTTATCTTCTCCTCTCTAGTAAATTCATAGTTGCCATATTTCCCTAAACCATCCTTGGATTATATTATCATAGTCATGCTCATGCTGGAGTTACTTCTACCTCAAGCTAGGAGCCACTGAACGGCCCATCATCGTACCAACATACATGGACACCAATCCTTTTCAGTCATACCATGAAACCATCACTATGATGCCAGTAAGTTGATCTCAAGCATGTGACCCATGGTCTCTATTTTGATATCACGTGTTTTTTTTTTTTTTTTTTTTTGGTGTGTGTGTGTGCGCGCGCGCGCTTGTGACCAATTCCATTAAGGACAAAATTTGTACTTCTTGCCGGTCTTTCATGTATAAACATTGGAGAATAAATGGATTGGTAACCTCACGGCGCAATATCAAAGGCCATTGATTAAGGGCTTCCACCTAAAATTCAAATTCTGGATGCTACATTCTATCCTAGATTTATTTCAGGATTTTCTGGCGTTATGCATTAAGTGGCGGGCAATGTTGCCGTTGACAGCGAGGCGCGTGACTTCGTGAACTTCAAAATTTAGCCGGCTCAGTTCTTCGAATGTGCTCATAGGGGTAGGGTTTACGTGACGTGTGTTCATAGGGTGAGTGTGCGTGCGTGTTGAGTGTGTCTGCGTTGTACCGTGTAACCTTAAAACAAAAAGATATAAAAACGACATGCTTTTGGCAATTTTGTTGTAACCTTAGCGGTCGGAATGCGCTCTTTTGCTAGGTTACATATTCTCCTTTTTTCAATTAATTTTAACTTTTAGCCCCTTTCAATGAAACGTACACTCGTTAGACGCAAAACGATTGCACAAACAATATATTCATGAAATATAATCAGAGATACTGAACCTGCTTGCAAACGGCCTACTGCAAATGCAACTTGGCCCCATATGGCAAATTTTTTTCACTTTCTATTCAAGTATGAAGTATATATAGAGATCTTGTGTAAGATTAGCTATGCTTATTCGGATTTCGGAGCCTCTCACCAAATTTTACATTAGCAATACGCTGGCCATCACCGTAAACAAAGAATTCTCAGGAATCAGGATGGCCGAAAAGAATTTCTCACAAACACAGGGGCAACTCTTAGATTAAACTATGGCCATCGCCTTTTTCTACTGAATTTTTCACCTCATGTACTGATTCATCTTCAGATCAGCCGAAGCCCGGTGATCGTATCCGCCTCTGATGTTGAGGTCCAGCAGCAGCAGCCCTTCATCCGTAGCGCACTTGACATCGTCCCCATCCTGAACTCCATGGTACAGCTGAAAGCCTAGATGATTGCTCGCTCTGAGACCGTCCTCGGACATGGCCTTCGCCAGCTCGCCATTGTTCTGCTCGCACACTTGGGTCACGTTGTCCATGAAGCCTGAGAGCGCGAGGTTGAAGTCCGTCAGCTGCGACCTGGTGGCTTCGAGGTTCGCGCCTCCAGTTGCGTCGTACGAAAGGTTGCTCTGGGCTTTCTCTAGTATCGTCTGCAGATATTTGCCTTGCGCCTCGATCCGCATTTGCAGCTTCTTCTGAACCTGCATGTGGAAAACAAACTAAGAGGTCAAAATTTTGTCTTCGTGACTGCAATAGTTGTAGGTAGCAGAGAAAGTTTCTGAGTAGTCTAACCTCGAGCTGTTCGTGCAGTTTCCTTTGGACTTCAATTTGGTACTTCAGCGCATCCGCAAGTGGCGTTTCTCTGATCCATGTTCAGAAATGATAAGCCGAACGGAAATAGGAGAATTATAACCGAGAAGAAGAAGAAGAGATGAAGAATGATGTAAATTCACACAATTGGAAACCATTTGGAAGCAATTCTCTCTCTCTCTCTTCTTTTTTTTTCAAACATCACATAGTGAGTGCTCCATATATGGTATGCAGCCTAACAGACGGCAGCTCTACGGTTGCATATTGTTATTTGCTTCAGTTGGGTGACAGAAATATATGCTTCATTTAACTTATACTTACTTACCTGCTTTTTCTTTGCTGTTTTTATAACATTTAAAAATCCTTATGCAAATTATCCATCAACTAATCAACGCCAGAACTCTAGACTTGATGAGCTCACATATTCCCTTCACACATCAACGTCCCTTTCTCTTTTTTTTTTCTGTGAAGTCAACGTCCCCTTCGTGTGACTCCGTCTTCGCAATCATTGGCCAACCAGTACGGTTAATGTAAGCACGTTTTGTTTAGGAATTTGCAAGGCACTCCTCTTTTATAAGAATAGACCACAAATTAATATGATCTATCTATAAACTTTTGTTTTCAATAAAAATAGCACGACCTATTTCAGACCATGCTGACTATATGCTGCTACCCTTTCGTTCTATTGTACTTGATGGTCATCAGTCCTTTCAATGCCATCTTTTAACTTTTGCTAGCTAATGCAACAGAATCGAGCTATATGTTACAGAATTATTGCTGTCTCAGGGAGAAGGCAAATGCATACATGTCGTTGTTAAGCACAGACATGCATAAATCTATGTAATGATGTTAAAGGTAGCAGGCAAGATAGGATTTTGATTTTTGACACTACTCACCCCGTATTGTTACTGGCCGTAGATGGAATGCTAGGAGGTACTGGTGTGGAGAAATTGATGCCCTGCGCTGCAAATGCTGCGAGGAGAGAGAGCAAAAAATAAATGTAAGATTTGGGAAAGGTATGTTACCCTTACTCAATTCTAGCAGTTTATTGCAAGGTACATACCCCCTCTGCTGGCTTCCAAACCTGTGTCTTTCTTGCTCTGTTTTCCAAGCCTGTATTTCTGGCACAACACAAGAAAGAGATCGTCACCAACAAGGCAACCAGGAAGAGACATACATCACCAGAGAAAGCGAAGGAAGGGAAGACACATGAATTTGGAGAGAAGAGATCGAAGTAGTAGTAGGTGGTAGTACCTGGAGGTGACTCTTCAAGTGGTACAAGGTGAGCCCTTTCATTCCCATCAGCCTCAGCACTGACTTGGGCGTCGCCTCTGTTGTCGCGCGCAGCACAATCAAGTAGAAAACGATGTCAGATTCAGGAAACCTCGAAACAGGAGTTGTAATCACTACCAAAGGATTCAAAAAAAAAAAAAAGGCTCTGATATTATACATGTTCAGTAAAAAAAACATGATCAGTGAACGAAGCTGTTAATCGTCGATCGGAACACCATGCATGGTCACCATGTAGTATAGATGCAGTTAGATGATCAGGTGTTTTTTCGGAATCTTTGCGTACGCATGATATTACTAAGCCAAACATTAAACAACGAGAGCAGATGGGTTCGAAGCTGGAGCATGCATGCTGCTGTGTTAGCATTACTGTTCCAACGAGCTGATGGGGATGGGAGCTTCGGGCTGAAAATTACATGCATGGTAGGTAGTCCAAGAAGAAAACACAAAGCAGGAGGCAAAAACAGCAGAGGAGGGCGGGTAGTACTCACTGTCGGGCCCGCCGAGCTTGGTGACGGCCTCGACGAAGCGCTCGTGCAGGTCGGGCGTCCACCGCAGGCGCGGCTTGGGGTCCCGCGACAGCACCACCCCGCCCATCGGCCCAGCGCCGCCGTACCCGCCGGCCCTCTCCATCCCCTCGAACATATTCATCGCGTCCCGTGGCCTGCTCTGCTTGCGCACGTCTCTCGATCGGCCTCCTCCGCGGCCGGGGCCGGCTTTTCGATCACGGCGCAGGGCTGGCGTGGTTCGCCGCGCGAAACAGCTAGCAGCTCGAGCTGCACCTAGCTAGCAAGCAGCTTGCACAGGCACGCACGCACGTCCTGGCCAAGCTGCAGCTAGAGGAGTAGAGGCAGCAGCTGCCTGCCGCCACGGCGGCGGGCGGGCGGCGCGGTGTGAGTGAATCTGGTGCGCTCGGGGGACGAAAGGTAGCGTAGGAATTCGGCGAAGCCCGAGGCGGATACCGGCCTGACGGGAATGTGCTGCGATGAGTGTCGCGTTCGAAAGCTGGGCGGAGAGACAGAGATGGAGAGACGAAGAATATGTACTCGCCTAGAGAGAGAGAGAAAGAAGAGCGCATCGGCATCGGCATCGGCATCGGCATGGCCATGCCATCATCATAATCATCATGTACTCACCTCACCTCACTCATGTGTGTGCGGAATCTCGGGGAGCCTTGTGCGGGGGGGGGGCCCGGCCGGAACAGAGCTAACAAACGCCAAGGACGCCGGCCCAACCGCGGCGCGCCGCGTGGACGCCGCACCGCCGCCCGGGAGTCCGGAGTCGTCGGCACCGCGCGCTCAAGGCCGTCAGATGGTGCACATGCGAGGACGCCCCACGCTCACGAGCGTTCGATCCGCCATCTCCCTCTCTCTTGGCCTTGGGTTCAGTTCAGAGTTCAGACACAAAGAGAGGGTGGGACAGGACAGGTCAAGGGGCATGTGCGGCGGCGCGCCACGTGGACGGCGGCCCCCGACAAGAGCGGGGCTGGCATGTGTGCGTGCCGTGTCTTCCGGTCCTAGGCCAGAGAAGCTGTCTGATCGCTGCTAGATTTGCCTAGTTCTGTGCACTGCACTGTACATGGGGTACGTACGTGCGTAGCCGTAGGCATAGGCGCGCCATGTGCCAACCCCATCACCGGCGGCCGGCGGTCAATGCACAGCAGCCGACTACCGGAGCCACCGGCCCGGGAGCAGGGGACCAAAAGAACGGCTCGACTGCATATACCGAGGTGAACGAACGAACGCGACAGAATTATTAACAGCTCGATCGCGAGAACGATCTTGCCGATGCCGATGGAATGGAATGGCCGCTGATCAACGATCGATGATAGCGAGAGCTGCGCACGGCTTTGCCGATGGAGGATTGGATGGGAATATTCCGGCGGCGCGCGAGAACGGCCGAGAGAGAGAGAGGGACGCGGGGAGATGAGATGTTGCCGGTGGCGTCGCATCGCGTCGCGTGGCCCCGGACGGGATGAGGGAATATTCGTGGGCGCCAACTTGGCCGTGACCGCCGCCCCACCCGCCCTCCGTTCGTCGCCGCTCGCCCAATTTGGGCGCTTTTCGCCTTGCCGTTTCCTCGATCGGCTGGCCCCGGCGCGCGCGTTTAGGTGGGGCGTCAGCGTGATCTCTGCCGAGCGTACGTCGCGACGATCGGTGCACCGATGGTTACAAGTCCCACTTTCTGATCTGATCAAACGCAGCTTGATCAGAAATAGCATGGTTGCCACGGAGTAGATTTTCAGCCATGCCCGGTCTGTAATGTCTTGTTCATTTCTTAGTACTCCCTCCGTCCGTATGGAGTTCGTTTTTTAACTTTTAAACTTCATGTTTGACCATCCGTCTTATTTAAAATATTTATGCAAATTATAAAATAAATTAATCAATATTTAAGTATCTTTATTAATAAAATAAGTCGTAACAAAATAAATTATATTTGTGTAAAAAATTTGAATAAGACGAAAGATCGAATAAGATGACACGGAATCGGCGTGACAAACTTCGAGTGGGACGGAGGGAGTACGTGTGTGCGACTACTGGAAACTGTGATGTGGCATGATTGTACATCACATGCATGGACATGGTTAGCTCGCACCTATACCACTACAAAATGATGAGTAGTGCCTGCTCCCTAATATAAATTAATCGATCATTGTTGTTCTGTACCTGTACATGATCAGACAAAGGGATCCAAGGCGTGAAATTTTTTAAACAGCTAGGCGGCTTAAATTGGTTGTCAATTAGGTGTGAGTGCATTGAAGGCGGTAGAGCTTGGAAGAGTAATTGTAATGATAAAGAAATAGTATAGGAGTGTAGAAAATGTCACTCCCATGTTTAGGACTACTGGAGGTCAGCAGCTTGAGAAGGAGGTTGAAAGATTATTCTTCTTTGGGGCCCGGCCGGGGCGGCCAGCCGCCAGCATGTAGATTTGAGAAGCTAGCGAGTAGCTATCCTCCTACGATTCGTTTGTCTTTGTTCGCTCGCATTTCCACTCTATCTATATATCCTGCCCTACCCTAAAGTGAACGGCTTTCCGCGAGCATCGCATGCTTAGGTTTCAGTTTTGGGGCTGGAATCGTATGCTTTGAAGCTGAAGGGGATGGATGGAATGGAACAATTCCAATCAGAATCAGTCGCTAGCGTGTCAAGTCGTGTTTAACTGTTTATGCACTTGTACGGAGTGGTTTTTTTTTCCCTGATAGCTCAAACTAACCCCAGTTCACAACCATTAGATATTCAAGTGAGCCAGCCGCCTGTGAGTTCTGGAGGACAGTAACATGCTGCGAGCGACTACTAGGTGACAGGACAGGGAGGCCACCGAACGAATCAGCCAGGCTCCCGGCCGGGTACGCCGTACGCGCGCATGCCTCGCGGCGCGAGCGCGACACATGACAGCGCGAACCGGGACGGGCTTCGCTGCCGCTCGCTCCACATGAGCCGAGGAGCGCGCGCATATGCCGGCGAGGCGGCGGCTTGGCTTGTCAATGCGGGATCACATGCCGCTGGCCGTGTCCTAGCCAGTGGCGGAGCTAGAGGGTGGTCCTGTTGGGCCGCGGATCACCCTGAGTTTTGGCCCAAATTGCAATAGCGACTGTGATTTGTTCCCTGAAATCTGCTGGTCCGCTCGGCGCTCGGCGCTCGCGCTCCACTGCCGTATTAAGCCAAGCGACGTTCCACGTTCCAGATCTTCCGAACTTGAAGCGACTCCTCCCACGAGGCCACGACTCGCCGACTCTTGGCCGCTCTAAAGAGTAGCAGGGATAGAAACGAAACGAACTGACGAACACGAAGCAGAACTGACGAAGAGCAAGCAGTGAGGAAGAGTAGCAGGTTGCCGTCATCTACTACTGAAGAGTAGCAGGTTAGCAACGCATCAGTGCATTACGTTCACGTATACGATCTTGATATCCTTTCTTTTATCCAAGTTCCGTCTAGTTTGTTTCTTTATTCTTTTTCTATCTACTATCTCAATGACTTAATCGATTAAGCCCTAAACAAGTACAGGACGGCATCTATTTAGATTTCAATTAATTAACTTCACGAGATCCAAGCCGCTGCTGTAAGTCTGAACTTTTCATAGGGTATATGCATTGCAATGCTAAATGTTTTTTTTTTTTTTTTGCGCAAAACTCTGAATTATTTTATTTGAACGTGTTAAATTTATAGCAACAAAAAAAATTAGACGATGGACCACCCTAGATATAAACCCTAGCTCCGCCACTGGTCCTAGCAGTAGCAGCAGAGGAGAGGGGATCCGAGAACGCGCGCATGCAGGCGCAGGACTCGTCCGCGCGGGTTGTTGTTGGTTGTTGGGTGGTGGCGCGGCAGCGAGCCAGGGCGATGAGCTGTGCGGCCGGCCGTCAGAACGGAACGGGGGAGGGAACACGCGGAATCTCTCGTGTTCGCCACTACTATCTTCTTAACCGCGCCACCGCTCGGCTCTCGTCCGGTTCGGTCTCTCCAGCTTGGCGCGGAAGGGGCGAACCGGCCGGCAAGCCTGGCAGCCTGGCGCTGGGCGTCTTGGCAACGGCGCAATGCGACAAAGGGAGTGCCAGCAGAGTCTCATGTCCACGGTCCACATGGAAGCACTACTCCAGTGTTCCTTCCTTTTATTTCTCTGTATGTACTTACGGTGGATTCGATACTTGCATGAGCGGAGTCGGCAACGTGTCATTTTTTGTATTTCTAGAAAATTTCGTATACAATTTGTGAGAAACTGTCATTTTTTTCATTCAAGTAAAAAAAATCTAGTAATATTAATTGGTTTTGGTTGGGTCAAACAAAAAAATTGTGAGGACTTAACCAATGGCACCTGGGTGCCAACGGAACCACCAGTATCCAGTAGTTCGTTACTTCTATGGTGCTTATTATTATTTTTTGGACAATGCTGATTGGTTTCCAGGTTCTGATTATGACCTCTTCCAAGCCGCCGTAGAATCCTTCGTTTCTGGAATTGATCTCGTTGGCATTGGGTTTGGCTTCACTCAAATCGAAATTTGTTTTGATCCACATGCATTGGTTCTGAACTTTTCACTATTTAAAATGTTTAAATGAAAAGATAGCATTCCATTATCAATAATCCATTATAATTATAATTTGGAAAACAAATGGTTGTTCTTGATTTACAATCTGCACATCAGATAGGGTCTCTTGATGTTTCCAACCGACAAATATTCCATTAAAAATCGGAAAAAAATGTTATACTGATTTACAATAATTGGCACATCAAATGGGCGCTCTTGATGTTCCAACCAAAAGAAGGAAAACATTATACTTTCATGTACATTGAATAACGCTAATGACTGGCATATAACAAATTTGTTATCAACCTTTGAGTCTAGGGGCAGTGTATCTTATCTGCACTTTTGATTTCTGAAGTCAACCAACTCTGCAATTCAATCTCCAAGGTCCCATGCATTTCCATGTTCTGGTTCTTGTGCCATTGCAGATAACATCTATTTTATGATGAAGACGTCAAAATGAAACAAACGTGTCATTGATTTCTGGCCCTCCTGAAAGCTACGAACCAAAAGAGCAGGTCTCAGATTCAGTCCCCACACTCCAAGATCACCAACAGAGCAATGAGACATACCGAAAAATGAAAATGATGCGTGAGGATTGCAAATTTGCAGTTCTCCCTCATGCCATCTGCTTAGCCATGGTAAGCAGATCTCATCTGCATTAGCATTTAGCATGAGAAATAGTAAGCAAAAAATTCAACGCAAAAGCCACTCACATAATTAAACTAAGAACAGTTTGACAGTTTTAACACATACTCCCTCCTAACACATACCGAATGACAAATATAATTTATTTTGGCCATGACTTATTTTATAAATGAAGATACTTGAATATTAAAATTTATTTTATGGCGTAAATATTTTGAATAAGGGACCAGTTCAAAAGTCAAAAACGACGAACACGACCAATGACTGGCCATGCAGAAAAACAGTAGGCTGCAGGGACCATAAATCCTCATGACACATGAAAATGGATATGCACTGGGAAGCTCTGGCTGCAGGCTTTGGCGTTTCAGGGGGTCCAAAAACATTCCAACCGGAGGGTCTCATCACCAGCAGCTGACGCTACGGTACATCCATCAGGACTCTGCGGTTTCTCCATACAAGAACTGTATAAGCAATGCAGCACACTAGCATAGCATGTTAACTGGTAAGAATTCACCCAAGCCGCCATGGAGGACACCTTCGGTTCTTAATGAATTCAGCCATCTTCACCATTCTGGAAAAAGCATATAAATACTTTGTTTGGAAATGGATGTGATCCTTTTTTTCTACAAAATGTTCATGGAACTCTGAAAAATTCTGATGAATTGATCTCGTTACACCTGCATGTTGCCATCAAAATGGAACATTCTGGAAGGAAGCATGCTATATATACAGTATGGAAATTGGTTTTGATCCTTTTTAAGTCTACTGAAAATGTTCATAAAGGAAACTTAAATGAAAAATGACATGATATTCTATTATCTGACTCAGGCTCTCTTGATGTTGCAACAAAAATGGCAAATTAATTTGCAAAAATAATGGCTCTCTTCATTTACAACCAACAAATATTCCATGAATTTGCAAATCAGATAGGCTCTTGATGTTGCATCCAACCAACAAATATTCCATTAAAAATTGCAAAAAGAATTGCTCTCTTGATTTACAATAATTGGCACATCAAACAGGTGCTCTTGATGTTCCAAACAAAATGGGTAAAACATTATACTTTGTACAGAGTGCTACTATTAATGACCAGCATAAACACAGACAAGTAACAAAATTGCTATCAACCGCTGAGGCTAGGGGCAGTATATCTTATCTCCAACTTCTGATTTCTGAAGTCACCAACTCTGCAATTCAATCTCTAAGACTGCCTTGGTTCCTGTATCATTGCAGATATCTATTTGATGAAGACGACGTCTATGAAGCGAATCTTATCATTGATCTGATCCTCCTGAAAGCTACCAACGGAAGACCATGTGGCAATTCAGTTCCCAGTCCATGATCACCAAGGGATAGTGCTTATACTGAGAAATTGAGCAGTGAACATACCAAAAAATGATGAATTAGGATTGCAGTGCTCCCTCATGCCACCTGCTTAGCCCGTGGTAGGCCGATCTCATCTGCTTTAGAAAGAGAAATAGTAAGCAAAAATTCAACCCAAAAGTTTCAAATCAATAACAAAAGAGCATAATCACTTGATTAAACTAACAGTTTTTAACACATACCAATGACAGGCCATCCAGTATGCGGTAGGCCGCTGGAACCATATCCAATAGAAGAGACTATCCTCATGACTCATCCTATCGGATATGGTTGAAGCTGTTGAACATCCCAGTGTGGGAAGCTTTGGCTGCAGGCTTGGGCGCTTCAGGGGCTCCAAAAACGTTCCAGAACCGGAGGGTCTCATCTGCAGCAGCTGACGCTACTGTGCATCCATCAGGACTCTGCAGTTTCACCATGCAAGAACTATATAAGCAAATATTTATTCACACTATCATGTACCAATGCAGATAGTATATTTATTCACAAATGCACATAGTACTGTATCTGTTAACTGGTGTGAAGAATTCACCTGAGCCATGAAAAGGACACGAGAGGTATGGCCAGTAAGTTCAGCCATCTTCACCATTGATGGGTACTTCCACAAAGTCAGTTGGTTCTGTGTGAATCCATGTGAACTCAGCAGCTCCCTCTCATTCTTGTTCCAGAGAAGAGCGCACACCTGTGATCCGGTGTCAACTGAGTTCAGGCACGCACCAGTGTGTGTGTTCCAGAACTTGATGCACCGATCGCTGCCACCACCACCAGTGGCTAGCAAGTTGCTCTGGAACGGGCACCACGCGAGTGCCTTCACAGCGGCCATGTGGTCCTCGAGCCTATGCAGCCACTGGTTCCGGCCAGCAGATGGCATGGATGATGCCATTGACACATCCCAAATGTGCAGAAGGTTGTCATTGCCTCCGCTGGCCAGCTGCTGCCCTGATCCAGACCACTTGAGCCCGCACACCTCCTGGCTGTGCCCCTCATACGTCTGCACAACGTGGTTTCTAATCCTCACGTCATTGTTCACAATCTTGCCATCCATGCCACCTGTGGTCAGGATGCTGTTGTTCCATGCCAGTGAACCTACCCTTGCCTCATGCACACCTCTGAGTGTTCTCAACTGCATAGAGAAAACCATTTAATTCAGGAACAGCTAACAGAAAATGTGCATTGGTGAATGGAAATGGGGGTTTGCCGTGCATTGCAGTTTTTGGATGAAGCAGAACAATGTACATACCAGTTTGTTGGAGCTGGTGTCCCAGAGCTGGACGTCGGACGAGTTGAGCCCAACGGCGATGTGCCGGCCATCAGGAGCCCAGCTAACGCTGGTGATAGGACCGCTGTCCTCATCGATGGTCACAAGCTCGGATGTGGATCCGCTCGATGCATCCCACAGGTACAGCGTGTCTCCCAGAGCAATGGACAGCACATTGTTGCTCCCCCAGTCGAGCAGGTTGAGGTAGTAGTCATCAACAAGCTCTGGTGCGTCTAGGGTCCTCTCGGCAGACTGCACATTTTGATTCAACCGCATCAGTTACATGCCACTACATCCGTTGCATAAGATGGATGGAAGCAGCTGAATCAGAAGATCTACTGCACATACCTGGGGGATGTGGCGCCGCTGCTTGGCCGGCTTGGCCTGAAGATTGGACGAAGCCGCGTCGGCGAAGGATACGTTCTCGGGCTCCGGCGGCTTGTTCCTGAAGGCGAGGATCCGTGTCCGGTTGTTGAGCAGCTTCTCCGCGAGCAGCCTCCGGTACGCCTCCTTGGAAGGGGACGCCGCCGCGTTCTCCTTGTCCTTCCTGGGCTCAGTGAGCAGGTAGTGTGCCATGTCCATGTCCATCGCCGATCTGTCCGGGATGAACCTGTCGCCCTGCAGGAGAACCAGCCATGCTTTGGTGGTCAGGCAAACCATCGAACACCCACCTTACTCGCTCCATCCAGTAGCAAGAGAAAGGGGACTCACGTAGCACTTGGCTGACGGGTTACGGGATCCCGAGCTCAGCGATGGCATGTAGGGGCGGGGAGACCGCCTCCTGCAGCGGCGGCGGCCGGGGCGGCGCGGCGAGGCGGCGGCGGCTCTTCTCCGAGGAGATCGAGTGGGAGCCTGCGTCCATGGTTAGAGCAAACAAAAGAACAGGGCAAGCACAACACAACAGAGAAATAACAACAGCGGAATCGATGAAATTAAACGCTAACTGAATAACAGCAGGTTAGAATCAAGCACAAAACAAGATGGCGCAATCAAACAAGAAAATTAACAACAACAGAAACAAGGCGCAGAACTAAGAGAGCTTTTGATGTCGAGGCGAGGAGTGCGCGGGTCTCGACTCCCCCGCGAGCGATTGAGATCGTCGTGAGGAGGCGAGGAGAGAGAGAGCGAAAGGGAGAGAGAGAATAGCTGCTTTGCTTTGTGGGGTTTAGGGATCGGCCGCGAATGATATTTGTAGCAAGAGAGGAGGAGCGAAGAGGGGAACACGCCGCCGCCGCATCACGCAGCTACGGGCAACGGCTAGTACGCCGAGGAGAAAATAGCCGTTGCGGGCTCTAGGGCTGGATGGTGCGAGGCTCTACTTACCCTTGTGGCGGCGTGGACGGTTCCAGTCCAGCCCGTTAGGGATACCGCGTTTGGGCCCGACCGTGCGTTCGTGGCTAACGATGGCAATAGCCCGGATCCCTTTTTTTTTTTTTTTTTTGGTGTGAAGTCTCGATGTTGTTGTTGGATCTTGATCGGAATTCGGCGGAGTCGAGACATGCTTGCTGTACGGCAGCGTCATTGCGTCAGTCCTTGGGCAAAATAACACGTTCCTTGTACGGGCATGGCATTATTCCAACTTTCAAGCATGGCATCGGAAAACAATTGGCTCATATCAGACGATCCTGGAGCTGCGGACAAGATTTTAATTCTCGTACTAGAAACAACAAAAACCGGTTTTTACCAAACCATCCATGAACTTCACCTGGATATCCATCACAAGCATAGCCATTCAAAGTCAGAGGTGATTAATCTTTCAGTTTACTTCACCTGTATCCATCACAAAGGGGATGGCATAGGCCTCCAGAAACGGTTAATTCAACCTACCTCCCGTTGGAACTGACCTCCCCAGTTCGCACACAGTTTATAATACTAAAACTTTCGAATTTCACTGATTTTCAACTTCCAGCTTAATCTGCCTCTACTGCTAATTGATTTTTTTAATGCAGTGGCAGGAGCTCTGCCTTTCAATTAAGAGAGGGGAAAAGAGTTTAATGCACAAGAGTATTGTTGCTAATTTAATTTGCTACTGCAATACAGCTCTGCAAAACGATCAGAATGCCAGTTTAGTAAAGCAATTGTAGTTACGTATTCATTGCATATGAACCCCAGAACCAGTGTACCACATGATTAGAACAGGCTCTTTAGCATGAATGGTATCATGAAGAAATTCAAGGATGACCATAAGATACACCACAAAAGTCACAAAGCTAAGCGCAGACGCAGCCTTGGTAGTTGAGCTCCATAATTCTGTTTCTCCAGTTTGCTGAAAGGTGTTCCCTCCCTCAGCTTAAAGATGCAGGGTATTCTTCTTGAACATTCTGTTGGATGAGGTGTTCATTTGCAGTCAAAGTTCAAACAAGACATGGTATGTTCCTGAAACATAAATTCAGAGAGTCCTCGTTTAGACAGTATTTGCCTAGCACATATTGTATGAGAAATAATAAGAACTCCAGAAGTCAAAGCAAATAGCTACTGTCTACTGGATCAAAGTGTACAAAGTACAAAGAAGACATGCAAGCATGACATGATTAATAAGTTCTATGCAGTGATGCAAGGTTATGACTCCAATGCAACTGTCCAGTGTTTCAGGTAGTTGGACTTGTCCTTTTAGTTTCTGAAAGCATAATGTCCGTAAAATACGGAGGAACGGAGAAGGCATGACTTGCATTTCCCAACTTCCTATGGCATGAATAACAGCAAAGATGCCAAGTTCAAAGAGTGTGAGTTTTCCATCTTTCTCGTGGCCGTTCTTAATGATGATAATGATCTGAAATTTGAAGGCCCTTCACTTTGACCTCTTCTAAGAATGTTCAAGAGAAACTTTTAGGAAATGATTGGTGTTGATATAAACATATTCTGTTATCTGTTCATCAATTTTACGTGGCAACCAAATTTCCGTACTACTGCAGTACTGCCCACATGCCAATTACATTTTGCCTTTTACCATGACGTTGTATATATATATTACTAGCAGCACACCCAAACTACTTCGCAAGGATGGTTTTCAGCAACTAGTTTCTCAACAGCGGGCACGCTGTCTGGTCTGTCAAAATAATCTTGGTATTATTCTCTTCTCTTAACTTTCAGTTTTTAGTACTATTGGCAGGATGCAAATGCTAGATCGAATCTGCCGGCTTGTTTATACCAACCTGAAGAAACAATATATGTATCTAAAGAATGAAGATTTGCTTACATTATGAATTAGTGTCTTTAAGATTTTAAACATACTACCTTTTCAACTCTTGGACTTGTAATGCATTGTTTAGAAGATTTCAAGAAAGTAAAGGGCACTTTGGTCATTGTCAATAATTATACTAGTCTGTGTCCTGCTGATTAATTGTTGAGCTTGGTAGTTGAAGCACAAACTAGCAAGATTCATATTTTTAGCAGTAGGGCGCAAATAAAGACGCATAAGGCAGTTTGTTGGGTCCTAAGGAAGCAAAAGGCTTCCTGTCTCATCCAATGTGCTAATAAAACTCCACACGGAAAAGATAGAGAGAAACAGATTGCCTAGCTTAAACCTCGAGTACTCTCTTCCTCTCAAACAATCAAACCAACGAAGCCAGCTGCAATCTTCTCTGCCTAATCAACTCCATCGTTGTTTCATACAGGTTGAGTCATCTTTTCCCTCAGTTCATGGGCACCAGCTAATAATTTTTGTCTATTTCAGATCTCTAGCATGCTACTTTTATGTTTCTTAATCAGTTTTGTCTCCTGCCTTTGCTTCTTCCTAAATGTTTTGCTACTTTAGTCTTTAGATACTTATATGGTGCATGTAGTTCCTAAATGCTGTACTTATTTATCTTGAGTGAAGGTAACCAGGGCCAAAATGATTGTTGGGGGAGGCTATTTTGATGGTTCTCATGATCATATTCTCGTGGAAGGATCAATGATCCATGATTCTTCCCAATCTTCCATCTATGACAATACAGATGTTGAACAGCAGAATTTCAGACTTGCACCCTTTATCATAGAAGATCACTCCAATCCAGCCAACCTTACCTCTGAGCCTGCAAGGGTGATCAATCAAATTCAACACCAGCTTGGGATTGACATGGAGCAGGACCATAGTGGTCACATGATCCAAGAAGTTCATCCAGCAGAAACTCCAAACTTGGTTCCTGCTGTCTATGGAGTCCAAGATCATATGCTCAGCCAACAGATAGAAGGTCCACATGACATAACTGTGGAACAACAGGTTCTGGACTATGACCCTGCATCATATCGAAATGACAGTTATGCAGCTGCACATGATCTTATAAATTCTCTACAGATCCAAAGGTGCAGTTTGATTCCTGAATTTCCTTCGACAGAGAATATCTTTGGTGATCCAGCACAGAACATGGTCAACCATTTGGACATTACCAATGACCTTCCAGGAGTAGCCATTCATGAAAGTGGAATGATGTTCAGCGATTCAACTCTACCATTAGGTTATCATGCTACTCAATCTCATATGTTAAAGGATCTCTATCATTCACTGCCACAAAACTATGGGTTATTTACCAGTGATGATGAGAGAGATGGAATGGTCGGGGTACCAGGGGTCTCAGGAAATATTTTCCAGGAGATAGATGGGAGGCAATTTGACAGCCCAGTACTGGGGAGTAGAAGACAGAAAGGTGGATTTGGCAAGGGCAAGGGAAAAGCTAACTTTGCAACTGAAAGAGAGAGGAGGGAGCAGCTAAATGTGAAGTATGGGGCTTTAAGATCACTGTTCCCAAACCCTACTAAGGTTTGTATAGCTTATCTTTCCACGCACAAATTCCTTAACTGTTTCTCGCATTACAGAAAACTCACTTTCTGCAGTTACATTGATTTCTAGAACATTTACTATTTAGTAAGTTTTATTCTTACAGGATATAATGGAATATGTATTCAGATTGTTTTCCTTAGGGAAAATAAAATTGAAACAAATATGTATGGTAAAAAACTTCATTAAAGAAAGATGGATTCATTGTTAGAAACTTTTATAAAGTGGTATTAGTTCAAGTATATGGAGGAAGGCGATCATAAATTTTTTGCATGTATTCAGTGGAAAAATGCACGTAAATTGATCTTTAGTATCAGCATCCAACAAAATAGAATGTAATTCTACAATATGGGAGATAGGAGAATTCCATTCCAGAAACTCTAGTAGTTATGACCAGCATAATGCAATATTGTTTTTCTTTCCTAAATTTACATTTATTGTACTCTTAGTGAATAAGATGCTATGAATTCTGAATTGTTGTAAAACTATTCTCCAGAATGACAGGGCCTCTATAGTTGGAGATGCCATTGACTACATCAATGAGCTTAATAGAACAGTGAAAGAACTGAAGATCCTACTGGAAAAGAAAAGGAACAGCACTGAAAGGAGGAAGATACTGAAGATGGATGATGAAGCAGCTGAAGATGGGGAAAGCTCTTCAATGCAGCCAGTGAGTGATGATCAAAACAATCAGATGAATGGGGCTATAAGGAGCTCCTGGGTTCAAAGGAGGTCCAAGGAGTGCGACGTTGATGTCCGCATAGTTGATGATGAAATAAATATCAAGTTCACAGAGAAGAAGAGAGCCAACTCTTTGCTTTGTGCTGCAAAGGTTCTAGAGGAGTTTCGTCTTGAGCTCATCCATGTTGTTGGGGGAATCATTGGAGATCACCATATATTCATGTTCAATACAAAGGTAACGAACAAATTTTCTTAAAACAAAAGTAGGTTCCTGATCCGTTTCCCTGTGTCTGTAGCATAAACATTAGTTATAATACTTCATATCTTGATACTGCAGATACCTAAGGGCTCTTCGGTGTATGCATGCGCGGTGGCTAAGAAGCTCCTTGAAGCTGTGGAGATAAAGAAGCAGGCTCTCAATATCTTCAACTAGCAATACCCATCATAAAGTTTATTCAGACAACTTAGCAAGCTGGTCTGCTCTTTAGCATCTAATAAGGTGCTTACTTATCAGAGAATGACCACATTGACAAAACTTCTTTGATGACTGCTGCAAACTTTCTTGATATCTTGTTCATGCTGAACTTCTTGTCTTCTTTTCTGTACACTTTAACAGTCATGTTGGAATATGTGGTGCTTCTGATTTGCCGGCATTGCCACTCAATACTTTATTATGTTTAATTCCTTTTCTGAACTTATATAGCAGATCAATTCCACTACCCAACTTACATATCTCAGGATCAGATCTAGTGAATGTGTTTGTTTCACAGGAAATGCTACATCTCGATTCTATAAAAACTGGTATATGCCCAATAATATGATCTGTGTGAAATTTATCTTGGAATTATGACACAGAATTGTGGTAGAAATTGTTACTGCATGCTGGTTGGAATGAGATCCTTACCGCGCTATACACGGGACAATCAGGGTGGGTTTCTCCTACAGCCACAGAGTCCATCACGCTCACGATACTGATGAGGTCTGGAGATCTAAAAGAGGTACCTGAACTCCTGGGGAATATCAATCGAATAGTAAGCAAACCTACAAAAGGATACAAGGATTGGAATCAATTTGGCCAGCCCCACCCATATAGTCCAGATCGCCGTGTTTGCAGAGGCTGACAAACTGGAGCAGGACTGCAGGCGTGGTAGCTGATCCAAACACAAATAATCATTCCACTCCGCTCTTGTACCTGATCTCGCAGATCTTTAATGTGGCATAGTTGCTGAATTCTCACGCATAGGGACAACATTTAAACTACCCACATTAGTCACATACTTAGCGTCCCTTTGGAATGCAGGATTTTCATAGGTGTGTAGATATTTTACAAGATCCCATTCAATTTTTATAGGAAAAACACAGGTTTTAGGAAATTTTCCTACGTTTCCAAGGGAACTTATTATAGATAATAAAAGTAAAGCATAAAATGAAATTTAGATGATATTTGGTATTCGCGTCAAATTGTACAACAAACTTGATGAGAACATAAAAAATGGTTAGAAAATTACCTAACTGATGGTGATTTGGTTCATCCATGCCTCCTGTATCTTCATAGAATAGTCACTGAACTTGAATTAACACATCAAAGTTGGAGACTTGTAAGAAACCAGAGATGCAATTTTCACAAAACACAATTAATTAATGGTTAAATGATCAGATTCAGCCAATTCAGTTTTTGGAAGTCTACAAAAGTTCGGCACAAATATACAATCGATTTCAATTTGAGCAATGGACTCGTATGCCATGGACTCGTCACTAATGGGGATTGCCACTTGCCAGATTGGGAGACTGAGATTTCAGAAGGCACAAACTAAATCGATGCAAGCAGCTGCAGTGCGCTAACCGCAAATCCTGATGTGCTTTTCGAGTTTCCATGAGATGCCCATATGAGATTAGTAGCACTCACCACTCACCAGCAGCACGCCAAGCCGCCAATGCCGGTCAGCGGCTGCCCGGCTGCATAAGCACGGCGCGCGCCACCTGCTTCCACGCGCACAGGAGAGGCTGTACGCCTGCATCATCACCCGATTTGTTTGCACCACTGGTTGCCCCTCGATTTGGCCGAGCTGGCGCTAGGATTTCATGGTGCGGATTTGGAGGAGGAGACAGCCGAGGGGAGAGGGATGACGACGACACGCAGGTCACAGGCGCATACCAGGTGCGCGAGAGGAGAGGGAAAACTGGTTGAAACGGAGAAGCGTTGCTGCCTTGTTGCGCCGGACCCAAGTCGGTCGACAATTGCAAGTCACATGTACGTGCAGCTCCAATACAGTCATGTCAAGTTGGTCACATCTATCTTGAATCCCGATAATAAGGCATCATATAATTTTGATCGAGAAAATGTATTAATCGAGAGATACTCGTTGTTAGGCTCACATGTCACATCCATGTGAACTTTCCGTAGACATGTAAATCACCAACGCACCATATAAAAAAAAAGAAATGTGATTGAATAGATCACATCAAACGATAAACAATATGTGATGCATGATATATTAGCGTAAGTCACACTAACAAGTTGCACTAGGCAGCTAGCTAGTTTCTTCGGGAAGGAGCTAGCCAACCTTGTCCTCACACTTTTACAAGCGAGGTTTAATATCGCGCTATAGGCCACGTCATGTTTTTATATATAACTAGCAAACATGCCCATGCGTTGCAACGGTGGGAGAAAAAAAAATGTTATGCACTCAATTAGAATAAGGGCATCATAAAATTTTTTCTTGCATTGCTAAGCACAAAAAATTGTGCTCATAAATAAAATTAATGAAAATAGGTAAAATCAATATTAAATTTCATAAATTCTTTTTAGACATGTAAAGATTTGTAACTCAATTATCATGGAATTAGTTATATTGATATCAAGAGCTACTATGTGTGATGATTATGACACAAGGTCACTCTCAATTTTCCATACTTTGCGAGAGGATGGCTTGGTTCATACTTTCACAATTTGTTTTTGGACAATCGACTACATTTAGACTATAATAATATGAGTTTTGATTTTTAATACATTAATAAATTTATGGTAGAAATATTTATTTGTCATCAGTCCAAAGGTATAAGAAGTTCAAAGCCTATATATTGTGTTGTCTTTTTTTTTATTTATCTATCCGCATGTGAGTATTTACCTTTGCTAGTTTCGTTTCTTCCGTCCATTAGTAGAGGTTGTGGCTATAAAAATTATAGGAGGGAGTAATCAATCAAAAACCGATATAAATGTTGGATCCGGATTTTTTTTTGTTGGTGAAAACTTGTAAATGTTGAATCGCTTTTTTTTTGCGTTTTTAATCTTCTACATCTACGAAAGGAAAAAAGAGAGATGAGACTTGCCCGAGAGATATGTCGTTCCGGCACCACCTCGGAAGTCATTGGTAAACGATTGTTTTTATAGCCAACAAAAAAGGCAAAAATACGTATTTGTTTGAAGACCGATGGGATCCGTATTTGTGGCCTCGGTTGGTTCTCGGGCTTAGTTTAGGACTGCACCGACGCTATGCACGTATAGGCATGCAACGACCTTGGTTGATGACGACCTTGGTTCGGTCTCGGGAAAGCTTTCCACGGGGGCATGCAAATATCTCTTCATGGACTCTTTTACTACGGACTCTATATCTAACTAAAGAACATCGGCAGATGAAAAATAGGTGACGTGCCTCGAACCTCAAAAGTTACGTCAATGGCCGAGGCGCAAAGATGGTCCGCACGTAGCCACCCCTCGCATCTTGTACTCGCCTCCACCGCCTCTCTACTTTCCTTTTCGAGGTGGGACTAAACAGCTCCGATCTCCCCGCACCGATCATGACGACTTGTTGTGACATGGTCCGGGCTAAATCTCGTGCTATATCGTTCATGGGCTTTTTTAGTCGCACCAACGTGGTGAAAAAAAGCCCGGTGAAAAAGGAGGTGGGACTGAAAATTTTCTCTTTATTAGTAGGTATAGATAGGGTAATGTCAAATTATTTTTTGATAAATTAGATATAGGGACATGTAGGTCATCGCGCTTCTTCCTTGGTACCCAATCCCAATCTTAAAATGACTCTTTTAACACGACAAAAGGGAGTACATTGCAAATGGAAGCACTCATATGTATTGCGTATTTCTAATGCAACATCCAAAGATAATGAGCTTGCTCCTCTACTTGTGTGTTTTTCAAAAATTCGATCATTTTCTATTCTCCAATCCTCGGCCTTACATTCTTCAATCTTACTTTAAGGTCCATATGCTCCCATTGTGATGTTCTACTCTCTATCTCCCTTTGCTATTAGTTACCACAAAGGTTGACACCACTTGAGATAGATGATTGAAACATTAGGGTAGACACCACACTTTGATGTAGATGATCACTTATAGTTGATGATTACTTGAATTATTCTTATATTGTTTCCATGAGTTTCCTTCTCACAAACTTAAACTAGTTTTGATTTCCTTAAGCTTCAACTCAATGTCATCCCTCTTCAAGCTTCTTCACATGCCATAAGTGATTATCTTGCTGAAATTGAATATGACACTTGTATAGCTCATCAACTTGATTCAAACACTTAGGTTCACTAGCTCATGAAGGCATGCTACCTTCTCTCTAAAAAAAGGCATATGCTACCACTAGACACATACAAATACAATCATAGAAGCAATTGTGGTAGAATACCAACTCAAACACTAGATATAATCAGTGCTCTTCAAGATATGTTAGAGAAGTTATTAAGAAATACTCAACTTATTTATCAATTTGCAAAATGGGGCTTCATGTACAACTGTATGCCAATTGGTCCGCTTGTATCTATCCAGCTGGAAAACGGGGTATCCTAAGCTGGAAAAAAAAAATGCGGTGACGCTTCTCCTCACGCCGTCACACCACGTGGGCTGTCTGCCCGGCGGGCGGGCGCCGGTGGATACGGGGATACGCCCCGCCCCCGCCCCGCTCCGGCTCGGTCAGTACACGTTTCCCTCCGGCCTCTGTGGTCGGGCCAGCCCGTCGGTTACCTGTCCTTTTTCCCTCCGGCGGTCCGCCCCCGGCACCGTCGGCAGCCGCAGCCCCCTCTCTCCCTTTGTCTCTCACGCTGACCGGACCACCGGAAACCAGGAACCAAACTGCCCCGGAAAGAAAAGAAAACCTTTTTATTTCACAATTTTTTCCTCACAAAAAAGAGGGAAGTAATATTCCAGGGCCGCCCGCGCCGGAACCGACCGCTTCACCGGCAGCGAGCCGGAGAGTCAGCGGAGCTCCTATCCCCGCGCCGGCGTGGGCGGAGGGAGGAGGACGAGCAGCCGCCGCCGCAGCAGCAGAAGGATAGAGGGGACTCTGGGAGCCTCTGAGAAGAAGCTTCTAGAAGCTGCCTGAGGCGAGGGCGAGCGCGCCGCGGCCAGAGTGATCCCGGTGGAAGAAGTCGCGCGGGGCCGGCGCCGTGGGGGATGCGCCTCTGGATGCCGGCACCCTCCGGGATTTGAATGGTGGCCAGATCTCGAGGGGGGAGGGAGCTTCTCGAAGCGGGGTGAGGCGCGCGGGCCGGCCGGCGGTGGGGGTTTGGTGGGAGGCGGGATGGTGGGGAGCTCGGTGGAGGGAGGAGCGGACGGAGATGGGGGTTGCTGCGGCGTCGGCGACACTTCGCCCGGGACCATCGTGTGGGTGCGGCGGAGGAACGGGTCCTGGTGGCCCGGCAGGATCCTGGGCCCCGAGGAGCTCCCACCGTCGCAGATCATGTCGCCGAGGTCCGGCACGCCGGTCAAGCTCCTCGGCCGGGAAGACGCAAGCGTGTAAGGTCCCACTCCCTTGTTTTGTTTTAGTTTTTTTTACCCCTGAGCCCTGTGCTGTTTTTACATTTTAGATTACTTGTTATTCTTATTTCTGATCCATGTGGGATACTTGGCTCTTTCTTTTATGGAAGCCACGATGCCTGAGAGAATTGGGTCTGTTCCAGGGACTATCTTCTTTGCTTGTAGTCAAGCTCATTGCTAGTTTCTTTCTTAGACCTTGCAAAATTTGGAAGAGCTGTTTTCATAGGATATATGTAGCATGATCACTGGGAACATGGAACGATGCCACATTTCTATCCCTAGAATGTTGCTCCTGTTCTGGGAACGAAGGAACAATATTATCCCTGCCTTGTCAAAACTTTTCTCCAAGTACCTTACAATGCTCCTTGATAACGTTCCTTGACTCCGCTGACCTAGGAACTTGTTGTCTATGATATATACTGGGCCTATTTCCTTACTGACTTTGAAACCATTAATTGCCTTCCTTCTTTCTTGGAAAACTTTCCCAAGCAGTTTCATGACCGTGGCTCATGGTATTCTTTGGTTCGATTTTAGTGTAAACATAAACAATTTGTTTTAGAATTGGGAGGCAATAGCAAATCCAGGATATGTAGTCGAAACAATATGGCCATGGCCACACAAGAACAATAATTCAGGTTATAAGATGAAACAAATTCAGGATATGCATGGCCATATTATAAGATGAAACAAAAATACACCTAATGCTCCTCTTCAGGATATAAGATGAAACAAATTCAGGATATGTTAGTGTAAACCTTCCCTCTCTAAGGATGACGCCATGGCCATGCAGGATTTTGTTCTTGTGTGAATTTTTTTGTGCCAATTATTTTGGAATATACAGCTGATAGTAGTACTGATAAAATCATTTTAAAAAAAGAGAAATTAAACTCTTAGAATTATTGTTCGTGAGCTGATTAGGTCTTAATGATTCAAAAAGTCTCCACATATCCTTGATTGTACCTATTATTCCCTTTTTCTTATTTTATTATGAAGATTGTATCATTACATCTGATGCTCTATTGTCAAAAGTTCCTCTGCTGTGAATCTGCGTTTTCAAATTTTATCAGCTATTTTAAGCGTATCCCTTCCAATTATTGTGCTAGTCAATATCCTGGATTAGTAGATGGGTATATATTGCATTTCCATATCCAAACTTATTTCATTCTGACTACCACGACAACAGTTAGCCCCAAGCAGACTAGGGATGAAAACCAACAGGTTCAGACAAATTAAAAAAAAGGTTAATAATAGGAACAATAATATTCATTTATTGGTTATGATTCTGTTACGTAGAATGTTAATTTTCACATACTCCTACCCAAAGATGATTCTTTGGGACAGTCACGAAATTTCTGGGTCAATGGGGTTTGAGAAATGTGATGGAACATGGTATGCTATTTGGAAAAAGGTTTTGACAAGGCGGGACACGATCGTTCCCATGTTTCCAGAATGGGAATGATGGCATTCCTGGCACGAGGAACGAGGCATGGTTCCATGTCCCCTGTGACTAAGCTTTGGATACTTTCCATTCCTTCAAGTCCATTTCTAACTACTTGGAGTAATCATATTTTCTGAAAATTTAACTTCCTTACATATTTTGTTTGTATTACTTTTCCTTTTGTTTCTTAGGGATTGGTACAACCTTGAGAAATCAAAGCGTGTTAAAGCATTCAGGTGTGGAGAGTTTGATGCCTGTATTGAGAAGGCAGAGGCCACTCAAGGGACTGTTGTGAAGAAAAGAGAGAAATATGCACGGAGAGAAGATGCTATTCTTCATGCACTTGAATTGGAGAGGAAGCAGCTTGCATCAAGCTATCAGACTCAAGGTTTCAGACCTGGACCACCTGGTAATATTTCTGGTAAGTTTAGGTGACAGTGAAGAGTTTTGTTAGTTGTTTAGGTTGTTTCTTGTATGTTATCTATGAGCTTCAAGCATTCTGCATATAAAACAGAGCTGTTATCATGAAATGCAGCTTGCACCTAAACATCGCAAAGACCTTGGAAGTACTTCGTTACAAGAGTAAAAAAGAGCAAGAAGCGCAAAGATGCATCTGTTCCTCCTGATGTAAAAAAGAAGTGGGACAATCTTTTTCTACATGCTGGTTCAAAGAGAAACTTTTCAGAATCTCTTGCTCAAGGAAATGTTGTCAGTAATCACATGGGTGATTTCTCCCATTTGAAACATTCTCATGGAGGTACCACTTTAGAGAACAAGGGGAGGAGTACCATTGGGAAGAAAAATAGATCGGACGGAAGTGATTTTGAAGATTCTCTTGTTTCAAAATCAGATAGACGCATGAGACCACTTTCTCAGGTATTGCAGAGCAGTGAAAACTTGCCTCACGTAAAAAGCAAAACGATGATTTTGGTGCTTTGTTAATCGGGGAGAATAATAATCCTTCACTTGCCACCTCCCGGTCCAGAAGAAGTAAATATACATACATGGCTAGTGATTCTGGTGAAACTCAGAGTCATAGTGATTTACCTTCTATAAAGATGTCTTCTACTGGAGCTGATTTTGAGAATGAAAGCTATCTTCAGCATCCTGGTTATTTTTCTGAGGAGCAGACTTCTTCTGACTTTATTGAGAAGCAAATAACTGAGTCTTCAGAGAGGGAATGCTCAGAAAGTGAGACTGAAGATGATGCTGAACTTCTGCAAAGTATGTGTATACACTTTGCTTTTCTTCTTTCCAATGGTTTAAATTCATATTACTTATCATAGAATGCTGGCTATAGCATAGCTCAACATACTAAAACATTAGTATTAGCATCACACTTGCGATTTAGTGATGCAGATATTGACAATAAGGGCTGGAAATTACAGTATGTAGCTAAAAGTGGAGGTGTTTTTCCCTAAAAAAATGGCTTTCATTATTAACATGGCAGTATAGATGTCTGTTTTGCATAATGCTGTGGCTCTTTTGATGATTCATTTGCCCTGCATAAAACATGTTATAAAGTTTCACTTCACGCCAACATGCTTCATATAATCATATTGCATTCTTGACTTGCGCATATACAGTATGATTTACTCTCGAATATTGAATCATTATAACTCTATACATACACTGGAACCCTTGTATCATTTGTAAATATGTACTTGCTCAGGGTTAAGGGTGATGAAAACTAAATTTCTATAATTAATTTCTACATGTGATTGTGTTCTTTTGTTCGAACCGTAGGTAAGGCTTGTTGGATGATGTTGATGATAATTGATCCAGTTTTATTAGGTAAATATGTTGTAGGTATGCGATATTTAACAGTTGTAGGTATGAGATATTGTAATGACCTTGTCTTAAGATTGGGATCTAAGGTGGAGGAATCAAATGCAAGGGAACACAGCCATACTTATAGAACTATGGGACCTTAAAGATGCATTTATTTTTCGTTATGTGTATTATGGATCATTGGCATTTCATCATAAAGTAAATTCATGACTAAAACAGTTCTTTGTACTTCTATTGAGCATTTCTCAAATAGCAGGTACAGATCTATTGCTTCTTACTATTTCTGCATCCCTGGCTTGCATTCTTTGGTTTGTATCACAGTCAGAACTTTACTGTTTAAATTTTGACAAATACCCCCTCCGTTCCAAATTATAAGACATTTTGTGCTTATGCATAGCAAAAACAATGTATCTAAAAAAGCCAAAACGTCTTGTAATTTGGAGTGGATGGAGTAAATTGCTAGAAAGCCATAAATAATTCAAATATTTACTGTGTGCCTTTGTTCTGATTTTTTTTTGTTTGTTTTGCCGGAAACTTCCGTGAATGCAGTTTATAGTCTGTTACTAATGTCATCTTTTGCATGAGTCTTCTGTAGATTTTATTGATAGCTTGTGTATGGCATTTTTTTGGCAGATGCAAGTGTGATTCTACCTATAGATTCATATGGTCCTGATCCGTATTCTGTTCCAGTTCCTGACAAGTTCAAGCATGTGGATTATGATGACAATGAGGTGACATATTCTACTTATGTGCCCCAGTTGAATGAATCCGAGGAAGAGGATGGTTCTTCTGAGATGGGTGTCTCTCAGTGGCACATGAAAGGTAAACGTAACAATCGTAATGCCGCGAAGAGATTAGTGGATATGAGAGATGAAAATACATGGTTAAACAAATACAATGGGCCATTAAAAGGGTCTTTGCATAACACAAATGGTGTGAATTCCAGAAAAGAAAAAGAAGGTATGCACACATCTGGTGAGCAGTTTTTGAGGAAAGCTTTTACCAAATTAAAGAGGAGTCCAATTATGATTCTGAGGAAACTAATGTATTTGAGGACATGAGCCATTCAGAGGCTAACTTGTATTATGGTAAAAAATACTCTTCATCCTTGAGAACCACAAGAGATCTTAACCGAGGCTACAGTTACTTTAATGACTACGAGAATGACACTTCAAATGTTTCTCCCTTAAATATGGACGCTGAACAGATATATCATGTTGATCGGAATGCATATTGGGATGGACCTTCATTTTATCAAAGGAAGTTGACTTCACGTTTTGGTGGCGTGGGACCAATGTTGTTCAATGTTAACCTCAAAGTTCAGGCCAGCTACCAAGGAGAGCATGTCCCTCTTGTCTCTTTAATGAGCAGACTTAATGGCAAAGCAATTGTTGGACACCCTATCCAAATTGAAATAGTTGAAGATGGCTCCACAGATCATCTGGTATTCTGCGGTGACAGTGGTATGCAAGAGAGCACAGCTGCTCCACCAGCTTGGCCAACAGGTAGAAGAACTGCCATGCAAAGAGTTCCCCGTTCAAATCCATCAGGAGCACTGTTGGATGGCGATAATGAAGGTGGTCTCGTGTATTCTGATTATGAGATGAAACCAACCTCAAGAAAGTACTCGTCTTCTTCGAATCACCTTAACCCGTCTTCTTCGAATCACCAGGTTAAGGTGAATAAGAAAAACAGTTCTAATGCTAGGAGGTCATCAGCTAAGTCGCATAAGAAGTCATCCAAGAAAACAAACCTCTCAAACCAGAAACTTAGAGCTCTCTCTTCCATTTCCACTGCGAAAAAACATCACGGAGAAAGTGGCCGAGCAAGGCGCAATGACATATTTGGTGGTTTAATCAGATCAGAAGGAGTTCCTCTAGTGACATGTGTCCCAACGAAGGTTGTGTTCACTAGGATATTGGAAGCAGTTGGTAGGCCACCTCCATCTGTTGCCCACCGTGTTAGAATGGCTAGCCCTTCAGTACGAGATCCTCCATAGGCTTCAACTGTAGTGCTACATACGGTTTATGTTGCCAGCCATTGACATGCAAGTTTTATGTACATTCCTGTTAATTGAAGAGGCAGACCATTCAATCATCAGGTAACACCTGTGAAGAGTCAGATTGATATGGTTGCTCCTTGATAACTTGGAACAGCTGATCTCTTATTAGCAGCGGTAACAGCCTGTAAAGATGGATAGCGCTTGTGTATTTCTGACTGGAGACTGAGATCATGAATACTTCAGAGCAGCTTGTGTATTTCTGACTGGAGACTGAGATCATGAATGCTTCAGAGCAGCTGAGCCATTGGTACCATGAAGTGGTGCACACACTTTGGTGGTGACTATGTCTTTTGGTTCGTCACGACTGTCTCCTGTAAAGTACTAACTTCAGCATTTTAGGTGTCAATTTAGTTAAAGCATTTGTGTCATCATATATAGCAATAGGTCATAGGTTTCCTAATATCATGTATAATCCCTCAATTATATCCTGATGTGTCTGTTATTTGTTGTCGAGAAGTAGTTGATTCAACTGTATGTTTAGAAGCATGTGTATGTAGTCGATGTAATATATCAGAGCAAGTACTCCGACATCCAAATGGTGTAACAATCTAGTCATCCATGTGTATTTCCTCCGTAGACATACTAGTGAAAAAAAAACATGGGGGTCGGCAAGCTGGCTACAGCTGCTCTTAGCCGTACCATTTTACCATTTTCGCTTTTTATTTATCCCAATAAAACACGCTGCATGACAGATTTGCATTGTTGTCGTGGCCACCTTTTGATGCTTCTTCGTCGTGGCCACCTTTTGATCTGCATTGATGGCACTGTAAGCTAGATCGAACCATTGCGATGATGCGCTGGAAACGCTGCACGATCTCCGTTGTTCTAGGCAGACGTAAGTCGCTTTCCAGAGAAGCTGTACTGATGAAAAGTATTTTAGTATTGCGGGAAGGAGCTGTACAGATGAAATCTTTTCCAAAATAGTACAGCCGCTTTGTTTTTTATTATTATCTCGATACATATCGAAATTGAAAGTGACTTAGTATAATTTGGTAAGGGGGTACTGCGTAGCTTTTTTATTTCTTGCTGAAAGAATGATCCTTTGGCACAATCTTTCTGGGAACCGCTAGTGCCCACACAACACAGGGCAGGAGTCCCTAAGTAAGTGTCATTTACGCTTCTTAAGAAACAAATTTTACTAATTTTAAATTAAAAATTATTAATATCTATGTATATAATTAGCACGTTTCGAAAAATATTTGAATATAGTTTTTAATGAAGACACAAACGATGCACATATTTTCTATTTATCAAACTTGTGGACGCACATCAACGATGACACTTGTTTAGGGACGGAGAGAGTAGGCAGATATCGGATATCCGCAGATATCGACGGTTTGAATTGAAATACCGCGAACTAAAAGCAAACAACAATGGCAGCCAACAGTAAACCTGAATGAACTTTTGGCGACATTCGCCCCTTTCGTTTGAACTTATCAGCTATAATATAATGTTTTTTCTCTCACAACAAACAATGAACAGAGCGTTTCGCCAAACTGCGAGTTCAATTATCGATCAAGTCAGCAGGCTCCATGAAAGCCTCGCAGGCGCAGATCAGACCGTTCGAGGCTCTGTCCCGCGGCAGGCTCGACATGCACAATCCTTCATAGTTTCGTGAATCTGGGTGTTCCTAGTTACTATCATTCTGAATCAGAGATTTAAGCAGCATTCGTCACACTTCAAACTACCGAACCTAAGCTTCAATTGCAAGACATGCTATATCGGCTAAGCCACAATGTTCAATACATTTTCAACAGGTTATTTTTTCGAGATCTCACCCCTTTTTCATTTAAAGGAAAAGAGTTCGATACAAACAAGTTCGAAACCCGAGTTTTCCCCTGTATACCCTTATAAAAGTTTCCTTGTGCCCCGCCCCTCAAAATTTTTTTCTTTACCGCTGTATCCAACTTGAACTTTTTTGCCTCACATGCCCTTGTCACACCCTTCCGGCCCGGTTTCCTCCGTTAAGATGCCCCTCGACTAGTGGGACCGGGTATGGAAAATGTCCTTAATGCCCTTTGGTTCAATCGGACAAGTCCCGACCGGAACTGGGGCCGACGCAGTGAAACTCCCGGCCCCTCCCGATCAAACACCGCGGGACATAAACTCGTGTTCGCGGGCGCTAGGGTTTTGCGGTCGACGGCGGCGGGCGTCAGAAGCGGGGCGGGCGGGAGGGAGGCGGGCGCGGCGGGCGGATGGGCCGGGCTGCGCAAGGCCAAAGGCGCCGCGGGCGGGCTGTCGGCGCTGCAATTCTCGCCCCAAGCGGTGGCGCATCTTGATTTTGGCTGACCGCCAAGGGCAAATGGGCGGCCGCAACATATCCACACATCTCGACCGCTTCCTCCGCCTTGGCCGGCGGCCGGCCGATGATGCGGAAAAGTAGTGACCAGCAGCAGCTAGGTCGTAGTTAGTTCGTCACCGCAATTGCGTGGCGGTAGGGGACTTGGTGAGGAGGTGACCAAAGAAAGACGTCGTCACCGCAATGCAACAGGTAGCTAGGAAAGTTTATAAATGGAAATAATAAGTTTGCTAGAACAGCCACAACGTCCCAAAATAGCTTCTAGAACAAAGCATGTGAGCCAAGGGGCATTTCAGTCTTTTGTCAATAGAGTTAACCTCCGTTACCTTCAAAAGTTGATAGAAGGGTATGTGGGGCAAAAGAAAATTCAAGTTGGACACAGCGGGAAAAAAATTTTAAAGGGTACAGGGGACAAAGAAACTTTCATAGGGGTACGGGGGGAAAAGGCTCTCTAAACCTCGCCCCGTGATCGATGGCATAGTAGCCAACGGCCACAGAACGGCCACCTAACTGCTGGATTCGCAATGAAGTTATTACATTCAACAGGTTATTAACTAGGCAGTTTTTAAAAAAGATTTAAATACTTTGTGTTTCTAGGTGGGGTGAAATAAATGAATGCCATAGTTAAGAGTTAGGGCACTACAAATCTTGCTAGAAACTATTATGGTTTTATAGTCTTCGATATTGTGTGAAGAAACTATCTCCCCACAATGTAATTTTCTATTATGATATCACATGGCCCACTTGTCACTCTCACAAATTGTCTTGGTTTACATGAAGACCTGGTTTCTTAGTTAGACTTGGTTTCTTGCGTTTTCCCTCTCTCTTCAATAAATATAGCGCCACATAAAAAAAAAACAATAAATAGAGGGGTAATAAATGAGGATAGA
This sequence comes from Hyparrhenia diplandra, assembly GCA_015847255.1. Taxonomy (NCBI): domain Eukaryota; kingdom Viridiplantae; phylum Streptophyta; class Magnoliopsida; order Poales; family Poaceae; genus Hyparrhenia; species Hyparrhenia diplandra. Next base: position 103,887 of record JADLZK010009068.1, read on the forward strand.
AATCATGACAGAGTCTGCGTCGTGAGTGCTCTTAAGGAGAACTTTTCCGACCAAGATAATATCAACAAGTTTAGGCGTTTGGCATTTTCCCCTGGCCGACGGCACATGGGACACCCGAAGTCAACTTGCCACGTCGTTCTTGACGACACAAAGTCGACAGGCACCTCTTACAACATGACCAAGGCCCAATCCCTCTCAACTCGTCACCGGCCACATGAAGCGAACAGCTCGGCACGACGCGGGCGACGACAACCGGCGCAGCGCTCGCAACCCGTCCGTCCGAGTCTCCTCCGGTCTCATAGCCATGTCTGCCATGAGCCAAGCTGCAGCACCCGACAACGACAACGACCGGCGCCGCGTCCCCCGCGTCATCCGCAACGCCGTCGACGGCGCGTGGGAGCGGCCTCGCCACGCTGGCTACAGCCCGGCCGTGCCCGTCCAGATGGCCTGCGCCCACCGCTGGGCGCGCTACGACGACGTCGTGTCCGCGCTGCGCTCCTCGCCAACCTAAGCGTCCTCGAGCAGAAGGACCGCGAGGACGCGAGGGCGACCATTCGGGGCCTGTACGAGCACCCGACGCCGTTCGACGTCGACGTCCGCTTCCCCGAGGAGGAGCTCTTCCTGTCGGTCGACCACGGCAAGTTCTTGCATTGCATGAACCGGATCCAGAAGGCGCTGCTGCAAGTGGAGGCGGCCACCAAGATGTACCTCTCGCAGCGCACCGTCACCGCGTGCGAGTCCTTCATGGAAGCTGTCAATTACGCCGCCGGAACGGCGACTCTGGTGTGGCCGGAGGAGCCCGGGAAGCCTGTGCTGTATGACCGGGCTGTTTTCGAGGAGGCTTTCCAGCTGACCTGGACTGATGCGTGAGCCATCAGATAGATGGTCTACTTTCACGCGATTGTGCTCAAATCTGCCGGTTTCATACTTTGGTACGCGCATCAGCTGTTTCCAAGTTTCAATTGTTTGTTGAGTTTGCTTATATTGAAATAACGTGCTTTTTGGTTCAGAAAATGTAAATGTAATCAGTATACTTCCCTCCGTATTGGTAAAAGGAAGTCCTTTAGACAAAAAGTTTGGGGCCAAACATTGGGAATGTAAATCATCAATAACTTTTAAGTCGTTGAGTTTGTAAATGTCAAACTTATATGAATAGATTTGTCTTAAAAAATACATTTATAAAAGTATACATATATCACATTTTCATAAATATTTTTAGAATAACAAGAGGTCAAAGTTATGTTTTGAAGATCGGTGTCATTTTGTCCTAAAAGGACTTCTTTTACCAAAACGGAGGGAGTACACCCTTATTATCGATTCCAAAAAAAGGTTGATTCTTTGTTTTGTTTGGTTCAGCATGGGAATGGAATGAAAACAGCGTTAACGGATAGCACTCATACAGGAGTGGCATCACGTTTCAATGCCTTCGTATCGGATAACGCCGTAACTGATTACGAGACTGATTGAATGAAACAAACAAGAAGTAATAACCCAAATGAATAACGATGGAACCAGATTACTAAACTGCTCCAAATTGTAGTTCGTTTGACTTTTTCAACTCTATCTTTGATCACTGCCTTATTCAAAATTTTGTGCAAAATATCACTTCTTTTGATGTGGCTTGCTTTTTATCAACAAATGGTCTTTAAGAATGACTTAAATTTGACTATTTTTGTGCAAGTTTTTTAATAAGACGAGTGGTCAAACATAGAAATCGAAAAAGTCAAACTAACTATAATTTAAAACGGAGGGAGTACTTTTTACGAAGTTCCGACCAAACACGTTAACTTCAAGTGTTGCTTCGACCAAAACTTACCTTGGTATTTTGTATTTTCACATGGCAACTTGACACACAAAAATAATATGGTCACTAATGTCTATAAGATTTATAGGATTCTTGTTGTAATCGTTTCCTCTTGTTGTTAGACATAAAAAAGTAGCATGGCACGCTTTGCCTCACCTGTGCCAGCATATCCCCTCTCCCTCCGCCTAAGTTCTTGTTTCTCAAGAAGTCGATCAACTTTAATCAAATCAAATATATAAAAAAATATTAATATTTATAGCACATAATTAGTAACATTAAATAGATCATTAAATCTATTTTCATAAAAAAAAAATTAGAGATATATTGCTACTATGTTACATAAACTAATCAAAACTCAACAAAGTTTGACAACACTAATACCATAGCAACACTTAAAAAAGGGGCCGAGCGAGTAAGTTCCAACGGTTGATCAGGTATGCGACATAGTGAGGTGTTTTAGGTGAGCGAAACTCTAGTAGAGCTCTTCATGTCAGATTTAACTGGTTGTATGTTTTTTTCCACGATGAACTGTGTTGTGTAATGTAAACTATCCACGAAGTCTGGAGAGCCAGGAAAGAGTACCATTCATTCTTCAGTAGCTGAGCTAGGACACAAGGTTGGAACGAAGCTACAGGTTCCAAAGAAATGATAATGAAATGAAATGGCCAGCCACAGAAGTATTGCAAGTAGGATCTCTCCCGATATATGTAATGTAATGGAAGCTCGCCAAAAAAAAAACAGCATTCAGACAATCAGGCATCAAATCAAGCTGTGATACCTTCTGTCCTTCTGTTGTTTGCTTAACTAATACACTCACTTTTGAGCTTGAAGTATTATATGCAGTTTTAACTTATGTTAGCTGTTTGTCAGGTTTATAACAGTAAAAATTGGACAGTGGAAGAAGGTTTTGAAATATTGAGATGAAGAGGTAACACAACTGAATTGTGTGCTTGCATTTTATTTTAGAACTTGTACCACTATGTTTCCAATGACAAAGCACACCTCAGTATCGTCTTCCTCTGATGCATCATGTTTGGATTGCGACCTTGAACTGGTTATTGGCCAGGCAGCGAGCCCAGCCACGAGGGGCTGAAAATTGACAACCTAGGTTGTTGTCGGCTCAGGCAGCATTGCCTGGCCACAGCCAAACAGGGTTCCAACGTAACTGCCGGCAAAGCAAGAGAGGTTGATTTACTTGCCCATATCACTATAGAGGGTATCCAGAAGGCCTTGCAATAATCCCTTGTACATGTTATTCGTTTCAGGAACTCGAAATCAAGTGGTGATAATGGAGACAGCACATAATTATGAACTCCAGTAAAACTATCACCTGTAAGGTTCACTTGTGATCTATATGATGTTGCACCAATAGATGAATAGATGGTGGTCTAGATCTTCTCAAATCCTGCAGTCCGATAGTCCATACAGAAGCTCCCAACACCTTATGGAACTCTAGCAGCAGAATTGAATTCGCAGTTGTGATATGACCATTTGTTCCCTTGCCAAGCAATTTGTAGGGAATTCATCTATCAAAATAATAAAATGGTACAGTTCAATAAGATGAAGCAAAAGCAAACACAGATCATAGATTGTAAACTGCTTTTGATTCAGCTACATTAAGCCACAAGACTATGGGTGAAATTGGCTCACCGACTGTAGATTGAATCCATGTATCAAAATTGGCTCAAATTGGTTTATCACATTTATGATTCCACTAAATCAATTGAGTTTTAACTACCAATTCATTTTGCTTTCAGTTTAGATACCATATGCCTTGCCAAAGACAAAAGCATTTTATATAGAAGTAGGTTACCAAATTAAATTGATGACAGGAGACAAACCTAAGCTGAATTACTGGAACAAGGGCAAATCAGAATCATTCCGCAACAATCAGTGTTGTTAGCGGCCTCACTGATCCCTGTCAAGGACATCTGATAGATTTAAGCCAGCAATAGGAAACAGAAGGTGCTGGTTTGACTCTCGAATGCCTGAAATTTGAACACATATACACGTGTGTTAATAAATAACAGCTTCAGACCTGAAGGCCGCACAGAAGGAGTGCAGCTTATTGCTCTAGTGCTTCAGAGTTTTTCCATGCCAAGGGACCAATAACTTAATTTGAAGTTGAAGAGAAACATATCTATCATCTATGTACCAATGACTAAATTTGAAGCTGAAGAGATACATTCTATGGATCGAGAATTTTCTCCTTGTTTTGTGAACGGCTCGAAGGCACCACCATGCTTGGTTTCACACGCTGCCGCTTTTGTCCCAGGCGGAATGACAGCTTCTCCCTATTCTCCGGCATGCCTCTCTTGCCATTACCGTTCATCACCGTAACCGCTTGCTCCGTGTCCTTGTCGTCATTCGCTGCCTCCTGGCAGCGAACGCTCAACCGCTCCTCCCACCCCTCCGGGAAGCAGGGGGAGCCACTGTGGAACGTGCCTCAGCGGCGGCTCCCTGCCCGCCGCCGCGAAGCTCTCCCACCCGTCGCCGGAGCCGCAGCGCAGATCCCTCCTCGGAAGGGGCTTCGCGAACGGGACCTCCCTCACCGCGGCGACGAACTGGGCGAGCTCCGCGAGCGCGCCGGAACAGAGCAACGGCCGCGTGGGGTCAGACGCGCCGGGGAAGCCGCCGAGCGCATGGTCTTCGAGCGCGAGGACGGCGTCGGCGACGTTGGGCTCTGTGCGGCCGCGGGCCTCGGCGAAAGCTGCTGCTGCGCGGCCCAGAGACGCGATGTAGCGGCCGGTGATGTCGGAGAGGGCGCGGAGCGCGGCAGGCTCCGCGGCGGAGTAGCCGGAAGAGCGGAGTATCTGCGCGGTGGAGACGGTGGAGACTGAGGCCTGAAAGTGGCGTGGGAAGGCACGGGGTGCTTCGCCGGAGTTCCCATACATGGCGGCGACGGTGAGGAAAGGGCCTGAATAAAACCCTAGCGGTCAGATCCTTGCAATCGAGGGTTTTATGCCATGTTTTCGGTTTGTGTTTTTCATACTAATCGGGGGCTTTGTGCCTTGTTTCTATTTTCGACCGGATTTTTTCGAGTTGTTGGACTTGGAGGACACGGGTTAATAAACAAGGCTTTTGTGCTAGCACAAATCCGCTGGTGTGAAAAAGGATGGAAGGAAACAGGCTTCTCCTTTCCTCGTGATTTATTTCTATCTTATTTTTTCCAGCCAATCCTCTAGTCGAATTTTATGGCCCACTGGCTTGATCCTAAAATATAGGGCGTGTTTAGAACACTGGCCTTGCCCAGCATGGCTGGCCTGGCCCGGCCTAGACAAGCTCGGTTCAACCGAGGTTGTGTTGGTTTTAGCTAAGTGTGTATGGTTACTTTGCACTAGACATTGGTAGACTTACCACCACACTCGCAACTTTCTATCCTTGTTAGCATTTCATCGAAGACCCAAGACTCGTACTCCACACCGCCAGCAGACCATGGACATGAGGCCATCGCAAGATTCGCCAACGTTGTGTTACCCCTTGTTCGGGCTATGACTCCTCCATCCGCACTAAGCGTAGAGGGCGGGGTTCGGGCGAGACAAGATCCTAGGTGATGTTGAGGGAGAGGCGGATGGACATAGCAAGGACGGCCGTGCCGTGGAGAGCTTTGACACGAGGAGGGTCTTCACGTCGACGGCGTGGCCGTGGTGACAGTCCATGTGGTGAGTCTCGATGGCGGTGGCGCCATTGCACGCCTCCTTCTATGTCCGCGTCCGTTCCCTCTCGCCCTCTATCTCCGCCGCCGTCTGGCGCTCCCCCGGCCGTGAAGGGGCCTCGGGCGCCAACAATTCCCAAGCGGGTTGGCGCGGCCATCGAAGCCGCGGAACACGAGCACTAGCTCGGCGCCGCCGTCTCGATGTCACGCCGACGACACATGGCGGCGTCAACGGAGAAGAAGGGAGCGGTGGATGAGAGAGGAGAAGTTGGGAACTGACCCACTCGTGCATCCGCCATTCTCGCTGCGCTCCCATCGGCATGGCTCGAAAAAACAGACCCCTCGTTCCCTAGGGCTTAGTCGAGAGGTGGAAAGTGCACGCAGGAGCCAAGCCACCGACATCAAACACGGCCGCTGCAGCGGGGGCTTGGGCCAGGCTCGGCCTCTCCCAAACACGCCCATAGCGTATTCGCTATTTTTATTAGTAGCACAAATAGACGTATGTACCTCTCATTTTTAAATTTTAAATGTATGACGAAGTCCAGTTCTATTCCCCGTGATTACAAGATGAACTCCTAGTTTCCTTATAAAAACATGACAAGTACTGCTCCGGGTTTTTCTTCTATCTTTTTTTTTCCCTCGGCGTGGCAAACGTTAGTCTTATGTTCCCTCCGTTGTCAAATTATAATTCATTTCACTTCTTTGACCTTAAGTTTGTCCGCTTGTCTTATCTAAAACACCTATAAGACTATCCCCCCCACTAGGGGTTTATTTGAGAGTTCTCAACCTCCCCGATTGGCTCCCGTGAGTAGTAACCGAAATATAGCATCTTAGTGTTGACGTTGCCTTCTCCGCACCCCTGACGGCGTTATTCCCGTGTCCACCGAATTGAAACCTCCACCACCTCCACGGGTCTTCAATGCCGCCGCCGACCCTTCCCTATGGAGAAAGTAGCCGGCGCACCGCCGCCCTCCCCACGAAAGTAAATGGGCGCCGTCGACCGCCGCACCCCCCAACCAAAGGTTCGGCCTCCCCGTTCTTCCCCGACCCCGGCCTTCGTGGGACCGTCGCCCTCCCTCCGAGAAAGCGGATGGCATGGCCGCCGACCGCCGCCCTTCCTCCCCGTACCAAAGGTTCCGGCTCCCGTTCTTCCCCGACCCGCCCCGGATCTCATCCACCTTGATCCCATCCGCTTCCTCCTTTCAATCGAACCCCGAGTGGCCGTATTTGTAGGACAAAAAAGACGCCGATTTACTCCACCGGCGGTGACACGGGCGAAAGGACGCAAGGCAAGCCGCGACTGTTTTTTACCGACCGGAACGCCAAGTTACCGCCGGTCTCCGGTTTCGGTTTCTCGGTCCCGATTCGGTGAAACCGCCTGATTCACGGACGGTTTGAATTTGAATTCGTTTGAATTCAAACGTCGCCGACCATCGGTAGAATTCGTAAACCGGGCGGTTTGGAATTTATACCGCCCGGTTTGAGCGGTTTATCGAGCGGTTTGAGCGCTTTGAACGGTTTTTTTCAAAATTCAAAATGTAATTTTTTATAAAATGCTAAAAAATTCCTAAAAATACTTCATGATTTGTAGAATCCAATGATGTCAAAATTACTTAAATTTGAGTGTGTTTAGTATGTTTTTCGACCTTCATGATTTAATGAGCCGGTCGTGTGTATTTTTCTTTTTTCTTTTTTTCAAACTTAGATTTGAAATTTTTTATACCAAACCAACTCCAATTTGACAAATTTTTATACCATTGGCTTCTATAAATCATGAACTATTTTATAGAATATTTTCAACATTTTTTTTCAAATTTTACATTTTGAATTTGACTTCTTTTTACCGTCTGATCGGTAACCGGACCGGCCGGTAAAAACGGTTACCGCTGGATTTATCGCGTAAACCGAACGGTACAAAAACGCAGGCTGCAGCGCCGTCCGTCGCTGGGGCTGCCCACCGGTGCTGCCCACACAGCTGACCACCGCGAACCAATGGTGTCCAAATCTTCTGGAGGTGACGACGACAGATGAAGGGGGTATGTGATTAGCAACTAATAACAGCTTAAATGTCCCTTTGGCTTGGCTTCGAAGATAATCACGTCCCTTTTCTACCTCGATCATAAAAAATAATGCTAGATGTATTATTGATTAAAAATTAAAATATTTTGAATTTGCCAAATCTATATAAATATTAGCATTTGTATATTTCATGAAAAATCTAATAATAGTTCTTTAATCCCATAAATACATACTGATATTTTTATATAGTTTTTAGAATAAAAATAATAACGTTTTTTATATAGTTAGTTATTAAGCGTAAAATAATTTGACTTACTTTATTCGTTCTGAAGATAAACACACACATAATATATTTAGTTAAATTTAAACATTTATAACTTTTTATTTTAAAAATCAAACTACCGCAGCGTCGTAAAAAATATATTTGTGCACGCTTCACACTGACCACTGAGCTTGAGCGTCGGGGTCGGACAGATGTCAGAAGCCTCTGGATACCCCGAAGTTCAATTTCCACCGCAAGATCCGGTCAGGCGCAGTCCCACCGTCCGTTCCCCAGGCCGCCGCGTGAGTCCCGCACCCCAAATTCAAATTTCGAATCCCAGCACCCGTTGCCCGCACCACAGCCCTTTCGATAAACCCCCCCCCAACCCCATTCCTTTCAATCCCCAGATCCCCAATCCCCAACTCCGCTCGCACCCCACCTGAAACCCCTAGCACAGGCACACGACCTCCGTGTGCAGCGCGTCGCCGCCATGGCTGGCCCTCTCCACTCCAGCTCCGGTCACAACGCCGCCGCCGGCGGCGCCGGCAAGACCATCGAGGAGATGTACCAGAAGAAGACGCAGTTGGAGCACATCCTGCTGCGCCCTGACACCTACATCGGCTCGGTGGAGAAGCACACCCAGGCGCTCTGGGTCTACGAGGGCGGTGCCATGGTGAACCGCTCGGTCACCTACGTCCCGGACTCTACAAGATCTTCGACGAAATCCTCGTCAACGCCGCCGACAACAAGCAGCGGGATCCCAAGATGGACGCGCTCCGCGTCGAGATCGACGTCCAAGGCTGCTGCATCTCCGTATACAACAACGGCGACGGGATCCCCGTCGAGGTCCACCAGGAGGAGGGCGTCTACGTGCCTGAGATGATTTTCGGCCACCTCCTCACCAGTAGCAACTACAACGACAATGAGAAGAAGACCACCGGCGGGAGGAACGGATACGGTGCCAAACTCACGAACATCTTCTCGACGGAGTTCGTCATCGAGACCGCTGATGGGCGTCGTCTGAAGAAGTACAAGCAGGTGACATGTTTTGGCTGTCTCTTGCGCCCTCTTCATAAGGGCGTTTTACCCTTTTGGGTAGCCATATTTCGGGTGTTGATGTGTTTTGAAATGGGCTAGATCTGTCAAGACAAATTAGCTAATTGAAATTTTCCTTCCAATTCCATGGTTTTGTTGACTAGCCATGTGATTATTAGAACTAAATGCCTTCTGTTGTCAGTTTAAAATCTGGTGGATAAAGCATCCAAGTTGTAGGTTGGGATTTAATAATTACACTAGGCTGCACAATTTTTTCAGCAGTTCAGTATAGCTTCTCTTTTGTTATTCAGGAGTGAATCGGTTCATACATTTTGTCCTATGGATACTTAAGATACCTATTCAATTTGTTAATACTGATCTCTAGCTGTTTTTGTGATACATGCTAAAGTTACGAAATTTGTCACTAGTTTAGAGCCGACTTTTAGGGTTCACATGGCATGGTTCATATGATTACTTCATTCTCCACATGTTACCGGATAGCCCTTTTAATTCAATGGATACAGAGTGTGAAGTTTCTTCTTGAATTCAAATGCAGGTTTTCTCTGAGAACATGGGGAAGAAGTCCGAGCCCCAGATTACCAAGTGCAAGCAGGGCGAAAACTGGACCAGGGTGACCTTTAAGCCTGACCTTGCCAAGTTCAACATGACCGATCTTGAAGATGATGTTGTAGCCCTCATGAGGAAGAGAGTTGTTGATATGGCAGGCACTCTCGGTAAAACAGTGAAGGTTGAATTGGATGGCCAGAGGGTGCCCATAAAGAGCTTCCATGACTATGTTGAACTGTATCTGAAGAGTGCTAACAGCGACAGACCTGCTAATGAAAAGTTTGTATTAATTTTCTACAAACATACAGTTTTGGTGATGTCGATAAACATAATATTCTGTGGGTTATATCTAATCATTCACACTGGGTTTATTCTTTCAGGATTTATGAGAAAGTAAATGAGCGGTGGGAAGTGTGTGTCACTCAAAGTGAAGGACAGTTTCAGCAGGTAATTGTGGGTTATGAGAGATCAGCTTCTTGAGTTGTGGTTACATTTGCATCCTAAAATCTGCTATGCTATTGCAGGTCAGCTTTGTCAACAGAATTGCAACCATAAGGGGTGGAACTCATGTTGATTATGTCACCAACCAAATTGCCAACCATGTGATGACCATTGTGAAGAAGAAAAACAAGAATGCTAACTTGAAGCTGCACAACGTGAAGAACCATTTGTGGGTCTTTGTTAATGCGCTCATTGATAATCCGGCCTTTGATTCACAGACCAAGGAGACCTTGACTACTCGTCAGGGAAGCTTTGGTTCAAAGTGTGACCTTTCTCAAGCTTTCCTCAAGAACGGTATGTGATACAAAACACTATAGTTTCTTACATAAGATTTTTATCGCTAAACTAATACTACTGCTCTCTTTGTGATTTGTATAATTGCAGTCGAAAAATCCAGTGTAATTGAGAATGTCCTCTCTTGGGCTGATTTTAAACTTAGCAAAGAATTAAAGAAGACTGATGGAAGCAAGAAGACAAGAATTTCTGGCCTCGCTAAGCTTGAGGATGCAAACGAAGCTGGTGGGAATAACTCAGACGAGTGCACATTGATCCTGACAGAAGGAGACTCTGCAAAAGCTCTTGCTGTGAGTAATGCATACTTTGTATACAACACTGTGTACTTTAACTATTGAACTGAAATGCTGGGATGATCTGCCCCTGCAGATGTCTGGCATAGCTATTGTAGGGAGAGATCGCTATGGTGTATTTCCCCTCAGGGGAAAACTGTTGAATGTCAGAGAGGCAAACCACAAGCAGATTATGGACAATGCTGAAATTCAGCATATAAAGCAAATCCTTGGTTTGCAGCATGGAAAGACGTATGAAACCACCAAAGGTTTGAGATATGGCCATCTCATGATAATGACAGATCAGGTTTGGCAATTGGCATACAACAACTCCATTTTTTTAATCAACTAATCAAACTCAAGTTTCATTTGCTCATGCTTTGACAACCAAACTATAGGATCATGATGGTTCCCATATCAAAGGGTTGTTGATCAACTTCATCCACTCCTTCTGGCCGTCTCTTCTTAAAGTTAAATCTTTCTTGGTTGAGTTCATCACTCCAATTATCAAGGTAGATAACAGTTGGGTTTTATCTGGAAATATTTGTATGTATTTTCAACTCTTATTCTTGATCCCATACTTGTTTGCACCAGGTGGACTTCCCCTCTGCCAGATGTATAAATTTTGTAAAAAATCTGTTTGAATCCCATTATGATACTTGAATTCACTTGTCCAGGCAACCAGAGGTAACACTACGAAATCATTTTACACAATGCCCGAGTATGAAGAATGGAGAGAGAGTCTAGGAGCAAGTGCAAGGTTATGGACTATAAAATACTACAAGGTCTGCTTGTCCCTTCTAGTTCCTTTTGTTTTTCTTTTACTGATTTGTTGCTAGTGTTTGGTTTTCTGATTTACTTATCTATTCAGTGGGCATTTGCTAAGATTGCCATCATTCTTATGTTATTAATCATTTAAATGGATAATTATTGGTGCAGGGGTTGGGAACAAGCACAGCTGAAGAGGGGCTGTGAGTACTTGGAGATCTTGATAAACACAAAAAAGGATTTTGTCTGGTTAGATCACGAAGATGACAATCATATTGAGTTAGCATTCAGCAAGAAACGGATTGCTGATAGGAAACAGTGGCTTACAAATTTTCAGGTTAGCTCCCATCTTTTCCCAGTTTGGCTTTGTTTGTTTATGCTGGATCAACACTAAATGTGCAAACTGATTTTTAGCCTGGAACATACCTTGACCAAGATGCGAAAGAAGTCAAGTATAGTGATTTCATCAACAAAGAGCTGATACTCTTCTCAATGGCGGATCTGCAACGATCCATACCTTCAATGGTTGATGGCTTTAAACCAGGCCAGAGGAAGATTCTGTTTTGCTCATTCAAGAGGAATTTTGTTAAGGAAGCTAAGGTGCGTCTTTTTTCTTTTTTTTTTTTTTGCATTACAGATTATCCGGGCGTTTATTTATTTATTTTTGCTGCTATTTCTGTTGACCACAGGTGGCTCAGTTCTCTGGTTACGTGTCAGAACACTCAGCATACCACCATGGCGAGCAGAGTTTAGCAGGTACAATAATTGGAATGGCTCAGAAATTTGTTGGCAGCAATAACATCAACCTTATGTACCCTGGTGGTCAGTTTGGCACCCGAGCTCAGGTGGGATAACAGTGCAAAAGCTTGTTCTTATGAGATGCTTGTTATGACATAGCTCTGCAACAATCATTGTCATGTGTGTTTTACATATTTATATATCATTTCAGGGAGGCAAGGACGCTGCGAGTCCTAGGTACATCTTCACCAAGCTATCAAAAATCACACGTTCAATTTTCCCCAAGGATGATGATATTCTACTTAATTATCTGAATGAGGATGGGCAGTCAATTGAACCCACCTGGTAATGTTAGCGACTGCAGATTTACATGATTTGTCCATATCACAATCTTGTATCCATAGTGTAGCTAATGACAAGCCCTCTTTTTTCTTAGGTATATACCAATTCTTCCCATGGTCTTGGTCAATGGAAGTGAAGGAATTGGAACTGGATGGAGCACATACATTCCAAACTACAATCCAAGAGACATTGTTGCCAACCTCAGGCGGTTGCTGAATGAAGAGTCTATTGTACCAATGCATCCATGGTACCGGGGATTCAAGGTTAGTATTATGAGTTGGCTTTTGCAGTTGCAGCTACGCATAGTTTTGTAAATACTACTCTAGAAATATTGGTTGTACTAAAGCAAGGTTTCTATGCCCAAACTTACAGGGGTCTATAGAGAAGACAGTCAATACAAAGGTAGCTGGTTCCACATATACTGTCACTGGAATCATAGAAGTTATTAACAACACTACACTGAGGATCACTGAACTGCCAATCCGCCGTTGGACTACTGATTACAAAGAATTTCTTGAAGGTTTATTACCAGATAAGAACAACAAGGACAAAGTACCATTCCTAGAGGTAGTTGACAACAGAAAACACCTTTTTTCGTTCATAATGTTTTCACAATCATATATCATAAATACTTTTCCTCAATTGCAACTATTTTACAGGATCTCACAGTGCAAGGTGATAATGAAGACATTTACATTGATCTGATATTAACTGAGGAAAATATGAATATTGCAAAGGAAGAAGGACTAGTGAAGAAGTTTAAGCTGACAACAACAATTGGAACATCAAACATGCATTTGTTTGATTCAGATGGTAAAATTCGGAAGTATGACACTCCTGAGCAAAGTAAGTGATGTCTCATATTGTGTGTTGCTACAGTCCCCATTTTCTTGTCATTTAATCACTACTAAAAGTGTGAAATTTCTGTAGTACTTGAGGAGTTCTTTCAATTAAGGCTTGAATTCTATGTTAAGAGAAAGGTACATCTGATGACTTTGTTATTGTCACTACATTAACTGAAAGCCATACTAACCAAATTTTTTGTGCAGGAAGCATTGTTGAAAAATATCAAGCTGGAGTTAAAGAAGCTTGAAAACAAAGTTAGGTTTATCCGCTGTGTTGTTAATAATGAAATTATAGTTAACAACAGGAAAAGGGCAGATCTATTTTGGAGCTCCGGCAGAAGAATTTTGATCCTTTCCCAAAGAAAAAAAAAGAGGTCTGAACCAGCTGCTGTAGGTGCTTTAGAAGAGGAGGAAAATGAAGAGAGTCCTGAAGCTGAAGGAGCGGAGGCTAGTGACTATGAGTATCTCTTGTCAATGTCAATCGGTACCTTGACTGTAGAGAAGATGCAGGATCTCATTGCTGAGAAAGAAAAAATGGCGGATGGTGTTGAGGAGCTGAAGAAGACATCACCAAAATCACTTTGGTTGAAAGATCTTGAAGCTTTTGAGAAAGAACTGGATGTAAGCAATGCCATTTCCTGATCTGTTTATGCTTCTGTGTTCTGCTACCTCACTTGGGTATTTTGATGCAGGAGCTTCATAAAATGGATATAGAAGAGGAGCAGAAAAGGAAAAAGAGGATAGAGGAAAGCAAAAAAAAGGGGGGATCAAAAGGTGCACCCAAGCAACGTAAAAAGGCTGCAGCAAAAAGGAGAAGAAAAGCGATGCAGAAGGTATCTATTATTCCTCCACTGTTTGAACTCTGAACCAATGTGGAACTGACTACTAGCTCTGTTTGAACTCTGAATAAATGTTGAAACTCTGTTCGTCTGTCCCAGACGATGCGGCTGAACCAGTGGCCCCAAAGCCGGCTGAACCAGTGGTCCCAAAGCGTGGAGCTCCACGGAAGAAAGCATCCAAGGTTAGAATATAGTAGTAACACATGCTAATCCTTGAGAGTTCAAACTTTTTAGTTGCACTGTGCTGATAAAAATAGTTATACTTTCTAAGGCAAATGGTTTTGGGTCTGATGACGATTCTCATAGCTGAGAATCCATAACATAAACATCAAAAGGAACAATATAATAAAATATGATTTTCATAGCTATCTATTTAGCTAGTTTGTGTGTAATAACTTTTTTGTTGGTTTTATTTACAATTCAAATATGAAAATCACACAGGCTCCCATGGATGAAGAGGAAGCTGACATACCTGCACTAAAAGACCGTATTGCTGCGAGTTTTGCTGATTTACGATTCAATGACTCCTCTCCGGATCATTCTGGTAATGCCAAAACACATTCTATACTCTTGTATTTGAATGGTAAAAACGAGAGTTCTCTGTTTAAAAAAATTGAGCTGATGGACAAGCAACCTTTGCAGCTATGGAAACTGAAACAACAGAACAGCCGAATGAAAAACCAGCGAGAAAGGGACCAAGCAAAAGAGGTGGAGGAAACAAGGCATCGTCATCTTTGGCGGTGATATCCTCTGATGATGAGGTCCAAGCTCCGAAGAAAGGTAGAGGAAGGAAGCCTGCTGCTGCTGTGAAGCCGAAGGCTCCTGCCACCAGGAAAAGGGCGCCAGCTCAGGGCAATGCAAGGCAGAAGAAAATAGATGAGATGCTCCAGCCCACTTTGTCCCCTGAGAATAAGGTCCGGAAGATAAGGGAATCTCCTTTCAACAAGAAGAGTGGCTCAATCTTACAGAGAGGCTCCACTGCCACTGCTGCAAGCTCTGAAACAACTGCTGAAGCTTCACCACCCTCCGGCAGCTCTGCAGAGCCTGTTTTTGCAGCACAGCCTAGAAGGACAGCCAGGGCGATCAAGAAGCAAGTCTATATTTCTGATAGCGATTCTGAGGATGAAGTGGTGGAGCTGACTGATGATTCTGATTTTGATGTGGATGGTGACTCTGACGAGTGAAGGTAGTAGCTGTCATCCGTGTGTTGTGTGCAAACCGTACTATGTAGTTTGTGTGTCGGTGCATGATGCATTTCTTGTGCGTTGTTTGTGTTCATTGTGTTGTTCTGTTGACTGTTGCCAAGGGGTAAACTTTATTTATCTCTGTAATTTTGGCCGCGTGTGCCTGTGTGCTCTGCAGTTAACGTGCTCCTGAGTTTTTTTTCCTCTCATTCTATGTACTGAGTTCTGATACGGTGGACTGTCATTCTATGTACTGAGTTACTGTGCCCACCGTATCTACATAGACACAGTATTGTGAAAGTTAAAAACGGGATTTCAAAAAAGAAAATATTTCGAAAAATGACATTGTTTTAAAAAGGGCCAATTTCATTTCTACCCTCATTTCCATCTCAATTGTATGATTGCCCTCTTTTTTAGACTTTGTAGATTTGCCCTCACTTTATGAATTTGAGTATTCGTGTTGCCCCCATTCAGGCTAACGGTGTGTGCTAGAGACTGTAAAGACCTGTATATTTTTGAATATGTGAACATAAAAATAATGGCAAGATATATATAATTTGGGTATATTTTTTAATCATCACACATGGGTAATTGGTGACAACCGCGTCGCCGCCTACCGCCTACATAGACCGCCGCGCCCATCGCCCGCCTGACCGCGAAGACCGCCGGGCCGTACCTCGCCGCGTCGGGCCGTCGGATGCTCGCCCGGCTAGCCGCATCAGCTTTGCCCGCCGTGCTGGTGCTGCTAGCCCACGGCGTCACTCAGCCATGCTGCCAGCAAGCACGGATAAAGCAGGATCGATAGAGGAAGCTACGAAAATAATTTTGGCTTCCTTTTTTTTTTGTTCTCTTTATTTTTTGATGTTTTTCTCTTGCATTAATTTGCCTCAGTGACGTTGTTTAGAAGTGGGGCCAACAGAGCATTCAAACTGTGAAAACGAAGGCAAATCTTTTTTTTGTTTTTGAGATCGTGCTTGAGCATGTTTTTCATTAAGCAAAATAAAAGAAGTTTTGTTACAAGGAGTGTCAGGATACGGTAATCCAGAGATTACCAAAACCCACACCCTTCAACCTCACCAAAATCACACGTGGTTGCAATTACACGAAAAATATAACTATAAAGCAACAGTGGAGCTGATAAAAGGGGGTTAGATGGCCTCCTTATCCAACCCAACCATGCATATCAAGTTCATGGCTATTGGGTCAAACTCAACACCAAGAAAACATTCCAGCGCCCCCTAAGAGTAGTCCAATAGCGGCGCCCTGAAGGCAGTCTTGTACATGCTCACCATTTCAGAGTCGACATTGGGCAATGGTGCCACCAATCCTAGCTTCTGCATGAGAACACCTGCTTGGTGCAGTTTGCCTCGCGCGGCAAGGCAGGGATGCGTTCACTACGTCGAATCTGTAAACTCTAAAAAGGAAGGCATATGTTTTCAGAAGTTTTCGTTAAGTGTCTGGATCAATACTTTCCAATTTGAAACTCTGATGAAAATAGTCTGAACATGTAAAAAACATCATATAAATATTTCATCAGTTTTCTGCACCCTTATCAATACTTTCCAGATAAGGGCGCATATTCTAGGACAGTTTGGAGGAGAAAATAGTCTGAACATGTAAAATATCATATGAATTTGAAAATCCCTACACACTGCCCGTTATTTAAAGAAGTGAACACAGTGGATTTTTCGTTGTTCCACTTCTCCCAGTCCCTGAGGTTTCTTCCTCTTCGCCGTCGCTGCACCCAAGCGGTCTAGATGGCTTGGATGCACCCTCAAAAGAGGCGACACTCTCTTCTCCATGGCAATATGTGAAGGAATTAGACCAGCAGTAAAGGTCATGGGCATCCTTCAATACGTGAAGGAATATATTAAAATGCCTGACCAGAGGAAGATCTTTCCTAGTTTTTTAATAAATTTTCTGCATTCTAGAGGAAATATAGTAAAGGAAGCAAAAAGTGTGGCATCAACCATACATACTTTTTACAACATTTGTACGTATATATTTTAGGCATAACCTCATAACCATACCCAAACTGTTACCGTTTAGCCTGGTTCGTTGGCTTCATGTTTCCCATTCTGTGGTTATGTGGCAGAATACTCTGTGTACCGCCATGGCATGGAGGGCCTCGTTAATAAACTCATTGGAATGGATGAATGGCTACACGTTTTGTAGGAATCAACAACATAAACCTTATAATCCATCGAAAAAGCCCGTAGTTTTTTGGAACGGAACCGCGGTTCATTTCGACCCGGTAAAACCAAACCGCCGGGGTCCGAACGAGCCTACGGTAAAACGGTCCGGTTCAAATTTAAAAGATCGCCCGTGCAATCAGACCAGAAAAAAAACCGGTTAAACCGGCCAAATTTTTATTTTCAAATTTGAAAAAATGGAACCGGTGAACATTTTTTCCACGCCGGTTCATAGTGAACCGGAGCGGTTCTTGCTGCGGCGTATAAAAACCCTGGTGCAGACTGCAACTGCAGCGTGGTCGGCTAGCTGTGATTGGGCCTGCGTGGTGCGCGCGGGGCCACATGCTGCATGCAGCACCTGCCGCCAACGGGCCAGGCTGCTGGTTGATCTTGCGTGAGCCTTTAAACGTGAGCATGCCTGTGTTGACTTTTTTAATCGCTTCTTTTTTATTTTTATAAAATTTGATAACTATTTCATAAGAGCTCTAAATTGGACAAATAGTTATTCGTTTTAATTATCTCAACCCGCTCTTGACAATGGTGCACTCTATTTTACTCGTTTAAGATTGTTGTAATAGTGAATATTTCAATTACAATTTAAATCCTTTTTACCAATCGTAAGTGCTTCATATATTATTTTGTCATGCTCGTTTCTTTAGTGGTTACTTAATGCATGTTTTAGATAACCAGAACATGAGGCGAAGATACACATATGATTATGGTGCAATGCATATAATTATTAATTAAATCATCATATATACACAATGGTTTAAAATATTTGTGGCCGGTTCGATAAAACGGTCCATTCTTATCGGACCGACTGTTTAAACGGTTCTAAACGGTTGGACCAATGAACCATTGAACCGATAGCCTCGCCGGTTCGATCACCGGTCCGGTTCGAAAAACTAGGCCCTGGAGCCCATTTCGGTAGCAGATAGGATGGAATCCTGTGTTCTGTGACCCACTCTTGCCATCCCTGTTTGCATATTTATGTTTTCACTCTCCAGGGATGAGAAGATGGTCAGGACACCGAGAACATGTTCACCAAGCTGTCGCCTTTCACTCGGTCGATTTTCCAGGAGGGTGACAATGGTCTGCTCAGCAGCTCAACTATCTAAAGAGGGATGAACTGTAATACACCTAAGTTGACTATCATCCATGGCAATTTACTGACACGATAAAGCAATTTATGCAGTTTGCTATTTTTCTTTACAGATTTTTACAATTTCACAGGCAAGTGCAGCTGAGGGATGGCGATGAGCACATGCCGGACTAGAAGACCGTCTTGCTTCCTTTAATCGTCATGTCCCATCTCCAGATCATTCTAGTAATGGCCACTCACAATCTGTCAGTATAATGTCTACCAATGAGAAAAGGCTAGTCGATCTCTCTCAAAAGTTACTGATGGTCTAACAACTTGCAGCCATGGAATCTGAAATTATAGAAGAACCATAGAAAGGAGCAGGAAGATACTAAGCATGAGGCACAAAGAAGGCATCATCCTCATCCTCAGCAGTGGTACCAGATGACAAGGTTTAGGATGATAACTTTTGCCTGGAGAATGTTTCAGCACATTAGCAAGCCGACATGGAAAATGTGCAGGAGCATATGCAGGCCAAAGGGAGCAGCCTGAACCAGGAATGCAATACGTTCAGCGCAAGGTGCATAATCAGCCTCTGCACTACTGATACTAGGCAGGAAGCAAGACAGTCATACAAGTTTGAAGAAGAATAACAAACTCTGCAAGTTTTTCTGGATGATGGGGATAAAGATGTAGAACTAGTTTTTGTGGTTTGGTTTCCAATTAATATTAGCTCCCGTGAGTTAAAAGTATTTGCTTTAGCGAGTAAAACATGAAAGTTTTTTTTTTTTTAATCTGTTCAACTTGTTGCATTTTTTTCTGAACAAAGGCTGCTTATGGATGGAAAGCTAATTTTACCAGTATCTATTCTGATGTTTTGTTTGTGCCAACAAACTTGTAGCATGGCTATCTATAAAGACAGTCTTAATTCATGCTATTGGAGTTTTGATTAAATAAAAACATATAAGCTAGAATTCACTTGAATTCTCTTTTCCTTTGTGCCTGTGTCCCTGCATTTTGCACACAAGGATGGGCACAAGAGCACAGCTTGCATCACCAAGTAAGGACCTTCTGTTAAATCAAACGTAAGAGGAATAGAATCACAGAAACAGAAGAGTACCTGCTTTTTCAAGTATAAAGACACTAATAGAATTTTGATTTGTGCCACCTGGTTTCCAGGATTCAGCGCAGAACAACATTTCGTATGGGACTACGAGAGGCCTGGCCGTGACCTGCTAGACATTCCATTCGATCACAAACCACCGTTGGACAAAATTTCAGTAAAAACGACAACATTGGTCTTGGCGCGGAACTCATCTGATTCTTAGCAGTGAGCACCGGTGTATTCCGGCCAGTTAGGAGGGGCCACGCACGGTCGACGAGGCAAGGGTCGCCGGCAATGTCGGGGGTGGCACGCCAAGGACGTACCCTGAATTCCAAAACGCCCAAGGCCAGCTTTTGTGCAAGCCAAATGGCACGTCCAAACGAGGATCGGCCGGAACCGTCCCCACCCCACGCTCTCTCGTCACACAGAGCACCACTGCAACACCCAGGTGCAGGTACCCGGCGTCGGAAAGGCGTGTCCCAGCTCCATTGAAGCCTTTGCAATGCCATGGCATGTGCGTCTCAAATCATCGAAATCTCTTTGCCACGGAGCGTGAGAATCATTGAAATCGGAATAAGCCACGTACAGATTCAAATGGATGCAAGTTCAGCAAGACATGTCAGTTGCAAACTTGCAATTGCAGCAGAAACATCATTACTATTACACTGTCTTGAAATCATACTAACCAATTCTGCTTACCGTGAAATGGACACACGTTGTTCTAACTTCTGTAAACATCAAATCGCGAGTTTGGGTCAGAGACTGAACACTAATGCTAATTCATCATCAGTGCTACTATTTTTAGTAAAACTAGACAAACAATGAAAATTTCAGAAATAAATTTTTATACGATAAGTATAGATGTAGACATTATTTTGCAGTAAGACAAGACAAATGGAATGTTCATCCTATATTCTAAGCTCAGATCGTGACGTTTTGTTGTTGGAGCGAACCATTGCTGCCACTGCTGTAGCGCAAACTCACAGCAACTTAGTTGGAACATGAAATTTGAAACAGCAAGACCGCAATGGGATGGAGTCCATATGGGAATGAATTGATTTGCCCATATGGGAATGCACAGAATTGATTTGCCCATATGGGAATGCACAGAATTGATTTGCCCATATGGAAATGATGGATATTCAGCACCACCGTAGAAGAAATATTAATAAGTGAATCCAGCTAATAAGACACACTTCTCTGTTGTTGCATGAATTGACATGGGGTCAGGATTAGCACCAACTGCTGCATGCAGAAACAAGCGATCACTGCAACGCTTTGACAAATCCAACCTGGGTGCGTTTTTTCAAATAGAAGAAGCAATATTTCTAAGGCATCTTTTTCAAAATGTTAAAGCTTGCCCACAGGCTTGAAGTTGTTCAGCACATAGTTTATATGGTGTGAGTTTGGAGCAGGGAAAATCTCACCCCTGCCACATTCAGCTTGGTTATTGTAAACAGGCAAATCACCAACTAGCCATGCAATATATAGCCAAAATTTAAACAATGCGTGAAAATTTCCAACAAAACTCAGGCATTGGTAACTTTGATTGTACCTAGGAATATTCATAAAATTTCACAGAAATTGTTTCAAAGACTTGAGCATGACAAAGTTTCTAAGTAGAAATCTGCTGTGATAACGTCGTCCATCCTCCAACCCCCACCTCAACTAAATAAGGGAAAATCTAGGTAGAGAGAATTACTTCAGCAGACCAAGACAACCCTCCTCGACTCCAATCCTACATCATGAATAAAAGAAACTGTGTCAAGCTACGTAATATGAACATGGCATCCTTAACTGAAACAACATTCAGCGAGAGATAAAAGCATAATTCATTCAGTACACTAATAACACTAAATCCTTCAAATTTGACCCATACTTATTAGTGATCACGTTCTAGCAATTCATGAGAAAAAAGGATCACTGGAGCATCATCGCTTAAATGAAGGCAATTTCCATTAACAGAGTTCATACTAACATGAGCTGAAGGGAATCTGAACATGAACAAAGCACATCATGAACTTTATTGGCTACAGCAATTCCAAACGACAAAGCAAAATGAATATTACAACACAGGATCAAACAACAGAAATTTGGTCATTATACCTTGTTAAGCGGACGGGATCTCCACCTCGCCGTCGTCAATCTCCTGCTGCAGGTCCTGGGGTCCTTGCCGTCGACGGTGCACCCGACGCTGACGCAGGTGCCGAGAATCTCCTTGACGGTGCCGGCCATTTCCTTGGCCATGGACCTGGGCCTCATGGTCTTGGCGATCTCGATGACATCGTCGAGGCTGATGTTGCCGCTGTGCTTGATGTTCTTGACCTTCTTGCGGTCCCTCTCTGGCTCCTTGAGCGCCTTGATGACGAGCGCCGCGGCGGAGGGAACGACGGAGACCTTGGCCTGCCGGTTCTGGACGGTGAGCTTGACGGTGACGCGGAGGCCCTTCCAGTCCTTGGCCGTCTCCTTGGCGATGTCCTCTCCGATCTTCTTGGGGAAAGACCGAGCGGGCCGATCTTGGGGCCAGTGAAGACGCCGCACCGACCTCTCCGCCGGTCACGCGGACGAACACCTCCACCACCTGCGACGGGTCGAGCTTGGGCGGCATGGCTGCGGGGGTGTGGGGGTGGCGGCGGCGGTTGGTCGCGAGAGCTAGGGTTCGAGGCCGTTGGCTTCGATCGAGTGGGGTTATTATATTAGAGGACGGCCGTCCCGACAAGGCTGCAGTTGGGCCGTCGTGAACTGGGCCGAGTCGCATCTGAACTTTCATTGTCCGGATTTTGTTTACGCCCAGCGGCCCAGGCGTCCGATTTTGTTTACATTTTTTGAAAACGTCGTGGCTGCACTGCAGGCTGCAGCCTGGATTAACCATGTGCCTGCGACATCGGTGGCAGGAACAAATGTCACCCAGACATTCGTTTTCTTCAGCAGATGTGCAACCAACCCATCTGCAGCACCAGAGATTCTTTTGGATGATTTCTTCAGGATTCTATTGTACCTCCATTTCTTATTTTGATGATAATTTTTGAAGCAAGCCGTCAGTAGGGCGGAGCCTGTACGTTGTTAGAGATTTGCTACTTATGAACCTAGCATTGTTATTTTTATCATTCACAATGTCTTAGGTGCACACAAGAACCAATAGGGAACAAGAGCATCCAAGATTCACAGCTAATCCTGTTGAAGACTATATATACCGTTCTAGTAGTTAGCAGTATCTACTGCAAACTGATATCACAGGCACAAGCATGATACTTAATACAAGGTCTATCTTCAATATTCAGTACTAGTACAGAGTTCTTCACACCATACTTATTGACATGAAAATTCTACTAGCAAATTAAGGATGCTCTCGTAAAAGAGTACCATGACAACAGAACAAATCATCTACTCAGATGCAAGTATATACAATGAAATTGTACTATTAGCTCAAAAACAATTGTGCAGACCATCAAACAACTCATACAGCTTTTGATGAAATCTCAAGGTCAAAAATTCATGACAACTCAAATAGTAAAATGTGACTGAAGGTGGATTCCTGTGTATATAATGTGGCACAAGATAATATATACTCATTTTCCTGTGAGCAGTCCAAAAACATCGAAAGATGGACACTTCTGATGTATGTGGAATTCTACATACTTTCTATGTTTAAGTCTGAAACAACATCATACAATGCAAGTTGTGGCAGCAACAACAATCGAATAAGAGCAATAAAACTTGATCGACAGTCATCTATTGTTAATTATTGAACTGTTTATTGCATTGACAGTCAAAACTGCTACTAATCCACAAATATTAGAACACAGCATTAGCTAATGAATCAGAAAAACACTGAAGTGCCACTAGGAGATCTCATCCAGTTTCCAGTGCAAAACAAAGTAGACCGGATACTTTTCACAATGAAGCTGCTACTAGAAAAGCAGCTCTGATAAGAGAGTTACCATGACGTCACAACAAATCATCTGAAAATGCACTACTGTTAGCTGATAAAAACCTGGGTAGACAATTCATTTCAAGATAATTGAAAACTTGGGCACTCTGGATAAATGTGGAATTTATTCAGTCACACATGCAAGTTGTGGCAGCAGTATTTCTCAAAGCTGCTACTAGTCAGCAAACATTAAAACAGAACATTAGCTAATAATTCAGGAAAACACTGAACTTCCATAGGGAGATCTCATCCAGCGCAAAAACAAAGTTCAGACCAGATACTTCCCACACCCATTCCATTTCCAGCAACGCAGCCATTACAAATTCAGTTAGTACTTACTACTTAGCAGAGTTGTCGATCAGTACCAATTAAAAGTTTCATTCATACGACCACCTTACCATCAGTAGCAGGTTTGGATCGTTTGTGCCCGCGATGAAAGGAAGTGCATGCATGCGTCACTTACATTGCATTAGACAAACTTTGCTCCAACAAAATGGATATGACAACCGATCAATTGTAAAGCCAAATCCATGGCGAGCAGTTCACCGGGGCCCTTAGGGCCAGCTCTTTCCAACGTACTGCGGGGGTTGTAGCGGCACCAGCCCTTGTCGCTGCAGGCGGCGGAGCATTGGCTGACTACATCACAGCTAATTTATTCTGATTCTTTTGAATACTCAGATGTATCCTCTACTAAAGGCTAAGTTGTAGTAGTAGTGTAGTAGATGTATCCTCTACTAATCTTCACAAAATATATAATTCTGCCAATATAATGGGCTTAGCTGCATTCTGCCGTGTTCATTGATCATAACTTAACAAATTTGCATGACACAAACCGACTACCATTTGAGTCAAATAGAATAACTTGGAGAGTAACTTTACAGATCAACTCCAGCACAAGTGGGGTTTGATACAGTTCGAGCAAATCATCATTTTCACCTAGAAAGTTTGAAGTGACTCAAGAGTGCATGTACTGCACAAGATTGCATGTGAAAAGATGCATCAGGACAGCAGCTATTTCCAAAAAATCTCCACAGATACCTCGGTCTCCTCTCCTGGTAGTCGGTCTCTCATAGCTTGTGTTGATCTTCTCGACCAATTCGTTCATTGTGCTGCAAATTATAGTGTTGAAATCAACACAAGTGGGATTTCCGCAAAGAGGGCTGTGAAAGAGGTGAGTGCATACCTTGAGCAGTTAGTGAGCATTGCCAGGTAAGTCACGAGGAGAGTGTCGTTGTATTCCTGGAAACAATGAATGTCACCATCATAAATCATACATGGTTAAATATGCAACATTGAGAAAACTACATAAAATCGATCATTACTGGCAACATAGCTGGTTTGTCAAATAATGTATTCATGCAAGGAAATATCTTTCCATATCAAAGAGAAAGCACTTTGTCTAAGATGAATGGAAGCATGTTTTGGGGAACTAGCACAATGTAGCATTATTCTCAATAACGAGAGAGAGAGAGAGAGAGAGAGAGAATGTAGCACATCACATATGCACAAAGACTGACGGATAACACAGACCCTGCTATTGAGTATATTGATGGCACTGTGTATTCCTGTAAGATGAGTAGTCACTGCACAAAAGCATCGCTCATTAGTCAGTACAGTTCTGTCCAGAAAATCCTTGGATATTATTTTTTTTTCTTCTGAAACATGGTTTTGTCTTGAGAAAGCAAAGTCACGGCAACTTGGTTTTGTCTTGAGAGAGGGCTTCAAAGTAGAATCCTTACACTGTGTTGCTGCTGCACCATCAGATGGTCTGAGATGGCAACATGGTCCACACATATCATCAAGCATACTAATATTAAGAAAAACCATATAAAGGTAGACAGACACAAGGGGAACTTTAGCTCAATTGTATAATTTCATCTGACAAAGATGAGCTGAGGATTCCCATCGATGACATGCAACTCTTGAAATTACAGAAAATAAAAAGGACTTCGCTGACAAGTGAGAACAGTTCAGCAGCTATTCAGGTCTAATGTAGTTAGTGTTGGAACCTGGGAGCTTCCCTATATTTATAGATATCCTTTTCTTGCTCTGAACCCCGAATTTAAAGTATGATAGTTAAACAACATGGACAGAAATTGAGGTACTCTCCTTCATATATATTATTAAGCAAACTCTCATTCATTGACATACCACTATATAAACCATGTTCTGTAACCGATACAAAAATATATATAAAAAAAAAAAGGGAAAAGCAACAATAACTGCAAGTTTGTTGGCTGAAACCACAGTTTCACCCCCAACACACACACGAAAACTTTTAGAAATGAATATATGGTAGCCTAGTTATCACTTCACAACCAGAGCATTCCTCAATTCAATCCTGTTGCAGCAAATGCAATCCACACGAAAATTTTGTGATCAGTCGCCACATGTTTGTTCAGTTCAGTGATCGATGCAGGCATTCTCATCCACCTCCTCGAGAGGAAGCCTCTTCCCTTCGGTGACCTCCTGCTTCCCTTCCTGCTACAGATGTAAAAGAAGAGTAAATAAAGAGTCGCTAACGACAATGCGAAATGAGTGTACAAGGGATGGGCAGATTAATTTTATACCTTTGAAGCAATAAGAAAGTTCTTGTAAGTAGTTATAAGCTTCCTCAGGATCATGCTATTATAATCCTGCGGCTGCTTCTGCATCTCCTCTGAGTCACCGTCCTTGAAGGTGAACTCATCCAGGGACTTTACAATGTTCTCGACATCTTTCATTCCTTTTTCAGTAGCATCAGCCTCCTCAGGACCCTCCTCCTGCTCTGCATTCATGACAGAATCATCCAGGGACTTTGTAGTTTTAGTTGCAGATGCAACAGCAGCCTGGTTCTCCTCAAGCACTAGAGGAGAGATGTCACTCTCAGTTTCAGCATCACTGCATATCATGATATTGTCAAATTCTGGTGGTAGGTCGCCACTGAAATCATCATCATCTTCAGTAGAGACATCTTCGTTGGCCTCTTCAGCTACGCCAGTTCCCTGCAACATTTGGACTGCACCAGTGATGTAACTCTCCTCATTGGTCTCATCAGAATCTTCATCGCTCTCATCAGTAGAACCAATTTCCTCAGTTTTCTCATCATCATCATCTTCATTAGAGACATCTTCGTTGGCCTCTTCAGCTACGCCAGTTCCCTGCAACATTTGGACTGCACCAGTGATGTAACTCTCCTCATTGGTCTCATCAGAATCTTCATCGCTCTCATCAGTAGAACCAATTTCCTCAGTGTTCTCATCATCATCTGAAGTCCATTCCTCATCTTCATCAAGCTCCTCATCAGCCCCTTCTTCCTCTTCACTCAGGTCGTCTTCTTCATCACTAGTTTCACTGTCTGCCAGCTCCTTCAGCACGTCACCAGCAGCCCCTTCTTTCAATTCAGCGAGGTCATCTTCATCTTCATCACTAGTTTCATTGTCTGCCAGCTCATCCTTCCACACCTCATTAGCAGCAGCCTCTCCTTTCAATTCAGTGAGGTAATTTTCCTCATCTTCTTCACTGGTTGGACCAACCTGTAGCATCTCATCAGCAGCATTTTCTTCACCTCTAGTGAGTATGACTTCACCTTCCTCAATGGTCTCATCTTCTCCTGCAGCAGTCAGAACCTCCACAGGGGTAGGATCAGTCTCAACAGTATTAGTAAAACCATCTTCCTTGATGGCCTCCTCATAGATGGCCACTTCCTTATCTTCAGTAGCCTCCTCACTGATGGCCACTTCAGTAACAGGAATGATCTCATCAGTCATCTCCCTTGCAGATGAGAATTCAGCCAAGTCCTCACAATCTTCAACCGAGGCATCCTGTCCCTTCTCAATCACACCTAGTATCGGTGAATCGTCCATGACTGTCAAAAGAGCAGATTTCAGAATCAGAATACACAATTAGTGAAAAGGGCTCAATGAGCACACAGTTCAGAAACTCAGCAAATAATGACAGAAAAAGCAACAATTAAGAATGTGTACATATAGAATTTGTTCAAATTTAGCATGCAGACAAAGAACAAACGGGTTGATTTCAAAATGTCCTGGTTCAGAGCCTCAACAAGACAAGTACTACAGATAAATCAAGAAACAAATAGTTGGTCTTGAGTATGCAAACAAAGATTATATGGATAAATTTAAGATGACCTTGTCAGAATCTCAATAACTGCATACAACAATTAAAGGTACAAACGATAGTATTTGGGAATGTCAATCACCTTCGTGGGGCTTTGTGCACTGTTCCTCCATGAAAACCACCACTCCCTCCACAGTAGGATCATTGCAGCTGTTAACCAAAACAGCTGCAGACCCTGTGGTTGCATCATAAGAATCAGCTGCATATTTTTTTCAAGGAATAAGATCAATCACTGCTTAGGAACAATACCTAACAGCAAAATACGAATTACAGAGTAAACAAGGAAATTTGGAGCTTTCAGGATAACAGATAGAGTGCAAAAATAAATTTCACCTTCTTCACCCTCCTCCAGTTCCTCCTCTTTGCTGTCACCTTCCAAAATCTTGGTAATTTCCTCCTCTACCACCGGGTCATCACATTTCACATCCGAGGCAACAGCTACATGATAACAAGACCAGCATCAAACACAACCCCCATAAAAATTGAACAGTAGAATCAAAGCAATCAGGCATGTGAAATCCTCTAACCCTCTGTTTCCTCTTGCTGCCCTTTCTCCACCTTTGAGTCTTCACATTTCACATCCGAGACAGCAGCTAAATGATAACGAAATCAGCATCAAGCACAGCCCCAATACAAAATGAACAATAGAACCAAAGCAATCAGGGATGTGAAATCCTCTAACCATTTGTTTCCTCTTGCTGCCCCTTCTCCTCCTTTGGGTCATCACATTTGACATCGGAGACGGCAGCTACATTGATAACGAAATCAGCATAAAAAAAACTGTCCACAAACAATCAGACAGTACAAGCAACAAGCAAGTCGATCTGGGAAATGAAATCCTCTCACCTTCGGGTTCGTCTTGCTGCACCTTCATCACCTCGGCCTCCTGATCCAACGCAATCGTGACCTTCGATGTCTTTTCCTCGGGTACATCTTCGGCGGGTGGGTCCACCTCCACTGCCCCCGCGGCCTTGCGAGACGCCGTCCTCTGGCTCCTCCGGGTAGCTGGGGTCGGCACCACATCGCCCGTCTTACGAGCAGCGGTCCTCCTCGCTGTAGCGCGCGTACTGGGCGCCGGAGTAGGAAGCGGCGCGGGCGTGGCCCGAGTACCGCGGCGGGTGCTGCGTAGCGCCACGCCTGGAGTCTTCACGATCTCCTCCTTCGTCTCGCCCTCCTCCCCTCCTTCAACCTCCATCCGTATGGCCTCTGGTGATTTGACCGATACGCGGCGGCCTCGGGGGAGCGGGCTACCGTGCTGCTGCTCCTCGACGGGCACCATCTTCGCCGCCGACTTCATCGCCGACTTTCCTGGCGTCGGGAGACAGAGGGTCGTGCCGATCTCGTCGATCCCCTCGACCTGATCGAAATCAAAACCCACCCCCACATCGATCAACTACTATTTCGAATTCAAAACCCACCCCCACATCGATCAACTACTATTTCAAATTCAAAACCCACCCCCACATCGATCAACTGCCGAATTCAAAACCCACCCCCACATCGATCAACTGCTATTTCGAATTCAAACATCATAGGCCTCACGGAAGTACACGCGAGTGGAGTCGAATTCAAACATGATAGGCCTCACGAAAGTACACGCGAGTGGAATCGAGAACTCACAGTGGTTAGGCCCTGGAGCGCCTCGGCCATGGCGACGTTGGTCATGTTTGCGCGGATGCCGTTGCGCTTGCACAGCGCCTGGAGCTCCCGGCGTGCGAGCGTGTGGAAATCCACCATGGCCGTCGCCGTCGCAGCCTCCATCTCCCCTTCCTCTCGTCTGCTTACCCTTCTCCTGATGAAAATGGGGTGCGGTGGGGATTTGTTGTGGATGGCAAAAGATGGGATGCGGAGGAGGGAGGCGGCGGAGGGATTATTATATAGGAGTGGAGTGGATCCGACCGTTGCGGGGGCTCAGCTGGGGTCGTCTAGGGTTTTCCCCTCTCGTTTCAATGTTTGAAAGTTTGAACGCTGCTCAGCTCGGGTCACGGAGGCGGCAGCTTCTCGAGGGCGTTTCATGTATTGTTTCACTGCAGGTGGGGCCTGGAGGTGATTAATTAGTATGCACGCCGCGTCCACAGCTCCTCCTCCCTTGATTAGTTTCGGTCTGCGAGTGTCGCTGCATGTGGGGCCTGGGGTGATTGTTAACGAGTACGAAACGTCGAAATCCGGAAGGAGTTAACCGAGGATGCGGGCGTGACAGGGTGTTTCCTCTTGTAAATGCGATTCGTATCGTTTCGATATTTTGTTGCTTGGTTTGGAAAATGGTTATCACGTTTAGGTGCGAACAGGTAATCACCTTTCCATAAAAAAAAACCTTCCAATATTTTGACCCGTTTAACTTGGAAGATACTAGGTGTGAACAAGAAATCAGTCAAAATATTTATCGTTTCGATATTTGTGTTGCTCCGTTTAACTTGAAGAAGATAGGTGTGAAAAAGAAATCAGTCAAAATATTGATCGTTTCTTGGTGTTTTCGTTTTTTTTTCCGTGTAAAATCAGCGCACCCATACCATTAACCAGCATCGTAGAGTTATTTAACTTGTTGACAGTCATTTCCCAAAAACTTAGTACTAATGCATATCCTCCATGAATTTTCTGTCAATCTTGGCTTGCCAAATTTGGGACATCGACGCCTTTTTAGGCAATATGAGATATCTACTTTTGACATACAACACGTTGCAGATCAAAAGTCCTACTGAAATGTGGATCCCTAACTAAACATTAATACAGCCAGCCTTACATAAATTTACATTACCACTGTAACTATGGACAAGGAGAAGCACATCTGTACAGTCAGCTTATACTTGCAGTTGCTTATGTACACAGTAAACTCTTTCTTCGATTCATTCCGACAAAAGGACTGTACAATTGAGGTTTGGGTTCCTATGTCTACAATCCTTCACTCTGTTTCATTACCAAGATCTGGCAAGAACTGAGGAACCATTATGATCAATAACCATAACCATGACTATGAGAAAGGTGTACTGGAAACTGGTACTTGCATCTATACCCTCACTTCAACTATATCCCCATCCTTGAGCTCTGTTTGGGGCAGCACTACTTGGCCATTAACCCAAAGCAGCTTCCCTTCAACGCCCATTCTTCTAGCAGCGTCAGCAGCTGTGCTACCAGTGCTCATTCTCATAATCTTGCCATTAGGCCAGAATATTATGGCCACCTCACGCAGGATTGGTTTTGTGCAGGTATTTACACCGAGACTTTTCCCTGCCAAAGATGCGCCACGGCGAACTTGCTCCTCCCATTGAAGCATGGTTCTGAGCAAATGCACCTACGGGGGCACATTGTGGAAACAATGAGGATTCATGTTATTTTCTTCTTCGGAATACCTCACAATTCCACGAGAAAGAAGAGAGGTGACAGAGAAGTGGATGTAGACGCTGAATTGTGCAAGAACAACAGCTACAAAATGATTGAAAACAATCTTTCCTTTCTCATAGATGGTCGTAGTATGCTAACCTTATTGTTGATAGGATCACTTAATGGAGTAGACCTTGGAGGTTCAGATGATGATTTATCAGCATAACTCGATTCAGATGGTAGACTGCAAGTTTCTTTGCCCTCGAATATGGCAGATACAACCATCCAATACTCTGCCTCTTCCTCTTCCGTCAAATCAATTATTTGAAGAAATGTAGGTAAAAGTCTCCCAAATTGGTCTTGCTGAAACAAGACATCATAGACAAACAAAATATAATCAAACCCATGACATAAATCACTTATTTTTTTAAAAATGACATAAATCACATAATAGGAGTTTAGGACACCAGCAGTAACTTGTATCTCTAACATTTTCAGTCTGTGCAATGATTCTAAATGTTCATGCAAGATCAGTCAGGCATGCTCAGATAATCTAAAACAGAACAAAAGGCTGAGAAGAAGAAACACAAAGTGATAAGGAGCTAATAATGTTTCAGCTGTACAGACCTTGTGAAATATGCCATCCTGGCATAGTGTGTATCTCTCCAGATTTGTTGACCAGTCACCATGTCCAGGTGCACACCACCACTTTTCAGAAACCTGAATTAAGAGTCAGTATTACCGTTTAGACTGAAAGTAAGTGATTTATCACAATAACACCATTATTAAGAGTAAAATTGCTATCACATTGACCTTTTATGAAGCCTAGCATAGGCTTCCCAACGCTTCAACTGAAAAGATGACCTTAGCTCAGCTACAGCTTCAGAAGCTTCCAGACTAAAACTTACAGCAACAATCAATTCCTTTCCTCCTTTATCTATACTGCAAATTGATTTAAACATATATCAGTTGCAATATTGGTCTTCCAGAACAAATAACAGTTTCTATTTCTGAATGGAGCTATACCTGACTATGACAGCTGCTAGTAAGTCACTACCTTCAATTCTTAGTACTGGATGCCCCACTTTCATTGAACTGTACTTTGATGGGATATCATCCTGCATAGAACTTTCATCTTCTGAAGAACTAGATGAATATGACGTACTTTGGCTTATTCTCTTACTCATGCTACTTCTGTACTCAACTTTGCTCTCCTTATACAGCCAATGAGCAGCAAGTCCATGTTCTGCATACTCATGCATTCGCTGTGAAGAGACCTCCATCAGCATCAGCATGACCTATCAGAATTCATTCAAATAAGGGCAGAAAATTATTTACCTGGGTTCTAATTTGGACCTCCAGTGGTGAGCTATCAGATGCCTGAACTGCTGTGTGGAGTGACTATAAAGGGAAAATGACAGCAAATTAATAAGCAAAGAAGGGAAAGCAGACTACTTAACTCAGCAGTCTACTATTTCCTCTCACAAATATAAGTCCATCAAGTCAAATGTTTGTAACTTTGACTACCAATATCTATAAAAATAATATATTATCCTAAATTACAGTAATTGTATTTGAAAGTATTTTTCTTGTTTAATGCTAAACTTGTATTGCTAATCTATATATAATTTTAGGTATTGATCATCAAAATTCAAGATTGGCTCAGGAGTTAGGACAAACATAGATGGACTTATATTTAAAATCGGAGGAATTAATTTACAAGAAAATCAATTCAACTCTTGCCAGTTCATCATAGAACTGGTATATAATATTATGCCTGGGTTGCTATTCCAAAACTCAGAATTTTAACTTTTTGAAAATTTCATCCTGGCTAGCATGTAATACTGGGCTAGTGGCTACTGGCTGCAGAGGGTACTGCCTAACAATGGATGTTATGTTTAGATGATTCTTACTGCGGTAACCGCTACCCTTAGGATTGATAATGTAGTCATCGAACTCCCCATCAATTGGAGTCCATAGCCTGCAGGTGGAGCAGAAAATTTACAAAGTTCGGAAGTAAATAAGTAAAAAAATGTTTAAAACTTAAATAAGTGTTGTGTAGTGAATTGTGGACTAAAAAAATCAAACATAAACACAGATCTCAAATTTGCCACAACCACAACTTCACAATACAAACATGGTAAGACCCTTCATAGGTAATATAACATAAGTTCACCCATGTACAATGTCTTAAAATAGTGGATTCTTTCTTTTTTTATCAAGTAGCACATTAGTATCTGTAGTCTTTATTGATATGAGTAATTCCAGCAATAGATCCTTTTGTCACCTGTGTACTATATCAAGGATGCTGTAACAACTCCGGACAGCAGGTCCATGCATAGCACCATTTTTGTCTCCGACAATCACCCTCAATGCACGAGCATCATACACTTGCCTAAGTCCTTTATCTTTTCTTTTCATCTGTGGAGATAGAATGTGTTAAGACTAAAAAGGAATGCTGCACAAAAGCAAAAAAAAAAAATGGTTAAACTAAAAAATCCAGCATAATGTCATATCCAGCCCATTAGGGTCCAAGGAGCAGCACCAAACCTCCCTAGGGCCGGTGCATATATGTTCACGTGCAGTACTGTTCCAGTACTTTTCATTCCAGGCCCAAAGTGGCTTAGTTCTGTTAGAAATAGGTTGGTTTGAGTTGCTATCTATTTTCAGAGACCAGGAATCCCTAACCCTATTTTTAGCCCTGCCCTTGCTGTGCGGCTGTCAGGCATCAGCATGGTCAGGCTGCTTGGGTTTAGGGCCATTTAAAGTATGTCCATGACACAACTTCTTAAATTAAGTCCATCATGGATGAGACATGTGCTTACAAAGAACACATATATTTTGCTGTATATAAGTAGTAGTACCTTGCAGTAGATACTGTACAAGCTCTTGAGTCTACTCGACAAAGTCACTTCCATCCCAGGTATGTATCTGAACAAGAAATTACATAATACAAGTATTAAAACCACCACAATGTTAGTAGTTTTCACCACTAACACAACGAGTCAGCTAGGGGTTCCCTTATAGTTATTCTTGAAAAATTATCATTTTAATGAGTTGGTCGATTTGGACTGCAAAAAAATTGTTTCATCTTCAACAGAGTTGCTCCTCAATAATAACCTGCAATCTGTTCTTTAGGAACAACTTTGCGATGCATATGCATAGAGAAAAGAAGTACTTCTCTCTAATTGAAAAATGGCTACAAGCCCTTTTTGTGACCTTATTTTATTTTATTTTATTTTATTTCTCTTTTTACATTTCTTAAACTCTGCTTTTGTACTTTTACTTTACTATATTTATTATTTATTTTAAATATATATAAGCAGTAGAGGGGCAACTCATGTTGATCCCTGAAAAAAAAACAATTAACAACGAGGGACAGATTTAAGCATTCTGGAAATTAGAAAGAAAAAAGCTTACGATGTTGATATGAGTAATTCTCGCTCAAGTTCTTCCTCACAAGATGCTAAAGATGCTAATGCAACAGCAGCATCGTCAACTATCTTAGGATTTGGTATAGATTCTCCAGAATTACTATTGAGATTGCTAAGGAAGTATGAACGCCTCTTCCTATCCAAAAAGATGTCAAATGGCAAAACTGCCTGCAATAAGTCCTGCACATAGAAAAGCAATTTTTAGATTAAGATATTGGAAGTCACATGCGGTCAACCTACCTGGCAACAAATGTAAAAAATGATGCATTGATTTCTATTCAAACCTATGTTCATATGACATAATGGCTGTCAAATGGAAGAAAAAAAAAAAAAACGAATATGCCATAAAGAACTACAAATGAGAATGCTAACAAATATCAATGTTGATCAAGTGAGAGCAAAAGAGTGTGCAAGAATCACATTTGCAATTTTACAATGTACTCACCTTCATATTGGGTTTTTCTTGGTTGCACGAACTAAACAAATCATTGATGGACGTCACATGCCCATCTTTCATTGAGGCAAGCAATTCGTTTCGAAATGATGATCTTCTCATATTTTTAGATTTTCCAGCACGACTCCACATTAAAGTAAGTTCAGATCGTATTTTCTTGAAGATTTGAGGCTGCAGAGACACAGAGGTATTTATAATAAAAAAAAATATACAGATAGATACAGAAAAATAGATTTCAAAAGCAAGCTGATTTAAAATAAAGGGTAAATGCCAAATCGTTGCAGCTACAAAACTGAGAGCATAAGACCCAAGCAAAGAAGTGAAAATGTAGAAAATCATCAGGGTCATATATTAGGGTGTACAACATGTGTAATTGTTCAGGGCCTCCAAAAATTAGTGCCCCTCAGATTTACATCAATTACTAATTAACATGGTTTAATAGTTAGTAGAAAAATATTAGTTGCACACAATAGAGCATGAAAGGCTCAAACCCCACTAACTAAGGCTCAGGGCCCACCAGCCTGCACTTTCAGGCATGCGCTTGGATCCTTGGATATTGGATCAACAACGACAACATGTAAGCGAGTAGGCATCAGTTGAGGTGATGTTTTATTTTTTCTTTGATTTTCACTTCTGCTTGTCCCACCCTGGACCACGCTAGGGCCGCCAGTGCTGTCACCAAGATTCTGATTACCTGCGCTGTGCCACCAGCCGCCAATGCCAACACCAATGGTTCCATCGATGGAAACTGGTCCTCATCCAGCCATCCCCAATTGTCGCAAATAAATTGTGTATTATTGTATAGCAAACTAATGACTAGCAAATTTTGTAGGCTTCTGTTCTGCTATTATTTTCAAAATTTAGGACCCTTATTGCTTCGTGTCAGGGCCTCCAATTTCTAGGTACGGCCCTAAAGATCACCATAGGTTTGTATGCTTTACATGAATTTACCCATTTGTTAGTAAAAAAATATTTCGGACAACGAAATTATTTCTTTTGAAAAAATTCAAAGCATCTAGATGCCATTTAAACCTTGGAAGTTCTATGGTATAAAAGTAAACATTTCACAGTTAACAAATGCGTTGAATAAAATTAATACCTGAAGGACAGCAAAGCATAAATCTTCCAGCTCAGCTTTCAAAGCCCAGACTCCCAATCGAGAAGCAAGTGAGCACCAGACAGCCAATGTCTCTTGAGCAACAGCTTCAGCTTTAGGAACAGGAAGAGCATAACTGCAATAAAGTTTTCCACAAGGATCAAAATTTATGGAATCCAACAGCTATTTGAAAGCATATTAAGTCAAGAGTAGGAATATTGAAATCATTTGAACTATCCTATGACGCTGATATGCTGAAATGATTCAAAATGCATTGCTGTGGATTTGATAAGGGAACACAGTAAAACTTTTGCAATGGGTATGAAGCACAATAAGGTAGTCTAGAAACCTAATGCCTAGACTGGAGCCGACGGAAAATGTTCATGGAGTATAGATTAATGAATAATGAATTTTCTGTATCAATTCCATTGTATAAGTAGAGGCAGATAAAATGAAAATGTTGAGGAGAGGGAGATAATACAAAAACAGGCATCCAATTATCAAAATTCACCCTTCCTTCTTTTTCTACTTGAAAACTAATGTGTTTATCTAATATAGATCCCAACTGCATTTTAATGTTCATTCTCCGTGACCCTTCTTTCTTGCCATTTTCTGAAGAAAATATTAGAGACTGATCACAGAACATATTTTTTGAATGTAATGGCAGGAGCTCTGCCTTTCAATTAAGTAGAAGAGAATTTGCCTAGTTTTTAAGGAAAAACCAGGCCTAAAAACCTTACATGCACAGATCCCTAGGAACACAAAAGCCCTGCCGACTAACCCATGGCAACCCACTTACACAAAGGTAACACAGAAAAACAAACAAATCCCACCACATCTTCTCAATACCGAGCCTGTCACTGTCACAAACAGGAAGAGAGTAGCTCCAAACCTTTCACACTCATCCAGTATCCCACTCTATAACACCTTGGCATGAACTGATGACAGAACATAACATGGAAAGGGAACATGATGAACAAAAAGAATATCAATAAGAACTGAATCCCTAAAATACTTCAGATAACAAAGGTGATTTTACATTTAGGAAACAAGTAATAAACAGGAAATGCTAAATATTGATGAAAGGCCTAGAGTGGCATACATTGTCCGCATATTGTGCAAGCGATCTGCCAACTTGATGAGCACCACACGAGGATCATCAACCATCCCCAATAACATAACACGTAGATTATTTGCCTGACTGACAACAAGAGGATAATCAAACCAGAGCTTCAAAAAAGGCAGTATTATATACTTTTCTAGCATCTGGCAGCAGTTTTGTCAGAAGCATGCTGATATATTGTTTGAACTCATGCATTAACAAGCAAAATCATGCTAAAAGACTGATGATTGACAGTCTACATAAGAATAGCACTGAAATTGTTCAATATAGTCTCATCACCATGCAGTAAAGGCTGCTAGGCTAGTGGAAGGGAACATACTTCTTCTGAAGTAAGAGTGCTCCCACCAGTATTTTTTTGTCGATGCCTGCGAAGTAGCTGCAGTGCACAAGAAATAGTAATGAGCAATAGCAATAGTTCCTGAGGGAAAGTAAACTGCTTCCTCCAATGTCAAACAAAGAAACTTGGATTTAATCTGAAATAGGTCTTGTTTTTGTAGGCGGTGTTTTCCTAAAAACA
Organism: Hyparrhenia diplandra; assembly: GCA_015847255.1. Taxonomy (NCBI): domain Eukaryota; kingdom Viridiplantae; phylum Streptophyta; class Magnoliopsida; order Poales; family Poaceae; genus Hyparrhenia; species Hyparrhenia diplandra. The sequence continues at coordinate 141,382 of JADLZK010009068.1, forward strand.
CATATTAAAAGCTACTGAAAACTGTCATTTTGTCCAATGAGTGTGGTGGGTCAGCAGATTGGGTTACATTGATTAGATGTCTGAGCAATCAAGGTGGGGTAAACAAGAAATAGGTACAGGAATTGATTGATTCTTTGGTTCAATATGTTGTTTGCCACAATGACATTTATAAAGATTACTGCAATGTAAACTCTGCCCTCTTTAATTTATTTTCTGTTAGAGGGGCAAAGCCCCACGGTTATTGTTCAAAAAAAAAAAAAAAATTACTGCAATGCAGTGCCCTAATAAAATTTTTGGACAGATCAATATTAGAAGAGCTAAGTTAAACAACAAAGATTAAAGGAATTGCTATGTATGATGTGCATAATGGATAGTTTAGCATGCTTCACTATAATGGATAAAAGAGATGGAAATTTGCATCGAGTCTCAATCCATATCAGGGTATACATCACCTGGTTTATGTAGCTTAATTTTGATACACCAGATACCAAGCTAGCAACATCATCCCCAAACTGCTCTTCTATGCTCTTCAAGCTCTCTGATGTATCACAAACAACATCGTGAAGAATGCCAGCCACAACTGTGTTAACAGCCTATAAGGGAAGAAAAAAGAAAAACACACATCAATTAAGCTTTGAGGGAAAAAAAAATGAAGGATGTATTCTCGGAAGATAGGAGAGGGAAATACTCTTTCTCCAGTTGATGGAACCAAGGCAGCTAAAATTTTTCCAGTATGTATGCAGTGTGTAACATATGGATCTCCTGTTCTCCTAAATTGCCCAAGGTGCGCTGTACTAGCAAATTCTATTGCTTTCTGCACCTTTGGATCCTCAAATATCTGGTATCCTGTCACCTCCACTCCTTCAAATATAAGAGTATCTGCCAAAGGCGCATAATACAAATATGAGATAATAATCAGAATGAATACAAACATTGATGATCAGAATGAATACACATTGACGAGGAGAAGATCCTGTAGTCATAAAATTCTTATCGGCTAATTGCATCAATAATTCTAACTAAGAACGTTCCGTTTTGCCCAAGAAACAAACCCTACAAAGTCAGGGGGGCCAAAGTAGATTATTTCTTTACTACGTCAAACTACATAGCACAAAATACATCCAGTGAGATAGCATAAGCACCTGACATTCTCATATTGAACAAAATGCCTTTCGATGAAATAAGACAACTATTGAAATCAGCTAAGAGGCAATGGCATGGTCCACGCTAAAGCATAGTTGTATGTTCACTTCATTCCAAAAGAACTGTGCGCACATGTCACTGAACATAACCGCTCTGCTTACAGTGGCAACTGTTTCAACAAATGAACGCTTAATGAAACGTTCCTACATAGCTTAATTATGCAGCCCATACGGTCAGGTGACCATAAATAAATGTACACAATTGCGCGTCTGTTACCTGGCAACTGCTCGATGCGAGGCCAGAGGAAGTCGACCTTGGTTGAGAGGCACGCCCCCGATGCAATCGCCACGGCCGTGACCGCGACCTGCGCCAGCGTCGACGCCACGGCGCCGTGCGCCGCGCCGCTTCCCCCGCGCCCGCGGCGGCAGCCGCCGCGATCACCTCCCGGGCACCCACGAGCGCGGCCGAGGCCACCGCGAGCCGCGGCGCCACGTGGTCGACCAGCACGCACCCCACCGTCATCCGCGCCCGCGACGCCGCGCCCCCGCGCGCGATGGTCGCCGCCGGGAGCAGCGCGAGGCGGCGACCCAGCATCTTCCCAGAGTCGGAGACTGCAGTGGACGCCGGCGATTGCGTCATGCGAGCGAGCCGGGGGGGGGGGGCCGGTCCCGCCGCTTCTATCTCATCCTAGCGAGTCGCGTCGCGACGAGGGTCACCACACGGCACGGCGCGCGAGTGGCGACGAGGAATGGAGGCCGCGAGAGCACGGGAGGGGGCGGTCGGTTTGTGTGGCTGCGGCAGGGAGCTGGGTCACGGCCTCACGGGGCACACGGCGAGTGGCGTTTGCTTGCTGCTTTGCTCCTGCTGGCTGTTGCAACGCTCGTCAGCGTCACCTGTCACGGTTCTTCCCTCTTCATCTCTACCTGCCCTCCTAGCCTCACGGCTTGGTTTTTCAAGATATTTTTATCGTCATTTATTTTTATATTGACTACACATATGATTGAAGATTCTTTTGAGAAAAGGAAATGGTACAGGTACAGCCTACGTTGGCTGTTCTCGACCTTGATTATTCATAGAAATATTAGGCACTGCACCAAATAAAATACCCAATAGACAATACACATCACATGTGTTCTGGAAGAGAACTAATGGCCTACGTTGGCCGTCCTCGATTCATACAAATATTGGGCACACGCACCAAATAAAATAACTAATGCACACCACATGTGTTTTAGATGAGGACACTGAGTAAAGCAGCCCATTAACCACATTCTGTCATCGTTTAATAAACTCAATCCTGATGAATGGTCATCAGATAGAAATAATGGCACCAACTTGTTGAGATAAATTGTGTTTGCCAACTTCAATTTACTGAAATGCCTACAATAGTAGAATGTGGAAGTTGACTCCTCAATTCTCATATATGTCACAAATGCATCCACCGGTTAGCTTTGTATGAACTCTAGCAACGAAATTTACAAGGCCTGTTCTTTTCAAAAAAAAAATTACAAGGTCTACATCACAGGTTAGATCACTGACAAGAAATCCCCAGGGATTAGTACAAATCCATGACCCAAAAAAAAAACTCTTGATCCATTATTACTAGTATCAGCCTAAGAATCTTACAGGCAGACATACTTGCTTCTTAGAACAACGATGTTCCTCCAGAGGGTAGGCGGCCTGAAGCTTGCAATTCCTTCAGTGTGCTTGCCAGCCAGTCCAAGCCCTCATAAAGGCCGTCACCTTTGAGCGCACAAGAGCCTTGGATGTGCCAGATGCGATTCTTCAAATCGTAGAGGCCAAGGCCCTCACACACCTCCATTGGTGTCATTGCCCCTTTCTAAATAAACAAGGAAAATTACATCAGGGAGGAGCAGCTAACATAGGTGTAGAAGTGCAGAGGGTGCTTTATGTCAAAAGATGCACAAGAACATACAGTATCTGATCAAGATACAGACATACTGTTCACATATTTTCCTTAACAACAGACCAACAAATGAAGCGCAGCTTGCAGCAAGAAATGATATGTTTCATGGCAGAGTATACTTTTCTCATGCAGCACGGACCCTAAATTGGGATGCCAGAGAAGCACAATCACATCTAGACAAATTAAATTGAACACTGGTGGTTAAACCAACACAGTACAAGATAATATATGTTAAGGTCTGACCAAACTTTAAGAGAACAGAGCCTGATTCCACTGCAGTGAGATACTGAGATGCAGATTTATCTTCATAGTATTCTTCATTAAAAACTGAAATAAAGGTGCCTCTTGGTATATGAATTGATGTTCAAAAGGTTTTCAGCATGAAAATAAATCTTCTAAAATTTACAATCATATCTAAAGACAGCTAAAGGAAAATCTTCACAAGCAGCCAGATATATTATATCAAAGCAGTGTTTGCACGGTTGAGTAACTATCCATTTTCAGGAATATTCGTGTTAGGAGTCAAGTGTAGATGTCTCACCATATCTTGCTTATTGGCAAATACCAATATGACACTGTTAAGCATCAAAGGATCATTGATTATTGCCTGCAACAGAATTGCTCAATATTAACTTGGTTGAAGAAATTGAATTCAGTGATTAGCTCTGACTGACAATTTACAGACCTGAAATTCAGCTTTGGCTTTTCCAATTCTCTCCCGATCCAACGAATCAACTACGTAGATCTGCAACACCAAACATACCATGTATAATTGGCCATAATCATAAACCCAACAAAACTCTAGAATTTAAAAATGGTATCTCGAGGAAGGAAAGCAGCAATGGATGTACAATAATGTTTCACTGAAGGGAAACGGTAACTACCCTGAAGATTACCAGGGATGATTTACATTACAGAATACTTTCAGGAGTGTCCCCATAAACTCACAAAGTCAAGCATAAGTAACCCAACCCATTAAGCAGAACAATTAAAAGTAGAGTGCAGATCAATACCATTTTACAAAGGTCTTTAAAAAGCAATAAAACATACCAAGCCATCAGTATTGTTGAAGTAGTGCCTCCACAAGGGCCTCAACTTTTCTTGGCCACCAACATCCCACACAGTAAACATCACATTCTTGTATTGAACTTTCTCGACATTGAAACCTAGCAGTAGCATCAGAGCAGAGAGATATCACCACACACGAATTTGCAGGAAAAGTGAAGCATCATTATTTTTAATTATCCTCAAAAAACCTTAAGAACATGTTTACTAGCAGGTGTTTTACAGGAGGAATTATACCAAGAGTGCTCAGCTAATCATTTGGTAAATCATAACCCCCATATAGCACGAGCATCGATTTCTTTAACCCCGCCCCCACAGCAGAAACCTTCTTTGCTTCGGAAACACATCCGGTGCTCTGGTAATATTAAATAAACTAACAAAAAAACTGAAGCAAATCCTGGAACAGATAACCTACCAATCGTGGGAACAGTGGACAAAACCTCCCCGATATGCAGCTTGTACAGGATGGTGGTTTTGCCAGCGGCATCCAGACCAAGCATCACAACCTAACAAGCAAGCACACAACCACAGTCAACAAAATGATACAGGCAGTTCGCTGAAACTACAACCAAATAGCGAAAGAAAAATCGCGGGCGAAAAGATCAGCAGACCCTCATCTCGCTGGTGCCGAAGAAGGCATCGAACAGCTTGCGGAACGCCTGCCCCATCGGCGCACCGAAATCAACCCTCAACGCGCGAGCACCAACTTCCGATCAGATTCTGGAAGTTCGTCTTCTCCAAGTCGCCGGAGTTGATGAACGCAGCCAAGCAGGCGGAGTTTTTGGTTCTCGGAAGCCTCGCAGAACTAGTCGTGCAAAGCCTTGTGACGAAGCATAGAAGTTTCGCGAGAATTTTTTGCCCGTGGGATGAGAACGCATCTGAGCCGTTTGCGCGAACACGAGCGGTTGGGATGCAGAGATGGCATCGCGTAGCGAGCACGCGCTTCTGCGTGCGATTCCGTCCCGTCAAACGATGCGTACGGGCGGCGGCGCTTCCTTTTCCTGACCGGGCCAGAAAAGATCCGCGTGTGATGTAGGCCTAGTTGGCCTCAAGGTCCAGCTACTTGCGTTAAATTTTGCTTAAAGGAAAAAGTCCTATTCTCCTCCTCAACTATCTACATAGTTTGATTTTCATCCTCAACCAAAAACCCGGACAAAAGACCCCCGCCATCAAAAAACCATTCAGTTTTTCCTCCCTAGGCTGTTTTGCTGGTGGTTTAAGTGACGTGGCAGCGTGGGCCCCACCCAAAGGAGCGAGAGAAAAGAGAGAGCGCGGTGGGTGGGCCGCCGCGGGCCGCGCCTCCCGCCGCCGTGTGCCCGCCCGCCATGGCCGGCCGTGACTTTCACCCTGCCGCGCCCGCAGAGGCCGCCATGGCCGCCGCAGGAGCACCGCCGCGCCGCCCGCGGGCCCGCGCCGGAGCACCGCGGCGCCGTGCCGAGGGAGCCCTCGCCACCACGGCCGGCGAGCCTCGCCCCACCCCTGGGCGGCGGCCGCGGCGCCTACGGGCCACCGGGCGGCCAATGGCCGCCGCCTCCCGCTCGCCCCTCCCATGGCGGCGCCGCCGCCCGGCTGATTCGCGCTTCGGCCACCGCCACGCCATGCGCCTCGCCCTTCGCCGGCCGCTGGGCTGGGTTCCGGCTACGGCCAGGGTGCCCGCCCCACGCCGGGCGACTCAGGCCGCCTCGCGCCGTCGTCGGCCTTGCCCTCCGCGACGAACACCTCGGCGCCACGAACCGCGGCATCCTCCATCTCCCTTCGCGCCGACCACCCGACGCGCCCCTTGCTTGCGCGCCACCATCGCCGGCTCGTCGGCGCCGCCGCGGTAGCCGTCGAGCCCGTAGCTACCTCCGACCTATCTGGGGCTCGTGGCGTGCCCTGGTGCTCACCGCGGCTCGGTCGACCGATGGTTGAAGCGAGACGAATGGAGCGCGATCTTCGCGGGCGACGCGGCGACGCGGCGGCGTGAACCGGGCGGCGTAGGGCGGTGTTTGGCGCGTCGCGGTGCTCTACGGCCAAAAACGGAGAAGCCGACCATGAACACGGCATCAAGACAAAGCTAGCGCAAGCAAGAGATGAAAGAGAGAGCAACCCCTGAGTGGCCTAACCACGACAGAGATGGCCACGGCGGCGTTCCCGGACCTCCGCGAGGAAGACGACGCGCGCACGGCCGTTCGGTGGAGAGAAACGACGCGAACGGGCTCAAGCGACGCCGCAAGGACGAGGCGGAGTCGGCTGCGCGAGCAATTTGAGGAGAGGGAGAGGTGGTGGCGATTTCGCCGGTAATTTGACGAGGAGACCGATGCTGCCAGTGCCTTCCGCCGACCTCTCCATCATCTCGCCCCCGCAGGCCGGGCCGCAGCCGGTGTGGGGAGGGAGCAGGTCGGAGTGAGCGAGGGGTGCGGCCGGGCCATGGCGGCCCCGGCCAGGTCACCGGCGTCGTCCTGTGTCGCGGATAGGAGCGAGGGACTAAACCGCCTCGAAATGGATGCAGGGGAGGAAAAACGAACGGTATTGATAGTTGGGGGATGCCTTTTTGTCGGTTTTCTCGGTTGAGGGATGAAAATCAAACTATGTAGATAGTTGAGGGAGGAGAATAGGACTTTTTCCTTGCTTAAAACAACTCAAGGCCCAGCTACCTTTTCCTGGGGTAAACTGAAAGTCTATTTTTTATTTTCTTTTTGGGAATGGGTAAACTGAAAGTGAAAGACGTCACTTTGAAACTGATAGGGTTAACACCATTAATGAACATCGGTGTTCAGTAATTCTCTACTAATTTAAAGTTTTGTTGGGGTCATACTATCCCGATGTAATAGCTCTTGCGTGTTATCTTAACCCGTTCACCAACTGATCGCCCACTCCGCGCCTCCTGCTCTCATGGGCTCAAGAAGAACATGGTGCGGATGTGAGGAAGGAGCGTATGTGTAGAGAAAAAAGTGACGGGGAATTTTGGTTTACATGAGATGGCAAGAATATAATAAAACAACGGTCATATTAGGTGAAAAGGTAGTGATCTGTCTAAAAACATCCGATTTGTATTATCATGGACCTAAACCCATGAGGCTAGGTTGTGGTATGGAGTGCGTCTCGCGCACAAGGACAAAGCTAGCCGGGGGGGAGGAGGGGGGCTCTAGCCCCCTACAGCACCAAACTGTGTGGAGCCCTCCTCCAAGCCCCCCTTAAATTTTTTTTTTGATAATTTCATATATTAGGAGGGGCTAATTTGTGAAGGGTAATTTGCGAAGTTCTGGTTCAACAGCTAATGCACTGTACATACATAACATACGTATTATATAAACTAGCAAAAATGCCCGTGTGTTGCAAACGGATCAAGAAATTGAATTTGTTTAGTGTGTGAACACCCATGGTTGTTGTGGCTCCAACTCGTCAACCTCTTCGGAGCTTGTATCGAATTAAAATAGTCAACGGTATTTTTTTTTCTTCTATTGAAAAGTGCATCATATAAGTCGTTTTTCATTCTATCCATATGTTTCTATAATTCAATATTGACCATTATAGTTTTTTTGTTTATGCATCATATAAACGTCCTTAACTTTTATTTTATATATGCGCAATCTTTATAAAGCTTCTACGACAGAGGCAATATAAGTACAAAGATGAAGTTCCAAGGAGTTAAAGTTACGTGTCTTACATTAGAAGTCCTAGATTTTTTAAGGAAAAAAATAAGTTCCTAGATAAAATGATACATGGATAGCCTTACTGGATCATGATTTATAGTTGGGCCGGTTCAGTAGTGTTTTGCGGGCTAAATCACATGCCATCATTCCTTCAACCTTCAACACAAATCTGCATGGAGTATAGGAACGGACGGGAGTAGACGATGGCACATGTAGCGGTTGTGGACTCCTGAGCGGAGGCACGAGGACTTAATTTGAGACGGAGTCCCAGCGTTATGTGCCTCCACATTTACGAACCATACACGGTTTAAAGAACGTGGCTGGACGGTCAAAGCAGACCACGGGATATAGATAGAAGGCAGGCTGGACAAAATTTTTGGGTGGACGACGAAAATTTTCTCCCTTTATTAGTAGGTATAGATATACATACATGGGATTTCCCCTTTTTGCAATTTGCCATGTTTTTTTTCTAAAATTTCCTTTGAATTCTTTCTCATGCATTTGAAGTTACATGGTTAAAAAGGGGATCAATAGAAGGGTGTCCATACTTTATTTTTTTGGAAGCTACATTTGCCCAGCTTTGATTAATAATAACAAGATACTCCTCCGTCCTATGAAAGTGTCGTTTAGACTTTTCTAATTTTCTCTTTAATTGTTTATCTTATTCAAAAAATTTATATAAATATTATTTATTTTATTATGACTTATTTCATTCTTAAAGATACTTTTTGATGATGATTTATTTATTTTGTTATTTGCTTAAAATTTTTGAATACGACGAACGGTCAAACACAAAGTCTAAAAAGTCTAATATTACATTTTCAATGGGACGGAGTGTGGGGGACCTAAATATTGGGCCCCGAGACATTCTCCAAACTATGAGAATCCGGCCGCCCGCTAAGGCCCAAGAAAAACCTAGCCTGCTATCATCCCGCACGCGGAGGGACGGCCCGGGACGGACGATGGACCGTGCCATTGGCCACGACGCTCACATGACGACGGTAAATCGGCCACCGGACTGCCCCACAAAGCGCCGAGATGGAGTCATTACGACGCAAAGAGCTTATTACGCCACGAAGGACAAGGTCAAGGACCTCTACAAAACAACGAACCATGACGCTCCACGCCGACGGCGGCTAAACCATGGCTCGGACTCGACCACGCATCTCTCGCTTTCGGCCCGAGGCCGGCCTAGCTCACCGACCCCGGAGAAATCTCCGCTTCCGTCCGAGGGGTGGCCTAGCTCACCACCCGGGCGCAAAATCCTCCGCCCGCCCGAGGGGAGACCAGCTCTCCATCCCGGGTGAGGCAGCCCAACTAGCCCGCCTAGGGTCGCTCGACCTTCTCGTGGGAGGTTCCGTCCCGAGGAAGGGAAACCGCCGCATTCAATGCGACACGGCAGCGAGGCGCCTGCCATCGACACACCTGGCCAAATCGAATCGCCGAATCGCCTCCCAATCCGACCGGGATGGGGACACAAAGCCAACCGGTGGACGTGCTACGCCACCCGGCAGACGGAAACCGTGATGACACCGTTCATTTCCCGCAGCACCGCCAAAACGCCACGTTGGGCCGCACTTCTGCACTTGACACGCATAGCCGACGACGGGACCGCCCCGCCATGCGGATTGTGAGGGACGCCTCACAGACCGGGGCCGCGCTGGGGGACGAGACGCCCACCATCGGATCCGGACGCGTGTCGTTCGTCAAGCAACATCCAAGCGCCCCAAACCCTCGGTAAATAAGACATGCAAGGTGCGGCCTGGGAATTAGCCACCTAGGCGCCCACCGTATGAACATTATCTCTCTCTCCTTCTCCTATAAAAAGGGGGAGTAATGCCCCATTAGGAGGATTCGATCTTTTTCGACTCAACTCCGGTTCACACGGAGGAAACCGCACACCACCACCACTATAACCCACGATCGTGGGGCTTGAGACCCGCGCCTCTCCCCCCGCGACCGCCTCAGAACCCCCTACCGGGCTCACCTTTGAGCGCGAGGTAACACGAGCAGACACACCCCATTTGGATGTAGGGGCCCCGTTGGCCTAAAAAACAGAATAAACCGCTACGTCCCGTGTCCATCTTGCGCCACGCCATTGAGGGAGGGGGGCACACGGCTTATAAATTCTTTATTGCCGGCACCCGAGGCACCCACCGCTCGAACGCCGATAGTTGGCGCGCCGTAGGGGGCGCCGTGTGCACCGCATCTCCATCAGCCCTCATGGCGCGCCTTCGTTTCCACCTCGCCGCCGCCGGAGCACGAGCTCCCCCGCTGAACACCATCGTTCTTTTGAACGCTGGCATTTGTGGCGCCGGCCACAACTATGAGATGATCCTTCTACCCGACATACCCGGTAGAAAGGGAGGCAAAGATCGCCACCGGTGGCAAGCCCATCATCACGGCCGCCGCCGGCAAGGCGTGCAAAGCGGACCCATCGGTAGCGCAAGGGCGCGTCCAAGCAACGGATTCTCGAATCCGTCGGACGTATCCCGGCGCCGACGCGAAGGGCTCCCGGAATCCTAGGGCCCGGGAAATACCTTACCCGCCACCCACTGCGTGGCGGGTACCCCGAAACCCTAATCGTCTGATAAACGCCTCGTTCCGGACATCACGGAGGGGGTCCCGGTGAATCGTTGCGGCGTGAAACCCGATGGAAGCCTTCGCCGGAGAAGACGAGCCACCACCCGTCGTTCCACGGGAGCGTTATCCCTTGACATTCACTTTCGGAGGGAGCGCATCCCTCCAGGGAATGCGGGACGACCCTCGTCATACCACCCCCCTCGGGTTCAATCGGGGCTGGTCGGGAGCCGAGGGACTTCCGCTCTACCACGGGAGAATCGAAACCTCCTCCGCACGCTCGGCGCATTCATGCACCGACGATGAAGACGAGTACTATGACCCCACGGGAATGTTTTCAATATCGAGGTCCCGCCACAAGATGGCCGCTTTATCGACGTTTCCAGCGAAGACGACGCGGACGTGCCCGCCACGACGAGCCCAGCGCCCGGCTTCCGCCCGGCCCATCCGGTAGAAGGGCGCCAAGACTCCCCGGCCAAAACGCCGGGGCCTACGAGATTTGCAGAACGAATCCGGGCGGACCGCCCTCGACCCGGGCGACCGGAGCGAAAAACATCCGCGGGAGCAGCTCGGCCATGAGCAAAGCCCCGAGGGCACCTCAAGCTCACAATGGCGTGACGCGGCGGACCGGGCCGGGAGTGCCTCCAATCCCCCGGCATAGCCCCCCGTTCAGCGAGCGGCCTCAGCGTGGGCGGCCGCCATGTTGGTACGAGAAATGCCCGAGCCCCTCCACTACCGGGGGTAGCGATACGGGAAGGCCTCCCGCCAACTCCTTGACAAGGCGGCGTACAACAGAGAGTTCCGTCGGGATCGGGCCGTGACGCCACGGCGGCGAGAGGAATCGGGCGGCGAATCGGCAAAACTCCGTCCACCCAGGATCGAGCCGAGCCCGGCAAGGCCGGCCTGAGCGCCCTCGGCGACAACCGTTGCAACCGCCCCGCCCGAAACCGATAGAAGACCCGCAGACCGCGACGCCCACCGAGGCGCCCGACCTCGTGGACGAGATCGAATCTAGCGGCCCGGCCCGAAGGTAGCTCGCCCCGGGGGGCGACAAGCGGGACGAAACGCACAGTGTCAAAGGTCGAGGACCAAGGGTACTCTCCCGATCCGCCCGGCCTCGAGGCCTTCACCGTGGACATCATCGGGCACCACTCCTGGGCCGCGTTTCAGGCCCCGAGCCATCTCGAAGTGACCGAGAGACCCGTCCCCGAGGTATGGTCGACGACATCGGGGCCGGGCATGCCGCCAGCGAGGCACACGATGACAAAGTGATAATCAAATTTGCCCCTCGTACCTCCTCCCGAGTCCCGCCAGAAAGCTTGGCCGGAACACCTTCCACCCAACCTCATATCAAACCGGGCGACTTGGTGAGAACCTTCCCTGTAACTTCCGTGGCACATACCTACGCCCGGTAACTCGTGGATCTCCGAAACCGCCGACAAAATCCGATGAATCCCTCAAGGCGACTACATCCCGGCGCTTCCAAGCAAGCGGACCGAGCTCCCTAATGTGACGGATTCGACGCCATCGGGCCCTTTGGCCGGCACCACTTGCCGAGACCTCGTGAAGAAGCTTGGGCGCCGGACTCCCACCGAGGCAAACGAAGCCGATGGACACGCCACCAAGTTCGCCGCAACGGTGAGGAGGTCGTCGGGGGGCTGCTCAATCGTGGCTCGGGGGCAATGGAAAGCGCAAGGAAGAGGAGCCCGAGGGACGCAACCCGGGGAGGGCAAGAAGAAAAAGAAGAAAGATAAGAGCCGCAAGGGCAAGGGGCCACGCCGCCCAAGCGACGATGAAGACATGGTGGTGGCTGGGTCGATCGCAAGGGGCCCCGACCCCGTCACAAGAAACCTTCGATGACATGCTCAAGAAGCCATGCCGAACCATAGCTACCCTGGCCAAGCATACCCCGGGGGAGTGCAAGAGGGTACGCCAACATTTCGCCAAGCTCAAGGCCATCCCCGAGGGTGAAGAAGAAGAGGCTCCCCGAGGGTGGGCCAAGGGCAACGAGGAGTTCCCGAAGGTGAATAACCCGCTTCATGATCTTCGGGCGGCAGCACCACTAAAGAACATGTCCGCGGCGACAACAAGAAGAAGGAGCCGTCGGGAGGTCTATGCCACGGAGCCAAGAACCCCGCAAAAGCCGCGCAAGTGGTCGGACCAGCCATCACCTTCGACCGGGCCGGATCACCCCCAAAGACATCCCGAACCCGGGGCTTATCCACCGGTGGTGGATCCCATCATCGCCAAACACGGCTCACCAAAATCCTTATGGACGGAGGAAGCGGCCTCAACCTCATCTACATTAAGAAACCCTCGACCTCCTCGAGGTAGACAAGTCCAAGATCCGCCCCGGGGGCCGGGCATTCACGAGCGCCGTCCCCCCGCAAGCGCCTAAAGCCCCTCGGGCGGATCGACTTACCGGTTTGCTTCTCGGTGACCCCTCGAACTTCGTGCAGAGACTCTCACATTTGAGATCCTTGGGGTCCGCGGTACTTACCACGCACTCCTGGGCGGCCCTCCTACGCCAAGTTCATGGCTGTCCCGAACTACACGTACCTCAAGCTCAAGATGTTAGGGGCCGAAGGGTGTCATCACGACCGGCCCTCACACCATCATGCATACGAGTGCGACGCGGGAAAGCGTGGAGTATGCCGAGGCACTCGCGATTGTCGAGGCACTCATCGCCGATGCGAAGAGAAGCTTTGACGAAATCACGATCGAGCATGAGGCCAAGCGTATTTGGGAGCTTCGAGCCCTCCTCGGGCACCAAGAAGATCCCACTCGATCCCCCAAGAACCCAAAGGAGAAGCCGCCGACCATCGGCTCGGACTGGATCCGAAATAGGAAGCCGTGCTCGCCGACTTCCTCCGCCGAATGCCAAGACGTTTCGCGTGGGGACCCTCGGACATGCCGCATACCGAGGGATGTCGCCGAGCACTCCCTAGACATCCCGCCGGGCTCAAAGCCGGGCCATGTAGCGCTTGGCGCTGCTTTTTGATGACGCCAAGCGGAAGATCATCGCGAGGAGATCCACAAGCTACCGGAGGCCGGATTCATAAAAGAAGTATTCCACCCCGAGTGGTTAGCTAATCCTCGTATTAGTAGAGAAAAAGAATGGGAAATGGCGGATGTGTGTGGACTACACTAGTCTCAACAAAGCATGTCCGAAAGTTCCCTTTCCTTTGCCTCAATCGACCAAATTGTCGACTCCTTTGCGGGATGTGAAACGTTGTCCTTTCTTGACGCGTATTCGGGTTATCACCGGATCAAAATGAAAGAGTCCGACCAGCTCGCGACCTCGTTCATAACACCCTTCGGATGTATTGCTACCTCACCATGCCCTTCGGATTGAGGAACGCTGGGGGCAACATACCAGCGGTGCATGCAAATCATCTTCGGGAACTCATCGGAAGGATCGTGGAGGCCTACGCCGACGACATAGTGGTCAAATCCAAGAAAACGCCGGACCTCGTGGGCGACCTCGGGAAACCTTTGAGTGCCTAAACAAGAAGGGAGTCAAACTCAACCCCGAAAAATGCGTATTCGGGGTCCCCAAGGGATTCTTTGGGTTTTATCGCCTCTCAACGAGGCATCAAGCAAACCCGACCAAGGTTGACGAATCACCAAGATGGGTCCGATCCAAGATCTCAAGGGAGTACGAGAAGGTCATGGGCGCCCTGGCTTCATTAAGGTGTTCATCTCACGCCCAGGGGGAGAAGGGCCCGCCCTCTACCGCCTCCCTCGCGGCAAGTCCGAGCACTTTGCCCGGACCCCGAGGCCGAAGAGGCCCTCGGCAACCTCAAGAAGCTCCTAACAAACCCACCGGTCCTAGTACCGCCAAACCCGGGAGAAACCCTCGCTCTTATACGCCACGCCCACTACCGGGTAGTCGGCGGTGGTGGTCGTAGTTGAGCGTCGGGGAAGAGGGACACACGTTGCCGTTCAACGCCTACATTTTACTTCATCGGTGAAGTCCTTTTCCGACACCAAGACAAGGTATTCGCAGATGCGAAGCTATTGTACGCCATCGCATCGGGCACGAAGGAAACTTCGCCACTACTTCCCTTGCGCACCCGGTTGCCGTGGTATCCTCGTTCCCTCTCGGGGAGATCCTCCAAAACCGAGAGGCCACGGGAGAGTGGCGAAGTGGGCGGTGGAGCTCATGGGCGAAACTATATCGTTCCCTGCCCCGCAAGACGATCAAGTCTCAAGTCCTAGCCGACTTTGTGGCCGAGTGGACAGACACGCTAGCCTACCCCCGCCCATCCAAGCCGAGTCTTTGGACCATGTACTTTGATGGATCCATGATGAAGGCAGGCTGGGGTCGGTTTGCTCTTCATCTCACCCTTCGGGATTCACACGAGGTATGCCATCCGGCTGCATTTTCCCCTCGCCTCCAACAACGCCGCGTATCACGAGGCGCTGGTCAACGGTCTCCGGATCGCGGGCGACCTCTAATCCGACGGTTGGAAACCGGGGGGGATTCGCAGCTGGTCATTGACCAAGTCATGAAGGCCTCGGCGTGCCACCTAACCGAAGATGGAGGCGTATTGTCGGAAGTGCGCAAATTGGAGGAAAAATTCCATGGGCTTGAACACAAGCATACGCCGAGACGCTACAACGAGGCCGCGGATGAACCGGCCAAGGTCGCAAGAACCCGAGGTACCGTTCCCGAACGCCCTCACCCGAGACCTCGATAAACCCTCGATCAAGTACACCCCCTCTGAGGTACCCTCGGGGCTCACGAGGGCAACACACGCCAAGCCACGCCCGAAGCAATGGCGGCCGACCCAGTCCCCCGATTGGAGAAAACCACCGATGGAGCACCTCACCCGAGGAGAGCTACCCGAGGATAAGACCGCTTCGCCGCTAGCCCGAAGGGCGAAATCCTTCACACCGATTTGAGAGAAAGGGGAACTCTACAAGAGAGGAGCCTCGAGTATACATGCGATGCATACCCTTGGTCAAGGCCAAGAATCGCCGAGGACACTCACCGAGGGAGTGTGGCCATCACGCCGCCCGAGGACTCTAGTCGGTAAAGTCTTCAGCAAGGCTTCATCGGCCCTCGGCGGTGCGAGACGCGAACCAAGTCGTGCGTGCCCGCAAAGAATGCCAATTCTACGCCAAGGCAGACGCACCTCCCAGCTCAAGCACCGCAAACCATACCTCTTACGTGGCAATTTGCGGTGTGGGGACTTGACATGATTGGGCCCCCTAAAAAGGGCGCCCTGAGGACACACTCATGTCCTAGTCGCCATTGACAAGTTCTCCAAATGGATCGGCTCGACCCGTGGTGAACCCTAACACACGGGAAACGGTGAAATTCTTTTTCGGATATCATCTCCCGCTTTTGAGTCCCGAACTCCATCATCACGGACAAACGGAACCAACTTCGTGGGGAAGAAGTTCCTCGACTTTTTGCGACGACTATGGCGTCCGAGAGTGGATACCTCGGCCGTAGCACACCCGAAGACCAACGGTCAAGTGGAGCGTGCCAACGGCATGATCCCCGCAAGGGCTCAAGCCGAGGATCTTCAATCGGCTAAACCAATACGGAAAAGATGGTACCAAGAGCTGCCGTCGGTTCTATGGAGCCTTCGAACAACTTGAAAAGCCGAGCCACGGGGTTCACCCCATTCTTTTTCTAGTCTATGGGGCCGAGGCGTCTTGCCCCTACGACATTGAATATGGGTCCCCAAGGTCGCAAGCCTACACCGAGCAAGGCAACCGGCCCGGCGAGGCAAGACTCCATCGACCAAGCGGATGAAGCCCGAGGCGTTGCGCCCACGCACTTTCGGCAAGATACCAACAAGCTTTTGCGCAAGTATCACGCCAAGCGGCCGAAGCCTCGGGAGTTCCAAATCAACGACCCGTGCTCAGCCGAAGAGAGACAACAAAGGGCGTCACAAACTCACGCCACCCTAGGAAGGGCCTTATTTCATCGCCGAAATATTAAGGCCCGGGACCTACAAACCGAAAAAAACGAGAAGGGTGAAGTCTACTCCAACGCCACGGAACATAGAACGCCTACGCCGCTTCTACCCTTAAATTCCGCACTAGAAGTCAAACATCGGTGTTTTTTTTCACTCAATAAAAGATCTACATCTTTTACGAAAAAGTGTTTTCGTGTAAACCTTAAGGGAGTCTTAGCCTCGCCCAAAGACAAGACTAAAACTCCCTCGGGGGCTACATGGGGACCCCCTCGAGGACCCCCCTGAGAGATCCCCTCCCTTCCTTTTTCAAAACTTTTTTTCGAAAAAAAAAGTTTTTCTTTGGCGCATTCTCTAAACAATCGTTTAAGTTGCGAAGGTCGCTCACACACAAATCCAAAGCAAGGTAACCGAGGCAAGCGGACCGCCCCTAGTGGCATCTGTATGGACTGCCTAGTGGCGTCCACCACTACCATTTCATCGCGGAGAAAGCAAGCGACCCGGCCACACAATAAACGAACAAATTTGAGAAACGCAACATAAACATAAATGCACCCGCCAAGGCCATAGACCTCGGGCGGCGCCGTTGTTTATATACATCCATCTCACAAGCTCCAATTTTTCCATACAAGGAGAGGTCGTGGGGGTGGATGGGTTTCACCCACTTGCGCCTCACGGCAGTCGACGAGGAAGCTTCGGCGCGAGCAACACCCCCTCGACAACTACTTCCCTCGAGGGGGGCGTCGGACCAGCCGTACGGCATCCTCGACGGGCGTCCACCATCTCCCGTGTCCGCCTCATAGGTTGACTCTATGGGGGAGTACGGGGGACACACTTCATCCTCGCGGGAGGGGCCCGGGTCGCGGCGCCGCCCACGAAGTCGCATAACGTCCGGAGTCTTGGCGGCATCGCAAAGATCCCTCTCGGCGGGATCAACTTCCTCCTCGTCGGTGGGCAGGAAGAAGCCTTCGCAACGCCGCCCGAAGCACATTGGACTCCATCGGGAAGTGAGAGCGTAAAACGGCCATACATGTCCACGCCGACGGAAGCGTTCCGAGCTCGGACCTGAGGTAGCCACCCACGGCGCCAGCG
Source organism: Hyparrhenia diplandra (assembly GCA_015847255.1). Lineage (NCBI taxonomy): Eukaryota > Viridiplantae > Streptophyta > Magnoliopsida > Poales > Poaceae > Hyparrhenia > Hyparrhenia diplandra. The sequence goes on from JADLZK010009068.1 coordinate 158,757, forward strand.
GCCTGCGCGGCGAGGCGAGGGCCAACCTCCGGGTTGTCCGCCCCCAAAGCGGCGACGAAGTCCGACAAGGCCTCTTCCAAAGCTCTTCCCTCCCGGCACGACTCGCGCCCTGCTCCGGCCCGCGCCGCCGTGGTCGCCACAGTTCACGGCCCGGTGGGACCTTCTCCGCTTCTCGAAATCGGTGCTCCAACCGAGTTAGCAAGACAAGACGACCCAAGACAAAGCTCACTAAGGAAGAAGACGACCTTGGCACTTCGGTTGCCCACCAAAGATCACGCCGTGCTCATCCGCGAGCGACTTGCGGATCTCCTCTCCTTCTCCTTCCCGAGGGTCTCGCCCTCGGACACCAACTCGCCCGATGCGAGTGTTCAAGGCATCGCACATCTCCGCCGCGCCGCCGCCTCCTCCGGGACCGGCCCCGCTCGTCATGGGCCTCAGCCGGGACCTGGAGGGATCGGATCCGAGCCTCTTCAAAATCATGGCTCATCGAGCCATGTCACCGCCACCTTGTCGGCCTCGGACTGGCCTTGACAAGCTCGGCCTCCGTGGTCCGCCGTTGGGACTCCCCTCCTCGGCAAGGGCAAAGAAGCCGGGAGGTCTCGCTCGGGCCTCGATCAACTTTACCCGAGTTTGACCAAGGGCGTTCGATTCGTAACGTTTCGGGCGAAGGAGCTCGGACTTCTCCCGGGCGAGCGACCGAGAGTCTGCAGAACGACGACATTACCCATCAAGACACAAGCATAGAAGACATGCGGCGGGGATAACCATCAAGACACTTACCGCGTCGACCTCCGCAAGTCGGCCGGTTATGACGTCCCTCGATCCTCGCCAAGCTCCCCTCGGCCCACCGACGGATCTCGCTCGTGGGTTCTCCACCCAGACCTCGGGCGGTCGTCGACCACCGCGGCGGCCGGCCCCGGCGTGCCACCCAGGGTCAAAGGCGGGCGGGCCGCCCGGTCGGCTTAGAAGGATACATCTCCTCCACCGGCAACTCCCGCAGCCCGAACCCGTTCCGAGGAAGTCCGTGGTGGGGCCTCGGAATCGACCACGGGCACCGCCCTCGCCATGGCCGAAGACGGACGCCGCCAAGGGCTGCCTCGAATCAACACGTGGAGTAGCGGGAAGTCGGGGTTGTACGCCCGTGAACCCCGGATCGGCAGGGTCAAGACAGGCGGGGACTTGCGCGGCGTCGCCCGTAAAGAGCTCCTCTTGCGAGAACTCCCGGACGAAGGGGCCCGAGCGACTCGGGATGGCTGGGTGGCGCCACGACCCTTCGAATGGCGCCATCCGCTCCGGCACCGAAGCCGGGGCGTCATGGGCCACGCCAGAGCCCTCCGTGATCGACCACCATCGGCCGAGTAGCCGACCCACCATCGCCACCGGGGGGCCTGCACCACCTCGGGGGTGGCCTCGCGCCGGGCCGGTCCGACCCACCGGGGCTCTGGGTCGGCGCCACGAGAAGACTCGACAAGGGCAAAGACGATATCTTGGCCGGCGACCCAAGATCGGGCCCCCATGCCCGAGGGCCGAAACGCTAGCCTTCAAGGCCTTCTTGGGGTGCGTGGCCAACGAGGCGGCCCCCCCCGCTTGAAGTCAAGAATGTGTCGACAAAGCAATCATATACCGTAAGAAGGTCAAGATCGCGAAAGGCTTAAAAGGAAAACTCACGAAGCCCGAGGGATCGCCCTCGGCGCTGACGAGGCTCGGGGATGGTCGCGACCTCGGCGTCGCACTCGACGCCGCGGCGCCGCCTTCCCACGACGCTCGCACGCACGGGGCCGGATCGGGATGGGGTCGCCGGCCGACCCCCCCGAGAACCGTGCTTCACGGCGCCGTTGTACCCGCGACAGAGGTGTCCACTCCTCCCTTCGGGCCTCACCTGTGACGGGGAGGTGCCCACGTGGTCGACGCCAATGGTCCCGAGGACTCGGGGCGGAAGAGCCCGGCGCACGCCGGGCCAGCAGCCCCCGACGCCCAGCTCGTGCTCGGGCTCTCGACCGGCTCCCCGACTTCGCCGGGGAGCCCCATGGCTCGGTCTATCCGAGCCCGCCACGCCGTCATCCGACGAGTTCACGCAGAACTGGTCCTCCGGATCCTCGCCCTTCGGGTGGTCGAGGTGTCGTGACTCGCCCCGCCGCTCGCTGGCGGCCCGACGCGCTCGCGAGCCACGCTTTCTTCTTCTTCCTCTCCTCCTTCTTCAACGCCGGGCCGGCCGCCCAGCTCGTTCGTTCACGGCTCGCCGCCCGGCGACGGCATCCAATGCCGGCACAGCGGAGGGGAGTCACGGTAATCCGTGACGGCCCCCGCCGAGAAAGAGTGAGAACTGCCATGGCGACAATGCGCTGAAGCAATACAGGGACACCGAAGTCAAGAAGCACCTACCGTGGAGATATACCCTGGCCGTGGCGCATGGGGATCTCGGGGATACGTGTCGGGTGTTGACCCCAACGCATCCTCACCCTCTTGGCCGTGCCATCGGTGGAAAGCGTAAGGCCCGACATCCAAGAAGACGCACCAAGGCCGGCGGCCCGGGGTCATCCGCACATGAGCAAAGGGCGAGCCATCAACGGCAACACCCGACGCCGATGGAAAGCGGCGACCACGACAAGCCAGCATTCACGTCCTTCCCTCGGCCGCAGAACCGGCCGCCTTAGGCCCTCCAACCGATGATGATCCTCCGAGGGGGACCCCAGCCCACTTCTCGCGGCGATGCTTGAGGACACGCCCGGTGTACACGGAAGCGCTGCTCGCTCGTTGCGGAGGTAGAACCACCGATCTTGCCACCCCTTGTTGGAGGAGGTGAGCTTGGATACGATGTACCCATCAGCCGGTTCGGCCTCGCCTCCGCTCCGAAGGACTGAGCGCACACCCTCCAACGCGCGCCGCCCTCCGTGGTTGGCCCCGCACGACCGAGGCGGTGGTAAGGTCCGCCTTGAAGAACCACAACCGAGAGGTCCCATGCGGCTCGATCCCCGTGAATCCCTCACAAAGGGCGACGAAGATGGCGGCCCGAGATCGAGTTCGGGGCGTATGATGAAGCTCGATTTCATAGTAGTGGAGGATCGCCCGAATGAACCGCCCGCCGACATACCGGGGCCGCGCCGGTGAAGATCCATCAAGCTCACCACGTAGCCATCGAGGGTTAGGCTCCTCTCGCCCAACCGGAGCAATCCACTCCGCCGCTTCATCGGTGCGGGACAAAGAAGCCCTTCATCGACGAGACGCTGGAGTTTCTCCTCCGTCGCCGCCGACCTCGCCACGGCCTAAGATCGAGCACCTCCCTCACGCCGTCACCGCGCACCCGATCGCGCCATGGGTAAAAGGGAGGCGAAGGGTGGCAACCGCTAGCAACCCCGATCACACGAGCACGAGGCAAGTGAATCTCTCCCTTAATCTCTCCCACACTATCTCTATCTCCCCGATTGTTGCAAAGAAGAAGGCAAGAAGGCGATGGCGAGGCGCAAGGGAGCAACTATCCGCCGCCGCGACCCCACATTTATAGGGAAGGGAAGGCAAACCGCCGCCCGGGCAATCGAACCGACTCCGGAATGGACGGCCCATGATGGAGCGAGAACCGCCATCCAACGGCCAAGCCGCTGGGTGGAACCGCCAGCGCATTAATGCACCTTGACGGAGCCCTCGATCTCTCCGCCTCCGACAAGAAGACGGGGCGGCCGCATCCCATCGCCGCAACAGCCGCGCCACCGCGCGCGGGCGACTAGACGCCTCGCCTTCCGGGCCGTGGGGTAAAACCGTCCGGCCACCCATATCCAAAGCAGCGCCCGACCCCGAGGGGCAAAAGTCGGGCCCGTTGACGGTTCCCGCCCGGCTGAAACCAAACGAGCCTCGGCCGACACACCCACGCTCCAGGTTGCCGTTGGTCGGGCCCACGGGTTTTTTCAGCGCGTCTCGGGATAACCCGAGCCGTGGGACGGAGGGAAATGCACAACCAGTTATACCCGGGCCCCCCGGGCTCGGATTTCCCGAACGTGTTTAAGGCCCGCTGGTGTCGCTTATAGAGATGTCCCATCCGTGGGAGGCCCACAGCCCTCGGGGTTGGTCCGCCCAAACCCCGGATCTCGCTAAGCGGTCCGTTGTGTTCTCATGGGGTGAATCCGGATCACATAGCCGACCCTTGCTCCGGCAAGGGCACGGGCACCCCACTTAAAACAGACCCGCTACAACGCTCACCGGAGCACGACACATTCGGGCTACGTGGCATTGTGACGTGTCCTCCCCTCCCCTCCCTTTCGGGAGGGCGATTGAGGAGCGTATAATCAAAGTCGAGGAGGCTCGAGTCGACCTTGCGCACATAAGCGCAGTTCGGCTGCCCACGCAAAAAATGAACAGACTCCGCACAAATAAGCGCAATTTAAGAGTCGTTTCAGTCTTGCCGGCAAGGCGAGATATAAAAGACCTCGAAGGAATCCGCCATTCCATTCGAGGCCCGGGAAACTACCAACGGGGGGTGCGCCGCGCCGCACCCCTTGTAGAGACGAACCACCCCGAGAAACAACAAGGCGACGGAACGGCAGCGGAACCCCCGGGCGAGTCCACACTCGCCGGGGGCTCGGGGGCTACTGTCGGGGACCTAAATATTGGGCCCCGAGACATTCTCCAAACTATGAGAATTTGCCGGCCCGCCAAGGCCCAGCAAAACCTAGCCCGCTATCATCCCGCGACGGAGGGACGGCCCGACGGACGATGGACCGTGCCATTGGCCACGACGCTCACATGACGACGAAATCGCCCACCGGACGGCCCACAAAGCGGCCCGATGGAGTCATTACGACGCAAAGAGCTTATTACGCCACGAAGGACAAGGTCAAGGACCCTACAAAACAACGAACCATGACGTTCCACGTCGACAGCGGCTAAAACCATGGCTCGGACTCGACCACGCATCTCCGTTTCGTCCGAGGCCGGCCTAGCTCACCAGCCCCGGGAGAAATCTCTCCGCTTCGGCCCGAGGGTGGCCTAGCTCACCACCCTCGGGCGCAAAAACTCCGCCGCCCCGAGGGAGACCAGCTCTCCATCCTCGGGTGAGGCAGCCCAACTAGCCCGTCTAGGGTCGCCGACCCCGGGCGTGGGAGGTTCCGTCGGAGGAAGGGAAACCGCCGCATTCAATGCGATTGCACGGCAAAGCGAGGCGCCAAGTGCCATCGATTACACCGGGCCAAATCGAATCGCCGAATCGTCTCCCCAATCCGACCGATGGGGACACAAAAGTCGAAGCGCTGACGTGCTACGCCACGCCACCGACGGAAACCGTGGATGACACCGTTCATTTCCCCGCAGCATCGTCAAACGCCCACGTTGGGCCGGACCCTCGGGCACTTGACACGCATAGCCGCCGACCCACGGGACCGCCCTCGCCATGCGGATTGTGAGGGACGCCTCACAGACCCTCGGGGCCGCGCGTGGGGACGGCACGTCCACCATCGGATCCGGACGCGTGTCTTCGTCAAGCAACATCCAAGCGCCCAAACCCTCGGAAACAAGACATGCAACCGGTGCAGCCTCGGGAATTAGCCACCTAGGCGCCCACCCGTATGAACATTATCTCTCTCCTTCTCCTATATAAAGGGGGGGGAGTAATGCCCCATTAGGGAGGATTCGATCTTTTCGACTCAACTCCGGTTCACACGGAGGAAACCGCACACCACCACCACCATAACCACGATCGTGGGGCTTGAGACCCGCGTCTCTCCCCGCGACCGCCCTGTAACCCCTACGCAGGCTCACCTTTGCGCGAGGTAACACGAGTAGGACACACCCCGCTGGATGTAGGGCCCCGTTGGCTGAACCGGGATAAACCGCGCAAGGCCCCGCGGTCCATCTTGCGCTACGCCATTGAGGGAGGGGACACACGGCTTATAAATTCTTTATTGCCGGCACTCGAGGCACCCACCGTTCTAAAACGCCGACACGGAGGGAGTAGCAAACAACACTTGATTATATGCGCGAGCAAAGGACGAAGCGTAAATATTTTTAGGGTGGACTGAACACTATCTAATCAAAGCAAACAACACTTTGTGCATCATTATCACCGACCTTTATCACTAGCGGGTTGGGTCTACGCCACTGAATATGTGTTTGGACCCGCTAGTAATAAAGACCTCCGCACTAGTGGGGGAAATCCCGCATATGTAGTTTATACAATACGTATGTTATGTATGTACAGTGCGCCGTTGAACCAGAACTCGCAAATTATCCTTCACAAATTACAAATTGGCAAAGGTGTCGTGTCGAATCTACCACAGACGAGAAAGGGAGCAAATCTGTTTGTAGTCACGTCATGAGAGCATAATCTTGACTCTTGGGCTTGTAGTTCCTGGCGAACACGCTGTACACGGCGAAGTTGAGCGTGCAAATGGTGGCCATGGTCCAGAAGAAGTAGTCGAGATGGCCCTGGTTGAGGTTGTCCGAGATCCACCCACCGGGAGTGTCCGCCGTGGCCGTGAATGCTGCCACGATAGCGTAGATGAAGGAGCTGAGGTAGCTGCCCAGCGCGATGCTGAGGAGCGACAGCGACGTGCACGTGCTCTTCATGGCGTCCGGCGCGTCTTCGTAGAAGAACTCCAGCTGCGCGATGTAGCAGAGCACCTCCGCGCCGGCCAGGAAGAAGTACTGCGGGATCTGCCACGCGATGGTGATCTCCACCCCGCGCGCCGCGCTGCCGAGCCGCTTCATCTCCACGAGCGCCGCGACCGCCATGGCCAGGGCCATGAGGAGCCGGCCGGCGCCCATGCGCTGCAGCTGGGACGGTTCACCGTCGCCGCCGAACGTGAGCCCGCATCCCCTCAGCGCGGGAACGATCACCTTGCCGTAGAGCAGCACCCATATGAGGACGCAGACCACCTCGAACGAGCCCATCGACGCCGGTGGCACCTGCACCGACAGGACGGACACGTTCATGGCGCTGCCCTGCTGGATGAAGGTGGTGTTCATCTGCGTGTACGCCGAGGAGACGATGATGCTGGTGGCCCACATGGGCAGCAGCCCCAGCAGGATCTTGAACTCCTCCGCCTTCGTCGCGGCGCGGGAGCTTCGGCGACGAGACCGCCGGCGCCGCCTCCTCGGATATCTCCTTCAAGCCCGTCTCGGAGTCGGAGATGACGGCCGCTGCCGCCTTGCCAAGCAACGAGAACTCCTCAGTGCGCCGCGCGCGATATTGGGCTGCGGGTCCGACGCTAGTTAGCTAGAGTCGGCGCATACCTTGCCGGCGGTGGGCGTCGGGCGCTTGTACATGGGCGTGGCGAGCACGAAGGCGCCGAAGGCCAGCGCGATGCAGGCGGTAGCGATGCCGAATCCGAGGCCCCAGCTGACGTTCTCCTGGATCCACACGATGAACAGGCCGGAGACGATCGGGCCAAAGTCGACGCAGAGGTAGAACCAGCTGAAGAAGGACATCTTGTTGTCGCGGTCCACCGGATTGTCATCATCGAACTGCTCCGCGCCGAACGGCAGCAGCGACGACCGCACCCCGCCGCTCCCGGTCGCGACGAGGTAAAGCCCCACGAACGCCACGGTGTGCGCGCCGAACACCGTGGCCGTTGCCAGGAGCGCCGATAAGGTCACCAGAATCATCCCCTGCAGGTGGCGCAGCGCACGCAGACAGAATCAGTTATTCAGCTAGCGCGCGGATGCAACGGCTAGTAGAAGTGAAGTACACATACAAGAAGGTAGATGGCGAGGGAGACGAGGATGGTGTTGTAGTTGCCCCAGAAGGCGTCGGCGATGATGGCGACGAAGACGGGTATCAGGTAGCTAGTGCCGAACCACATGGTGACGTTGGAGGCGCTGGCCACGTTGCTGCCGTGGAGGACGGTCTCCAGGTACATCACCAGGTTCGTCGAGATGCCATTGAACGCTGTGCTCTCCAAGCACTCGAACCCTGAATGCAGCACGAGTGCAAAACTACAGCGGTTAGTACAGGACTACAGGCTCAAAAATAACCTGTTTTCTGAAAAGAAAAATTCAGAACATGGAGCCCTTCTCACCGAGAACTACCAATGGCGTCTTGCTGCCGGCGCAATTTTTATCATTAAGGAGCGGCACTTTCATGTTGTCGTCTTGAGTCTCTGGCCCCTGAGTCTGCAATGGATTCAATTGTATGAATTGTCACTGAGAAGAAAGCCTGCGTTTTTGTTTTTTTTGAAACAACTACAATCTGCATGTTTTGAATGAAAAAAAGGTCATGGACAGAACTAATAGTATGATGCAGATGCTAATCTTTTTATTAGCTAGGATCCACAGTATCAACCATGACGTGTGATCCAGATTAATTACTAAATTGATTGGTTGAACTTTGAAGACTATCACATCAAGACTAAAAAAGTTACCTTGTCCATGTCTCCATTGCTCCTCGCTCCAATTGATCGGTGACGATCCGGCGTGAAAGATGCCAGCCGGTGTGGACTGATCAGGAAGGGAGAGCGCGGCGTGCAGGGTGTCTGCAGGCGTGGTGTACCCAGCGAAGGGGAGCGTCCGGGACCTGACGGAAGAGCGAGCAGCTACAAGCAAAAAAAGCATACAGTCGTTAGTCGTCAATCGCCGTGCGATGGTGCGGACTGCGGAGTGCAAGGTGGCCTAAAACATGAGTGGCTAGGTTGTTTCGATCACGCTTCGTTACATGATCCTGAAGTCCTAAAATCATGGCTCCTGAAGGCTTCACAATTAAGGCATATCATAAGCTACTTTACCTCGCTATTACTAATTGGGGTTTGTTTTATACACTGCTTCATTTTAACATTTTCTTGTGCAAATAGCTTCCTTTTGGCATTCTAGAAATAACATCAAGAAAAGGCTCCGGAGTTCTCACCAAAAACAAAATATCTAGTCATCAATAGGATGGAGTCGTTCCTACTTGACATCTTACAACAATTCCAATTCTCATGAGAAACGTTGCATTTGACATATATATCTAGTCATCAATAGGATGGAGAGGGAATTTGGAATGAGATTATCAATAAGAAATACATGAAAAAGGGAATGGTCAGTACTCTTAAAAACGGTCCTAAAAGTTCTCCAGCCTGGAGTGATCTCTTCAAAGTCAGACATATATATCTCAAAAGCAGATCTATACAGATAGGAGATGGTAAGAATACTAGCTTCTGGCATGATAAATGGTGTGGACAAGTGTCCCTAGCAGAAAAATTCCCAGAGTTGTATGAGATTAACAATGAACAGGGGTGGTCAGTGGCAGACGTCCATACAAGAAAATGGAGGTTATCCTTTAGGAGATGGTTGTATGAGGAACTGCAGAATCAGCTAAGAAGGTTGCAGGATATAACCTTTCGTTGTATGCTGACCTCAGAAAAAGATAGACCTAGATGGGAGTTGGAGAAATCTGAGAGGTTTACTGTGAAATCGACTTACAAATGTATAAGTAGGCATGATGTTGGCAATAAGTTTAAATACATTTGGAAAGCTAAATTGCCACTAAAAATCAAAATTTTTATGTGGTTAGTGGAGCAAAAAGTTATCCTGACTAAAGATAACATGATCAGACGCAAGTGGAAGGGGTCTCCCATGTGCTCATTTTGTCCAGAGCATGAAGGGGTAGACCATATATTTTTTGAATGTGCTTCAGCTAAGTATATTTGGAGTTTGATTGCATATTCGTTTGGGGTGGAGTGCAGACCAGCAAGTATTGAGCAATTCTGGCCTTGGATCCAGAAAATATTACCACAAGCTCCTAATACTCACATGTTTGGCCTAGCAGGTGTTTGTTGGGCAATTTGGAGAACAAGAAACCTTATTTGTTTTAAAAATAAACGAATGCAATCTCCTACTGAGATTGTGTGTTTAATGTCTTCGTTTATCACATATTGGGCAGGCTTGCTTAATGAAGATCTGAAGGAACAAGTGGTGCTTGGCGCAGAGACAATCAAGAAGACTGCGTTATTCTTCCACAAGCAAGCTGATCCAGGGCGTTCTCAGGAGTCCCAGCTGGTGCCATTTGCTGGAGGAGGCACATGATGGTTGCTACGTTTCAAGATGACGCCTGGAATGTCTTTTACTTGCTCAGCAATTAAGTCTCGTAGTTACGGTTATCTGAGTTTCTGTTTCAGCTTTTGTATCTAGAACTGTTTCTGAGGAGTCACTCTTCTGGGTGATCCTGTTCTTGGCCCCCCAGCTAAGTGCCCTGCGTGTGCTTAGTTGGGGGGTGGGTATCTGTTATCTGGTACACAAAACTGGTAGGAAGCACGTTGTAAGAACTTTGTAATTTCGTTGCGAAAGTAATGAAATTCGGGCGACCGTTGTGGAAAAAATTTGACATCAGATTCACTCCACGAGCAACGGCCTATATATCACTGATGAGATCGAAGCTACTATATGTATCTATGACTCCGTGAGAGCGAACGCGAGCTCAGCCAGGGACGGACCTAGAGTGTTAGGACTGCTGTCACCTGACAGAATTAACTTTTTCAAATTCAAAGGAAAATTGCTATACACAATAAAGAAAACAACATGTTTGTCTACTATAACTATGCTAGTGTCATCGATGATTCTAAATTCTAGATCCGTTACTGAGCTCAGCAACTTTTTACCTTAGGCCGAAGCCGAGCACGCGCGCCCCTCTCCATGGTGTCCCCCGCATCCATGCCGTGATGCCGAACGAATCAGAAGTCTGCGGCTACCGGCTTGCGACTGCGGCCGAAGCTCGAGACTACAGCAGCTCTTGGAGACGGGTCTGAGCTGCTGTACGTCTGCCAAGATACCTGTGCTTCTCTCTTCGCTCCGGCGCTTTTTCTCTGGTTGGGCGCGCCGCTCGACCGCTCGGCGCCGCGCGAGCCCTGCTTCTCCGCCCTCCGGTGCGGTGATGTGCTTGGCTGGCAGTGCTAGTGTGAAGCTGCGAGACAGCAGCCTCTGCTTATAAAAAGGGAGCGCGCAGCAACCTCGCGAACACGGCGGCGATCCCATCTCTCGGCACGCGAAAGGTTGGTGAGCTCGGGGCCGGGGCGCCGGGGGCCGACTGCCGTTGCCGCCACTCGCCAGCAGCCCGGCACGGATAAAATAATGGCGCGCGAGAGAACGTTTCAAAACAGCACCGGAACAAGGCAACGTGGATGCGGACAGCGGATAGCGTGGATGGAGAAACCGACAGGACTCTATCGGCGTCCCAGTAGCCGACTGGCAGCTGCCGGGCTTGTTGCTGCGGCGCCATAGCAAAAGGCCGTGCGCTGGGCTCGGCGGGCGTTCGTTTGGGACAGCTACGAGTCGGTATAATTGGGCCGAATCATTTGGTCTGTGTTGGGCTCTCATAATTGAGTGGACCAGATGTTTCTAAAAAAGTGAGTTGACTAAAATGGTTGCGTGCTTGAATTAGTCATGGTATGGTATAGAAAGATTAATTCATCGAGATTAAAAATCATTATTTCATTGTCATGGAGATCATCAGGAGATTAATACGTCCTCCTGCACAATATTTGAGAAACGAGAATAAAAAAATTATGCGTGATATTGTGATCCAAAGTTTTTCAAAAGAAATCACGGAACTTGTTACGTTTTTTTCTTGTGCTAGGAGAGCTTATTATTTTGATGGTTGTGTATTATAGATGTATATAATCATCAAGGTAGAAAGAGTTTTGTTTGGGAGCACTTCGTGAAACGGATTCTTAGGGAGAATCGCTCCATGGCTGCCAAATGCATTTTTCAGCAAGAAGTGATTCTCTGTTGATTTAGCGAAGTAATTCAAAGGGACTGTGGAACTTGCATTTTATTTTTGTTTGAGGGGAGCTTAATTATGTTGATGTAACTTAGGAATGGGGCTAACCCGTTACCTGAAGCGTCTGTTCTTCATATAAGAGACTACAAAACCACACGCACGTGGTCAAGGTAGTGGACTAATCTCGCACACGCGAAAGTGGCGAAACCAGTGACAAATCATCATCTCTACTTGGTTGTCATGCTTGACCCCTATTGTATGTCCGTAGACAACAACAGTCCCATGTGCATCGGCGATGAATAATAACACGTGCTGCGGTAGAGATCATACGAGTAAGGAGCACAATGCTTTGAGAAGAGATTGATTATATTTCTGGTATACATTCAGCTCTTGTGAAATTGTTGAGAAGATTGGAGCAGTGACCTATCGTCAAACTGAAAAGGAGAGCTAGCCCACCTTGGATCGATCCATTCGGCATCACGTGCGTTTCCGGTGTCCATCTCTCTGCAGCTGTCAGTGCAGCCGAGACTACGTATACGTAGCCTGTCTTGTCCACCTCGTCATCTCGAGAGCCCTGTGCCCGGTTGTTGAGGATAACTGACGCAGCAGTAGTACTACTCCTACGTGCTGCAGTGGAGATCTACAGTTGGACAGGGTCATGCATCTGCTTCTCTACCGTGCTGTCAAGTGTCGATGCAGTCGTCTGAAGTTTTACTTGCGGCGTTGCCGTGATTTTCGTATGAACAGTTGCATCGTCCATGCATGGACCGAAGATCCGATCTGAAGCGAGAACCTTTCTGGATCTGGTGTGCATGCATGCGACAGATGATTGATACTACATCGGACCAATTTTCTTATCTTACGGAAATGGTTGGACTTGGACAGCCAGAAGAGGATCTTGGCTTTCTGGAAACAACCTGCTGCTCCTTGTTTGACCAAGATAGTCATGCACTCATTGCTCGAAAAGTAGCAAAACCAACGACCAACAGAAGTACTCAGAACCTGTTGGCTTGTTGCTCAGGCAGCAGGGTACATCGCAAACACTGATGGAGTCCTGATGATGCAATATTCACTGAGTCTCGTAACAAAAAGTGTAGTAATTCTTCCGCATGGAGGTGTGACCGCTCATGTTGGGCTTTCGAATAAGCCTAGCTTGCATCCCGTCGTGCCGGGGCCCAATTAATCCTGCGCGCGTCGGCCTACAAAAACAGGCGCTCTCGATCATCCCGTCGTGCACGAGCGAGGGACTCGGAAACGAACAAAACTTGCTCGACCCCCACCAGGCACCAGCTCCAGCAGTGGCGAGCACTGTCGGCCGTCCTCTTTCCAGTAATAGGGCCTATATAGGGCGGATTTGCCAATTCGATCGGCACTGCGCAATCATTAGGTCGCTCTACAGTACCGGGTGGGCAAGCCCTCGAAATCATTCAATCCTTGGCACGCACCAATAAGGGCCTTTGTTCCAACTAGCAACAGTGGCTGGACACGCTCGGTCACTGTGGACATGTACTTCTCGATCCGTAGTGGCCTGCTAGCTTGATGCATGATTCTGCCTAGGCCACGACCGCGCATCGGCAGCTACCAGCCATGCTCCGTTGGCACTCGGCTAGAGAGGCAAGGTCTTGATCTCCAATTCCTTGTGGAGAATTCTCTGTTACAGAACGAAGATGAGACTAATCTAATTCCCCACCGGAATAATTGAAATAGGAAAAAAACTGTCCCCGTCAGGCCGGTTTGCGGGGATGCATGGGAATCGAGAACACCATCCTTGTCCTTCACATTCCGGTCCTGTGAACTCACTCTTACTTTGAAGTTGTCTTCGTTTCTGTAATGAGAGGGACAAGGACGACGTCTTTGTTCTGTGTTTGGTTACATAGATGAGGATAAAATGGACAGATACATCACTGTGTGCAGTCCGTTAGATATTCGTTCTAAGTGACTTCTTTTTCATCTTCGACCCTAGGGCCACATAGTCGCACGCAGTCCATCCATATCAGGGTTGCGCCGATCCACATCAAGGCTGTAATACCACGGACGAGCTCGCCTAACACCGTGGCCGAGCTCACCCTCATTGTCGGTGTGGTGCCTGTCTGCGCTTTGGTCATGCCCGGCCGCACCAAGATTGTGCTTGCCCTCACCTAGGTCGCGCATATATGCCCCTTTATCTTCTCCGATGAGCGCGACAACGAGAGAAGGAAACTAGAAGAAGCACACGAATGAAAGATATAATGACGTGACGAGGGGATAAGCTCATACGAGTCATACCTCATATTTGAGGGACAACATATTGAGATAATATTCTCTCTTGGGAGCGGTTCCATACTACCTATCTCTCAACCAAACACCATGACGAAGTAAGATATCTAAGATCGTCCCTGTCCCACCCTCAACTAAATACAACCTAAATTAGGTCCTTGCATCATGTTAAGAATCCTACCATAAAAGCTCTAGGAAACAAAATCCCAAAGTAATGTTTCTCATAACATGAAACCTTACTTCTTCAATTTATACGATTTAACACCATAAACTTCCTTTTGCTCTTTGTATCTTGTAAGGTCTTGTTTGGATGTAAATCTAAAAAAAAAAAGGTCTTGTTTGGATGTAGTGGTATTGAGACTAATCCACATGTGTTGAGGTGGATTGAAGTGTAATTTAATTCAAATTTCAGTCCAATCCACCCCCAACAAATATGGATTCATACGAATACGACTACATCCAAACAAGGCCTAAAGGAGACGGGTTCCCAACAAGGATAAAAATTCCCCATGTGGGGACGGGGATGGGAGGAAAACCTCCTTCTATTTTCTTTTGCTCTAATTTTGAATTCTTTCTCTTCTTCCCATTTTCCTTCTCTCTTTCTATTGTTCTTCTCTTTTTCTTTCTTTTGCCCTTAGGTTAATTTAAACTATAAGCATATACCCCATGTGTTACTGTGGGAATTACAAATTTATAATAAAATTTGACTACATATCATTACTTATATAATGAGATAAACTACTTTTATAAATTAATGTTGGTGGATGGTGTGGCACACTCATGTGGATAACTAAATGCATGTTTTCGATGATGTGTCTCATGGACATGGATATCGTGAAATGCATGTGCTAATGAGTTGTGATAATTAAATGTGCTAGTGCACTATTATGGTGTACAACTTGAATACGAAAATAGAATGTTATTAGTGAGATTTATGATTATAAGGTACTAGATGAATACCCCACCCGTTGCCCCGGGAATGTCAGGTGTTATAAAAAATTCCTATAAAATAGGAAGAATCATTGATGAGGCCACATGAAAAATATTGAAAAAATATGACACGAATGCGGTATAGAACATAGGAATAGGAAAAACACATTTTATATAAATGGGTGCTGAATGATCAAACAAAACTATATATCCAAGTTTGCATTGCACTGCTATATCACGAGCGATGTGTACCATATCGTAGGCAAAGCCCGGGAGCAGGTGCATGAATGAAAGACATGGCCGCCACGTTAAACCGCTCCAAAGCTGCCGGAGCATCATCTAGCATTTATCGAACTGGCGTTTTCATCGGTAGGAAGCACTCCTATCCAGCTATCGGAAGGAAGTAAGAATCTCGAGGTGTGGCCTTCAGATGCCTACGCCAGCCGGAGCAACACCAGCCCGATCTCCTCGCCTCCATGGCTTCATGGGCCACCGAGAAACATCTCGGGAGGCAGATCATCAGTGGCCCTTGCCGATGCATCTTCCCGCACGGTCGTGGAATCTCCCAAAGCAGCAGCTTATATTGCCTGTATGCAATCGATCACAAAACGGTGCTGAGACATAGAGGAGACAAGTATATTTATACACGAAGGCGGGATGGTTCAGTTTCTTCTCGCTTCTTTGACATGCAATTGACACTTCAATTAGCCAAGCAGTTTTATCTGAGGTGCATATAGATGAGGGCGGCAATAATGGTTGTGACCGTTCATTTGGTGAGGTAACTGCATCCACTGCTGAAACTACTCTAACACATGCAACAATACTATTTATGAGTAGACAACTTTCATGTAACGGGTAGGAAAAGAGGGGATGGTGATGTGTCGTAACTGCATGTCGAGAGAAATCATCTAGTGGGGGTTTTCCATACAGATGTAGCAGATACAAATATAGGTTAGATGGAGCCTCCCCTCCTGGCTAGCTTCATCAAGAAAGCATAAAGCTGCAAGTTTGGGAAAAAAAATGAAAAACGAAATGACCATCAAGCCACCAAGAAGGAACTAAACTTCACTTGCATCAGAGTAGTGATCAGTGTGCTGACGAGCCAAGACACCTTTACTGCTGTCTCGCAGTACTGTACTGTTACCTAGCACATCCCATCAATTGGTATTGCATACAGGAGCATATAGGACATCGCATGAATCAATTATTACTACTCCTGTTCTAAAAGAAAATTTATTTCTAGATTTCAGATTGGCTAAACTTTCTTAAGTTGACATATTTTTATTATATTTATATAAAAATATCAACATTTTATATCTCTAAATACTTTTCTATATAAAAATATATTTCATCATAATCTAATAATACTTATTTAATATACAAAATATTAATATTTTTTCACATATAGAGGTGGTTAAAGTTGAAGAGGGTGTACTACCGTACTATACTACTCCTCGATATAATGCAAATATTGGTTGCTTGCTAGCAAAAGTAGTTTACATTTAACCAAGTTTGTAATAGATAATAGTAGTTAATCTAATGGTATCTATTCGATGTCATAAATAGTGATAGTTTTTATCTATAATCGATCAAAATCAAAATATATACGTGTGACACTGTACTGCTAAAATTGAATTCTTTTTTGGATAGAGGGAGTACTAGTTAACGTAGGCAATAATGCGAGATTCCATCTGAATTGCCCATAAGCTGCTGAATTATGAGCATGTACATCTTTGATCAGTTCAAAGTGCGCTGACACGTTTTGGTCACCGGCGTTCATATAGCTTAAAGTATTATACACTACTCATCAACTTCCAATCATCAATGCTGGTATTAATTTAGTTAGCCAATGTTACACATATAGGCATAATGCTCGACCACGACACACCGTCTAACATACAAACATGCATGCTCATATGACTACTGAACGTCTGAACCCAGGAGTCGATCGAAGAAGACGAAAGTTTGATAGAGAAGGCAGAAGAAGTGCAGAGGCAGCAGAAGAAGGATGGGCATGCATGCATGACTGCCTTTCTTGTACACGGGCTTTTCTTTGACCTGACCGCATGCAGATGCAGGGCGTAAAGGCGAAAGCGACCTATCAGTGCTGTTACGAACGGCCTCTGATTTGTTGCCTCGACAGGCTGCTGGCTGCTGCAGGCCAGATGGACAAGCACGTGCAATCAATATTTGAGTCACGTATAAAAATCTACTTAATTATCATGCACAGAGACATTTTTTTTTTTTTAATAAAGGAATTACATTCCGGCCTCTGCAGCACACGACCTTCCGGTCTTTGCACTACCACACACAGCCTAATTATTACAACAAAAAGGAGAAACTTTAGTACAACGAAAAGCCGTACTAAAGGTCGCCTGTGTCCCCGTATCAATTGAGCTCACTTGTCGACCGCGATCAAAGTGAGCTCCATTGGACAAATAAGATAGCGACGCAGTATTCCGTCAACCTTGAAGAGATATCTTCTACGCGGAGGGCACGAGGTGGGACAAGAGCAAGAGGCTCAACCTTCACTCAACATCGTCCAGGCGGTTTGATGTAGCGGACTCACCGCCACTTTGATCTGCAGCGACAGATCCGGTCAACACCTCATGCACAGAGACATGAAAAATCATAAAACCTAACCCCTTCCAAATCCATTCACCGCTCTACAAATCACCAGCTGAACGTGTCCTCACACTTTAAGCTTAATGTCTCGCTTCTTTAATCGTTATGTTCCTGAATAGCGCGCGAGTAGCATCACTATTGTGTCGTAGGGAAAATGGACAAATTTGTGTCGAAGAACGAGATTCAAAAATCACAAAAAACGTACAATGATTTTGATATATCATATGCATCTGGACCGTTGATTCTCTCCAATGCTTATGCGCGCGTGAGGTACTGGCAAGCTGTGTGTAAGTGGTTTCTGTTTGAGAAGCTGGTCACGCATGCAGAAGACTACACATGACCAATATCAAGATAGTACTATAGTAGTGGCATGGGGTAGCTGGTAGCATGCTTGAGATTAGCAACTCTGGCATTATAGTGGTGGTTACAAACAGTGGCAGATCTAGATTTTTACTCAAGGCCGGGTATGCCGGCTAAAATTTTTCATATACAATTTGGTAAAACTATTTGCCAATTCGGTAAGAATTATAAAAATTATAACATAAAATTCGATATGTATATACTAAATAACGCAAGAAGTCTTCAGCTCATTTAATTGAAACTATCTATAAGTGACAATATAAATAGTTAAAACAATATGTTGTTCAAACTCTAGAGATAGAACTCAATGATATTAACAATGAAAATTGATAGGACTAAAAAAGAGTAGAGAGCGAAGATTGAACCTCATCTCGATGGCCTAAACAATCGTGCAAATTTATCAATTTGAGACTGCAGGTAAGATTTAATTGTGGAGTTTTCTGATGTCTCGAATCTTCAATACCGGGCAAGGCCACAATGTCTTTCGATTGATGATTGAACGAGATCACGAGGCCACAAACCCCACAAGGCTGGGCGATAACCGATAGGCATCTTTCCCATCAATGAAGGGAGGCCACCATGATACGATTGTGAATGGCTAGAAGCCAAGACGCCCGCAAGGCAAGATGCGGCGAGAACCCTCATTAGAACACCCTATTGATATGTGGTCGCATCACAGTATAGCCCCTCCCCCACCCCGAAAGGTCGTGCAGGTCGCATATAGCAGCCGACAGCTGCATTGTTGGACTAATTTTCTACATACAAATACATACAAGTTATGTAGGGTATATGTCGTTGCATACCTGGCATACCCTATAGATCCGTCACATGTCACAAAGGATGCATGGTTCAAAAGGTTTGAGAGGTGCCAATGCATGTTGGTATGGTGATGAGGGCGGTCGCTAATGGTTGCTTGATGTTGAAGTTGTGCCAAATCCAATGGATTCCCTGCCTTCCCCACACATAAGTGGGTCTCTACTAGGCTATCTTCTGGACTGATCCTGATGTATTGATCGCTTGGTACATCGTAGTCATTCTCTCAATGGTAGAGGATCTCACAAGATTATAGACCCTTAGCTAGCCTACAACTTTTGGGGTGTGAGGACCGATAGCTTGGAGGTATGCAAACACAAGCTGAGTACCTTGAATATTTTAAGAAGAAAAGGGATGCCCCTGAACTCCTACACCTGTGCCTTCTGCAATAGTCTGGCTGAAGAAACTGTCGATCATCTTTTGTTGGGTGTTCGTTTGCTGCAGCATGAGATCTCCCAAAATAATGCCTTCGCTGAAGTGGTTAATCATATTAATGTCCAGATTAACAACCCCCTTTTTCATTGAAACAACCATTCTAATGTGCTGGGGCATATGGAGGGCAAGAAATGACTTAATCTTTAATGGAATTCAGTGGAATGTGCAAATCTGCAAAAGATTCTTCATGAGAGTTATCTTTATTGAGATACGGGGTCAGAGCTAAGCAAGAACAACAATTTTTAGAATGGATTCAGAGTCTAGAATAATGTGTTAGTTGGCACTTATTTTCTTTATTTCCTTCTTTGTCTCTTGAGGGATATTTTGGTCTTAGTTTTTTTTCCATCTCTTTAGCTTTTTTTCTTGCTCTTTTTAAGTGCCCTGTTATAACTTGCTTTTTGTTTAAATTCAATAAATCATTGTAGGGACTTCGGTCCCTCCAGATTTGTAAAAAAAGCCTTCTCCATCGAAACTAGGAGTTGTGGCAAAGCTATGTGTCACAGTACATCGGAGGAGGGGCCATGGGCCTCGCGCACACGCCAGGGCCGCAGCCTGGTGGCTGGCCGCCGCCGACCGCAGCCGTCACGTCATCATCTTCGTCATCAAGTTATCTTAGGCAACAATTATTTAAGAAATAAAATAGATTTACTTCATATGCAAGGCAATATTATTTAGGGAATAGGATCGAGATTGCTTAGTGTGTGTGTAAGTTCTTCTCTGAACTATAAATACAAGAGACCTGTAATCGGTTGAAATTAATCAAGAAAATAATTAATTAAAAGGGTAATTAACACTCGAAAGCTCCGATTTTCTGCTCCCTAAACCCACGCCGCTGCCTACCACCGCCTCCGCCGCCGGTAGCGGCACAGTCGCCGGAATCCGTCCAGACTGTGACACTATGCTTTTGTAGAGGCACAAAAAAATTCTCCGGTGACCCCATCGGAGTATTACCGTGGTGCATAGGCAATCGAGAGCTATCTAACATGAGGAGAACGCGGAGCAGACATGTCGCATCGTCCTACATACATAAGCACGCGCGCACTCCAAGAACGGGACGAGATCGAATCTGCCAGAGCTTGGACGCGCGCGCGCTAGCTAGCTGTTGTTGCCGAGAGCTTCTTGGACATGCATGCGTGCGTGTGCTCTACCACACCACATGCGGCAATGCAAGAGCTAGAATCAGGGCCGGCCGGCCGGAGACACGCGCTTCTTTACTTTACTTGGGGTTGGGTGATTGAAATAAAGGTTGGTGCACGATCAGTCTAGTCAACTATTTCGAGCGACATGCGAGGGTCCAAGCAAGGGTGTGCATCTGCATGGCATTGTACGCGTGCACCGGTACGACGACATCAATGGCGACCAACAACAGATATTGGCGGGGCTCGTATTCAAAACGGGGTGTCCCTATACACTACTCGTGGTGCAGGATATATGCATATATATGGGCGGAGGATAGGATTTCTTTTTACCACTCGTGTCGCCCAGGAATAAAGACATATGCATGCTACACGTATGTTCATATATAGTCATAGCTGCGTACTAGGTACAGTATGTATCGTGCATGCACAGTACGTACTGTCCAGATTGATTGGCCAACGCACGCACCTGTCTCTCGTGCCGCCCTGGCCCTGCATGCATGATTTGTAGTACGTCGTACATACATTGTATATAGTAGTACACATGCTGTTTTTGTTGGATATATATATATATATATGCATATACACACTTGTAATATGGCAGTAATGGTTTTTTTAGGATGGGTGTGGCCACGCGGGAGGAAACAAAAGATGCTCTGAGAAACAGGTGCAGTATTTTCCTTGCAGCAGGAGACAAAAGTATGTAGTACCACCAATATATCCCCTTCTCGTGCAAGCAAGGGGAGCTGGGAGGAGCCCAGCACTTGTTCTCACACTTTTATCTTCAGATTCTCTCTACACAGCCAGACGTACTACACTACTGTGACGTACACTGTCTGCCCAGACAGGAGAGAGAGAGAGAGAGAGAGAGAGAGAGAGAGAGAGAGAGAGGCAGCAGCACTTGTGGTCACATCAGTGCACTTCCTAAAACTAACAGATCATGCAAGCATAAGCCTTCCCCCAGCTTTATATCACGTCTTGAAGAACTTGTCTTTATATGCTCTCTTTTGATTCCAGTACTCTACTTATATCCTTTCCTCCGAGAACATAGAATATAATGCATGTCCTGTTAGACAACAGGAAACATTGAAGAAACTTACTACGAATGAGTACAATCCATCCATATTGTACCATCCAATCTCCTACAACTACAGACAATTTTTACAGCTAAGTAAATCGCAATGATCTACTCTTTTTGTTCCAAATTATAAGTCGTTTTAACTTTTTCAGTACATCTATTTTTTTCTACATCTAAATATAATAATATGTCTAGATACATAGAAAAGTAAATAAACCAAAAAGTCAAAGCAACTTATAATTTGTAACGGCGGAAGTAACACATCCATTAGAGTAAATAAAATGAAAAACAAAATACTTAAACTAAAAAAGAGCGGGACATAGAAACAAAAAATAGCTAGTCCCCATGACACAGAAGAAGAAGCTAAGAAGAAGAAGAAGGAGGAGGAGGAGGAGGAGGAGGAGAAGAAGAAGAAACACTTTCTAGTGCGATCTTTGCTTGCATTGTATTTATTCTAGCTAACACATCAATTAGAATAAATAAATAAAAAGAAAGAAGAAACTACTAAAAGAGGGGGGACACAAAAACAAGAGTGTAGCCCTCATCTTATCCTTTTCTACCTCTTTCCATCTTAATTAATGCAATGGCTATTGTCCTAGAGAGATCGAATGTGTGTCGCGCGTGCATATATGCATGCTTGCGTTTGCCGATAGTAGATGCGAGCTAAACAATGTCACCAACCACTCTCGTCTTGCTCAAACGGACTCCCTGCAGAAGTAGCAACACCATTAGTGGCACCCCAATCTAGCATGTTGAATAACGGATCGGCGCCCAAGCTCTTGTGGGGCACCATTTCCTTCTCCTTTCCAGGATCAGCACCTGCGAAGATGAGGCTCATGGGATCCGATTCCAGCTCGGCGAGGTCAGCGAAGAAGTCATCGGCGTGCTGGCTGCCGCTGGCCTCCGGTATCATCGGCCTGTAGTAGCTCTGGCTGAACATCTGCTGCATGAGATCACCGTGATCCAGCAAGACAGAGGCGTCATGGTCTACCCCTTTCTCCATCTCCGACCCCACCATTGCCTCCTCTTTCACAGCCATCATCGTCACCGGAGGAGTGCTGTTGCTGGTGGTGCTCGTGGTCGCTGTGGTGGTGGTGCTGGTGGCTGCGGTTGCGGTGGTGGCGCAGCTAGTAGTAGGGACTGCCGCCGAGGCCTGATGATGCTCCGGTTCGGCTTTAAGGTTTGGCTTCTGCTGGTTGTGCGAGGGGTTGTTCTTGCTGTTCTTGGCGTGGTGAGAACGTGTTGAGCCGGCCAGCGCGTTGCGCTGCGTCGGCCAAAGGGTGGTTGTGCTCGGAGTTGTAGGTGATGACGAGCAGGCTTGGGTCGGTCCGGCTGCGCTCCACCTGCTTCCGCGCCGGGCATCCTTTAGAGCTGCTGCATCTGTAGTACCCTCTGAACAAATGCACATTTCTATTTCAGAACTCAACCAGTAGTGCGTATATTAAGTTGCATATATATGAAGTTAATTGGTAGACCACAGCAAAACTGCTGCTTCTTAAACTTATGTCACAAGAAATTAGAGCTTTGTACCATATATATATGGGACAAATAGTTTGCCAAGATTTTCTTGTCAACAATTATTTTTAACTTACTTCACAAAAAAATTTAGAAGAAATATAAACAGCTAGAACAACCTCAAAACGTTTTTGCAGAGTTATTGGCGTATTTTTCTTATAGGTAGAGCATATTTCTGACTACAAAAAATATATTTTGACAGAATGTCGGTGATATTTATGTGCATGGATCTGAGACTGCTATCCATGCATGTAAAAATCGCAAAGTAAGAAAACTACTGAAAAATCATCAAGAAGTGAAGGAACCATATATATATAATAATGCTCGAACACTAGATCAACCAAAAATATAATAGACTAACAATCTTTTATAGAAAATTTGAACTGAATTTGTTGGTGAGATGTGCCTGACAATGAATGAAAAGCATTATCACTGAATAAGAAAGTTTTTGTAAAAGGTCAACATAGTTTTTAGTTCTGTGTGGTTACATACTTTTACAGAACATGGCAAAATTTCCACACAAAATCTGGTACAATTATCAATTTGTTCTTTTTTGAACGAATGGGCACAAGATTGTGCGCCATTTCAATTAACATAGATGAAATCAAATACAAGTAAACTGCCTTGCGCTGGCACCTTATATGAACCAAATCGAAATGCAAAACTATTTTCAATTGTGCACGAAGCAAGTTTAACTTTTCTTGGATTATTTATGCAACTTCACACATTTTCTTATGCATTGATTGTCCGTTTTTAACATCTAGTGATGTTTTTCTTATGGCAATCCCTATTGAATCAACTCAATTTTTTTTGAAGTGTATAGCGTTGTGGACATTGAAAATTCCATGATACGGTTCAAAGGAGGACAAGGTAATAAAGGCAGCTCTGAGTTCTTGAACTTCACAATCGTTAGCTAGTAAGAAATTCCATGATAGAGTTCAATTAAATGTTGCACTTCTTGCCAATTGCAACTTATATATATATATAGTTCAGCTTCAGCTCCTAGCTGCTACCTTATCATGTGAGCTTCTACAACAAACCAGCAATGCAAGCAAGTAGTAGAATATATAGTACTAGGTTAAAATATAGGAATCCGTGTGTCTTCTCCTCTCTTGATTGAGGAGATGATATCGGATCAATGAGCCCGGAGTACTTTGAGCAAATATATAATATATATTGTTCTTATGATTATCATTACATGACCACCATAATTATATATGCACATATATAGTATGTCTATATTCAAATGCATACATGAACTAGAAGAGAGGTCAGTCGTGGCAATACCTTGGGTAGGGTGATCCTTTGATAGGCTTCTGTCCATACTTCCTCCAAGCCCAGAGATCAGAAGGAACAACCTCCCCGTGGTCCTTCCTGCTGCGGATGCTGCAGGTGCTGGGATGCAGACCACCTTCCTTGCCTGGTTCTTCCTGCATATCTCAAACACAAATTAATTTTTGAGATCACATCAAACACCAATAAGTAATACCAGAGAGATCATATCAGAGATGATTATTATCAATTTATTTTTTGAGTAATCACATTGTTACATATATGTGAATGATGATCTCAAAAAAAAAAAAAATGCATATTGCGAAAAATGATAAAACTAGGGTTTGCAAGGAAGCAAGTTGAGCTCAAAGAAAATAGGCCAAGTTGCTCGCACAATACTAATAAATAGTAATTAACTTAGCTGAAATTCTAGTAGCTATAGCTAGTCTAGTTGTTTTTCCAACCGAGTAGACTATATGCTAGTTATAGCTAGTGTATTTGTTTCTTCACCAAGCTAGCTACCTTTTTTTTTTGTGTGTATCTGGATTCTAGAACATTTGATCTTGCTATTTTTTAATTTGTTAAAAATTAGCTGTCGATTTTTTTTACTCTTTAAGTTTCTTATTAGAAGATGCAGAATGACGAAAAGAACATGGGGAGAAGGAAAAGCGATTAGCACCGCTTTCCCTGAATTACAAATCTCGAGCTGTGAGTCACTCTAGCGCAAGAAAATCCATGCAAAATTCAGAAACGCCATGGAAAGGAAAATCAAGGAAGGGCTTGCTTCTCGAATGACAATGATCAAGAACTGGTTAGATCTGGCAGCGATCGCGCGTGGTGCGGAATACCTGCGCTTGATCCCGCCGCCGTGCGGCGACGGCATCTGCATCCCGGCGATAGCGTCGAACGCACAAGCCGGCCCAACCGCCAGCCCGGGCATCATCGTTGGCACGCCGATCTTCACGGCGTCGCCGCCCATCATCGTCACCGGCGGGTACGGCCGTATCTCCCTCGGCGACAGCGCCGGCATCTGCACGACTCCGCCTCCGCCGGTATCCACCAGTACGCCTCTTCTGGCGCCACCGACAGCAGCAGGCGCCTCGAAGTCGAAGAAGTCGGCAGGGCCGTGGCCGCCGCCGCCGCGGGAGGAGGAGGAGGAGGCGCGGAAGTCGCTGGCGAACGGGTCCGGGAGGCCGGCGAAGGCGTCCGCGAAGCCGCCGTCGCCGCTCGGCCCGGCGGTGCCGCCATCCGACGACGACGGCTGCGGTGGCGGGAAGAGGCCGGGCCCAGCTGCTGGTGGCTCGGCCGGGAACTGCCACCCACCGGTGGCCGTGGAGGAGGAGAGCTCCGCGACAGCTGCCTGCTGGTGCATCGCGCCGCCGGCTCGGACGACGTCCGTGAGGTCTCCGGCCTGGTGGTGGTGCTGGTCGCCCTCCATCCTTTGCAGGAAGTAGTCACACATGACTAGCTATAGCTCTAGTCTTAAGCTCTTTTGTTCTTGGCAATTCGCAAGAGCCGAAGGAAGGAAGCAAACTAATTTAGGGTTATATAGGAGAAGAAAGTGGAGCGAGGGTTGAGAGAGCTTGGTCTCTTGCGAGGGTTTCTGAAGCTCGATCGGCTGAATTCGCTCGATCCAGGCTTGTTTGCTTGTGAGCGTGAGAGAAAGAAGGGCGAGGGGAAGCGGATGATATGAGCGGTGGGCTAGCTGTGCAATCAAACTGTCTTTTCTTTAGGGTGTGTTTAGTTCTCATGCGAACCCAAAAAGTGAACCAAAAAAAACAAAGAACTATCACATCAAATTTTTTTTATCTATTATTAAATGTAGACACGAAAAGTGTGAGACGAATCTTTTTGAGCCTAGTTAGTTCATGGTTAGACAACAATTACTAAATACAAACGAAAAGTCTTCTACAGTACACCTAACCCAAAATATTTTGGCTTGCATGGTAACCGAACACCCTCTTACTAGGACACGAGAGAGAGAGAGCCGGGGGGGAGGGAGGGGCAGGCATGGCAGGGCACAGTAAGGGCTGGCTCAGCTCAGCTCGGAGCGGACAAAATAGTGGCAGAGGGAGGAGAGAGGGAACTGGGAGTGCTAGTGCTCTTTTTTCCTGATGGGAAAGTATCCATGCTCGCTGACTTCATTTCCCGGACTGCTAGTGTTCTCGATGCGCGGGATCAGTAAAAGCAGAGACGATAGAAATGTGGCGTTGCCGCGTCGCGTGGGCGGTAAAAATTTGGGAGGAAGGAGGCCGGCCGGAACGATCACACCGGTCGGGTCAGACGGGTCGTGTGGATGGACGCTTGACGCTTGCCCTTAGCTTGTCGTGCCGGCCGCGCGCTGCCATGCATGGCAGAGCGAGCGGCCTGCTGGTACCGGCCGGCCGGCTGCCGCGGCAGGCAGCAAGCAAGTCCAAGAGCGCAAGCCATATGGTATGGCGACGCAGTACCTGCTAGACCTGCTAGCAGTCCGTGTGCCTGTCGGTACCGTACGTGCAGGATCTCTAGCTAATTTGACCCCAATAGGCGGCTCATAGTAATAAATCACGCTTTGCTTATACATCATATCAGTAGCAATGGCAGTGATGGAACGTTAAGAATTTGATTGATTGAGCTAGTGATCGATGCATGCTATAGCTTCTTGATGAATGGTCTGAACAACAAAGCCGCTGATGCTTGAGCAACCAGCGCTCTCAGGTCTGGCTCGCAGAGATCGAATAATGCGCGCCGACGCCATGCTTTCTGAAGGCGTCGTGTGGCGCATGTAAACGATAACATGCTTAATTAGCTTCGATTAAACAATTAGGCTCGATCAATGTTATCTCGTTCCCCGGCCGGAGGCCCGGTACTATTCAATGCGGATCGATCGGAGCCGCCTGCAGCCCAGCTGCTGTGCCGGCTAACGTGCGCGCCTTCGTCTTCCTCACGTCAGACCTGCACCTCTCGGGTCTCTCGGCTCCAGTGCATGCCCACTCATAAAAATACCACCAGCAAGCTCAGCAAGCTGAACCAGCTTGTTCGAGCAGCTAGCGCTCTAGTGCTGGCCTATATGCAGTCCATGGTCCACATCTCCCCTGCCATGCTGCGGTCTTCCGATTTGTTTACATTGAAGTTCCTGCATATATGCATGGTAGTATGGTATGAACACGGTGTCAGTATCCAGAACTCAGTGGCATAGTGTAGTAGTCATGGTAGTATGGTATGAACACGGTGTCAGTATCCAGAACTCAGTGGCATAGTACTCCCTCCGTAAAAAATCCCTTCCGTAAAAAAACAACAGCTAAAAGTCTTAATATCGTTAGATTTGTTATCAGATATATTTTTACAATTTACATTATACTCATTTGGTATCATAAATTATTAATGATTTTATTTGTCTATTAGGTCAACTTTTTTTTCAAAGATCCCAAAACAGATTGTTGTTCCGACATATATATTAATATGAAGAAAATAATTGACCCAGTTTATGAGGAAAACCGGGCAACTATCTATTGGTTCGAACATGACAGTAATAGATAGGACGTTGTACACGTCACAGCCGTTTCCAATTCTGATAGTGATAATATGACATCACCACAAGCTAGGAATCCAACTAACTTATGTTCAGTTCACATGGGGCTACTTCTATCTCGATAAATGCACATACCACAATGTGTGTGGACAGATATAAGCAAAAAGGAAGTAATTGAATCTACTGTTTATGTGCAATATACTACGAGTTGATCATGAGAAGATAAAGTGAAAAACTATGCACCAATCAGTGGCGAAGCCAAGATAAATTATTGTTGGGGGTCAAGCTGCAGCACAAAATTTCGTTTGGCAGGGCTTTGACTTCTTACCGCCAAACGAGAATCTACAAAATAGCTCCTTGTAATGAGCCCGAAGAGACCTGAGTTGCTTTTATATAGGCAGCCGAGCGAAAAAAAAAAGAAGAAAGAAATTGGCTTCAAACCTAATACAAATTATTACAAAACTACCACTATAGCTTTCTGCTAGATATAAATCTTTAAATTTAAGCTTTAGTTCAACCAAGGAAGCTGCTTCGCATAAGGAGCCAGGGACCTTTTATGTTCGGCTGATGGTTTCTAATGCTGATAAGATTACTAATTCTATTTTGTTATGAGAAAAAAAAAATTATACCATGATTGATAAGCTTATTTGGCTTTCTGTCCGGTGATGTGCGCTGCGAGGTGAAAGGAGGAAATATCTTTGGTGGTCAGGCCTGTGCTGCTGTTCCGCGGTGATACCATGAGGAGGTGTGATCAAGAGCCGCAGAGGTGCACGGCCCTGTTCGTTTGATCTCAAAACCAAAATGGTTGGCAAGGGTTGAGGGGCGGGGATTAAATCTCCTACGTGTCAAAAGTCCCCCAAAAGGCAGCAGGAAATTTACTATTTGAAGAGCAGTTTGAATCCAGCGGTATGCATGCAGTGTACTACGTAGTGTATATGCTCTACAGCTAGTAGTATGTTCTGCAGGGAACCCGCCCGCGCACTAGGCCGGGAGTCCTGACTCCTGGTGGTGGTGACTGAGTCAAGGCCGCTCAACAAGGCCAGCAAGATTCTCGCGTCATTTAACCGCACGCGCGTCGCGCGTACGTGCGTATCTTTTGGTGTGCGTGCGTAGCGATGCTTCTAAACTTTTTGGCAGCTGACAGGCCTAGCTAGCTAGCTAGCTAGCTGTTGCCTAAGCCCAGAAAATAAAAATTCTGGATTAAGTATTAAGCTAACGATTCAAGTTTCATCAAATTTATATAAAAAGTATTAATATTAATATTTGATTTATCTTAAGTATGCTTGAATTCGTAATTAAACATAGACCACATAGTTAATACTAAGATAGTTTGAATTTGGTCGAATTGTATCTTTGATTTTTAGGACGGAAATAGTACCCTTATTATATATATTCCTCTGTCCAGGAAAGATTCTGATCTTTGAGAATATCTCACTCTCTCACAGATCGATCAATTCTTCATCACACGCACTTGACTCGCTGTCGTAGCCGCCGTCGTCGTCGGCGGCACTGAAATGTGCGTGCTGTCTCTCTTTCCTGCTGCAGGACGGATCAAAGCAACATGTCATCTATCTCGAGCTGGAAGTTTATCTATCACACGCAGACAGGAGTAAACATCTCTAATTATACTCGACTCTACTTTCGTGAACCCGTCATTAATGCCCAACAGTAATAAGTTAATCACTGACTGATCACTCTGACTGCTCTGCTGGAGTAGATGAGAGATCGAGTGGTTAATTTTGATGCGTGTTGCTACCATAAAAGTAATCGAGACAAGACAAACTCATTAAGGATGGCCACATGACGACAGCCAACTTCATAAATTTAATTCTAAGCGTCGTGTTCGAAGACCGTTAAAAGAAACACATCACACACACTGACACACACCACTTGGTCAGGCTTGCTTGCAGCATCCAAGTGATTCCGCCCGATGCCCTGTGCATCTTTTCACCATCACACGATAGATTGCTTGCCATTTCTGAATATTTTTGTCCAGCCGCATGCCGTGCCATCCAATGCCAACAACGCCCGGCCACACTACAGATCAGCAGGGCATGCACGTTCAAGCATGTGCTTCGAAATCTATCTCATCACGCACTGGCTGGCTGGCTGGAGAGCTTGATTAGGAGCCAAGAAGCCCAAGCCTGCCTTTTTGTTTCTCTCCGATCCCACGCTCGATCGTCAGCCAGCCATAATGGTTGATCGATTCACTGGGATTCTCTCTCTGACTCTGATCCTGAAACAGGCATGCACAGTTGAACAACATGGGGGCGGCCGGCCGGCCGGGACTAGCAGCTAGTAGCACACAAGATCGAGGGAATAAGAAGCATCGTCCTACCATGTGCCACCTAAGCATAGCATCGTACTATAATACAACATGCATGTAGTACAATTAATTATACGAGTACTTGTTAATATACTATAGTACTTAAGTAGCTGACACTGAGTGTTCACTTGTTTTATGTTTATAATTAAGCTAGCGCACAGCACACCGTGTGTGTCGATCTGTTGGTTGCATGTGCTGTACTTCTTCCGATCCTCTCTGCAGGCATCCCGGCAGAGAAACAGTACAGTGAGCTTTACGGTTCACTGATTGCTCACTTCTCAAGTTTATCGACTATCGAGCCTAGTAGCTTTGTTTTCCATTGCATAGTAGTACGTACTTAACACAGAACGATCTCTCACGATCATATCCATGTGTTATGTACGTGTAACCAACTGATTTATGACGTAAGCGATGTCGTCAGGGTTGTCTACAGAATGTGTCATCAGGCTAATTATTCCAATTCCAATTGCTCATACCATACCATGTGATGGGCGAGACCCTCGCGCTCAACGATCGAATTAAGCAAAAATAGCCTTGTTCAGTTTTGTTCACATGCATGCATTCTCACCTTGTTAGTTTATTTCCTTAATTTCTGGTCGGGAAGGATCGATGAATGAACCAATAATAAATATCTAGAGAAAGCAATGTGTTTGTGTGCATCATGATCATCCGCCCACTGCTATCTCTAGAACAAACTTTAAAAAGGCTATATATGAATGCAAAAGGCTATTTTTGTTTGTGCAGCACTTGACTTGTGCAGGCTTATCCTGAATTCCTGACAAGGACAAGCCATATAGTATATCCATTCAGCCACTGATTAATTATCTTGGATTAGTTACAGAGCAGTCCAAAAATATGCTTCTATAATCACAATATTAGTATTGTGTCCACACCAAGATATCAATCGTTGCTGTTTCTCCACTCTAATCAACATCTATCGATATTAATTATGTGAACATATATGAAGACACGCCCCCTTGCATGCCGATGTATACGTGACCGCTAGCTTCAGCTGATAATGACACTTAAGGTCTTCATAATTAGTTTTTAAAAAATAAAAGAAGATGGAAAAATAAGTTGCTTGGCATATATAATTGTTGGGTTGTCTCCAAGTTTGAATTGTATATATTGCTCCAAACGAACTACAGTTTGGAGCGGAGTTAGTAGTTATTAAAATTAGTCTTTTGAAAATAAAAGTTGTGTTGCATTCTCTTTTTTTTCTTTTGCTTATGGGAGACTATATTTGGAGGTATACATTTCATTTAATTCATAAACCAGTAATCCAAAGGAAATTTGATCCACTTCGATCAGCTTTTCATCAGAATCTTTTATAAGGACAACTTCGGAAAAGAAAACATTAGCCAAGATAAATGGACCCTAAGTGTTTAGTGATGCCAAGAAGTTTATGTAAACCCCGGGAGCGAGTACTCTATCCAATAGTAATACACAAGGAACATTAACATGCATGGTCTTCATCAAAAGAATACTTTCACCAATATTTCTTTGTACTCCCTCGGTATCACAATTAGATAATGTTTTAAACAAAGTTTTGGTCAAATATTGGGAATATAATTCATGAATAACTTTTAAGTTGTTGACTTTGGATCAATGGATTTGTCTTAAAAATTACTTTCATAAAAAATATACATATATAACTTTCCAATAAATATTTTTTATGGAAAAAAGAAGCCAAAGTTGTACTTTGAGGACTGTCGTTGTCCAAAAACATCATCTAATTGTGAGACAGAGGGAGTATATGTTTATAAAAACATTGTACAAGTGTACTGTTATGGAACCTAATTTCTAAACAACAAATATCCAAGCTTAACACATATCTATTCACTTGAATTTATTAGGCCGACTTATCGGTGGGGTACATTATTTTTTTTTCAAACAACAAAACAACACCAGTCAGCTATCAACCGCAAAAACAATCAGTCGAACAACCCTGCAACCTTGGAATAATTGATTTATAACGCCCTGAAAACATCAGTTAATTAAACCTGGAGGGACTAATAATTTAAATATGTATCATATCCCTTGGTGCACATATATTTTGGCATCTCTTCAGATCTAGCAATTAATACGCAATATTCTTGATTAGTAAGCTAGGTGGCTAGCTAGCATTATATATAGGCAAATCATACTTTATTGTCAAGGATAACTGTATAGCTAGCTAGATAGCAAGCTAAGCATCACAAATTATACAAACTGAATAATTAGATTATCTCTCTTGCCAGTAGGTAGGAGTACAATAAAATAAAATAAAATAAACTAGTGACGCTAATGAGTGGGGTACATCACGACTATCCCTGTCCATACGCCAATGCCCTGTTCACACTTAACTAAAACTGCTCGGGTTCTGACGTTGCTCCGACTACGTGGATTAATATTCGACTCAAAATGCCCAAAAAGTGCTTGAAATTTAAAAAATATACGTACTGCTGGGGTTTCAGTCACTTGAAAATTAGGAAAACTGCCCATGAAGTTTTCCATAAAACTAGCTAGTGTTGTGTGTGATGAAAACCCAATTGAATACTCCGATCGATGGATCTGTCCCTGTACATGGATCGATTCTTGCATTGGTGCCATTTCGATCTGCACGTAGTACTGCCCCTGATTAAGGCACGCGTGAATCGAAGTGCCTTGCGATGAGACCAATATGATCCAGCTTGCCAGCTTGGGGAGGCGTGTGAGTACATGTGAAGCACGCACACGCACTTGATTTTGATTAGGTTGCCGGCCGGGTTGGTTTTACTAATTAGGAAGAAGACAGCGTACTTCACCTTTGCTTCCACTGACAGGAATCTTCTCCCCTCGATTTCAGCTTCTCGAACTGAGCTCCCGATCCTTTAAAATCGTTGACTTAGCGGGCTGGGAGTAGGAGTCAAAATCTGGACCCCAAGTCGCACTGGATCAATTAGACTGGGCTTTCGAATTGAAGGCCTTTGGGGTTTCTTCCGCTAAGAATAAGCAGTCGTAGGCCCTAAGTTTAAGGCCCATGGATACATATAAGCAAATAAAGTCCAATAATTATTTTGCTGTGGTTGAATTTTCCCTTTTGAATTTAAATTGCCTCTCTACCTTGGCTACCACAAAAAAATGTCTCTAAGATTTCTAAAAATCATGAGAACAATTCCTAGGAATAATGAGAGACGAAAAACCTGGATAGATTCTTTAAAGCTCGTGAGAGTATATTTAGAAGCTTTAAAATTATATTAAGCATATACAAAGGTGGCAGACAAACCGGTTGACAAATGTGAAACAACTTTTATAAGAAAAGCCTTGTTACCCGCATTTTCAACATTTTACTTGCTCGAACGTCCTCCACTGGAAAGTCTTGCCTTGCAGAGGTGAGGCTAGAGACTCCAACATGCTGGCTTTTAAACTTTTTTTTTCTCGACCGAACCGATTGGGGAGCCCCTAAGCCTTTTTTAATTAAATGAAAGAATGGGTAAAAAAAAAAAAAGTTACAAGGCAACAAGGTCCAACAAAAAAAAAAAGAAGCCTATACATAGCTATCTCTCTAGTTTTGTAACAAGATACTCTTGCTTGGTTTTGCCTTCATGCAAACTAAGGCAAATTCTTCGATGAAGGTTCTCTTCCAAACATCCACCTCATTTTTGTCATTATCAAATATTACCTTGTTCCTTGTTTTCCAGATGGACCAACAAGCATAGATGACTATTTCCCTGAAGATTATGCTCTGAAAATCATGTCGTGCTCTGAGGAACATATCAATGGGGCTCAGATTAGTATCCCATAGGATATTCAGGGTATTCCAGCAGGCTTTGCTGAAGTTGCAGTCAAAGAAAAGATGCGAATAAGTTTCCTCACAATCATGGTTACAGAGAACACAATTGTAACTGGGTAGGCTCATATTTTTTCTTTTGAGTAGGTTTCTGGTATTTACTTTGTAACCAGCAACCAAAGAAAAACTTTTGGTTACCCAGGTTACTAGCTTTTCAAATCCATTTGTACAGGGGAGAAGTGGGGACCGTTTCATTCATCTTCTTGTAGGCTTTCTTACCGTTGTATCTGTTGTTACCCCAAGAGTATGTCCAGGAATCATTTGACAGCTCATCTAGGTTCAAGTCATTTAAAATTTGATTCATCTCTTCTAGTTGATCACTTGCCACTAGGGGAGAGTGGGGCTGAAAATTCTCTCAAAGGACTGATTGAGAAGAAATCTGATGGAGCATTTTGGTTTCCTGGTGAATGAGAAAAGTTGAGGGGCCGTTTGGAATGGTGAAAATGAGAAACAAAAACTGAGGAATTAGGAGAGCGTTTTATCCTTCCATGGAACACCTTCTTTGCAATTTCACGCAAAACTTCTCCCCTTGTTTTTGTCCCAGCACTTGACAATCGGTGGGTGAAGTCGGCGTCCAACTCATCTAGGTTGAATTTCCACCAATGGCTTTTTATCATTCATCTCTTATGACACCAACGACAGTGGGGCCACCGGCGCACTAGGAGAGAGTGGGGCTGCGCTCTCAAAGGACTGATTGAGAAGGCAGGAGTGATGGCCCGCGATGACGGAGTTCCGCGAATGGGGCGAATTGCCCGAGCAGCCCCTCCGGAGGTCCTGCGCCGCCTCCTCCCCCCTGCCTCCGTTCGATCTACGCCTTCGCGGGCACCTTCCTGGGGACTGGCGCGCCGCCTCCGCGCCTCCGCGGCCGTCCTCAGCCCCGCCTCAATCCCCCTGCCCTGCCCTCTCCCCCAGATCCCAGGCCTGCGCCGCCTCCTCCCTCCCAGTTCGATCACGCCGCGCGGGCACCTGCCCGTACGCGCCGACCTGGCGCCGCCTCCTCCGCGCGCCTCCGAGGCGCTCAGCCCTGCCTCCCCGCTCCGCGGCCACCACATGTTCGAGGCATCCGAGCGATCCGGCGCTCATCCATCGACGCGCGCAGGCGCGCCAGGTCACGCTCCCGTCCGCCCGACCTCTTTCGCGTACCATTACGCCGGCCACGGCGTCCCATCCCTCGTCTTCCCTCCAAACACGCCATCATCAGGGACCCCATCGCCTCACCGGCGTGGTCCTCATCATCCACCGGCGCCCTCACCGGCGCCCAACGCCGCGAGGTCACGCTCCCGTCCCATCTCTTCGCGTACCATTACGCCGCCCTCACGGCGTCCCACCTCCTCGTCTTCCACTCCAAACACGCCTTCTTCTCCCTCCTTCCCCGGCCCAAACCCAAACCCCAACCCCAGCGCCTCCGGCCGGTCCCAGGTGGTCACAGCCTGCCCCCGCTCCTCCTCCTTCGTCACGGGCGTCCTCGAATTCCGCGGCCGTGTGCTCGGTTTGACCGATCGCGCGCAGCTGCTGGAGTTCCACCTCTACGGCAGCGCCCAAACCCAGACCGTCCAAATGCTGCCCGCCGCCGGCCTCCCGGACGCCACCGCCTTCAATAATTGGTGCTTCGGGCCCCGTCCCAGCCGCTGCCAGGGACCGGCTACTGCTGGTGCTCTTCATGCTGGAGCCGAAACCGAAATCAGGCCCCATCATGCCGACGAGGAGGGTGAGCAAGGTGGCCGTGTACAGGCTCGACATGGCGCGCATGAGGTGGGAGGAAGTGGAGAGCATCGGGGCATACAGCTTGTTCGTGGACCACGCCGGGGAAGACCGCTGCCGCGTGCCTAGAAGTGGCGAGCTGTGGCGTGGAGGAGAACCGAGTTTATGTTGCGTCTCCTGTTCCTGGGCGCCGCTGGTTATCATTCCCTCCAGGGTGGGAGGTGCCTCTCGGGGCCGTGTTTAGCTATACAGCAATGGATGGATCAATCTTCGCATGGCCATCGCAGATATCGGTTTACCCACACCTCCTCTTTTGATTTATCTATGTCGTCAGAACAGTAGCAGTACACAACTGATCTAGATGTTGTATTAATAATTGCTGAAGATGTTTGCTTTTACATTTTTCGTGTGTGATACTGAAACGATGAGTAATTTTGAGTTTTT
The DNA here is from genome assembly GCA_015847255.1 of Hyparrhenia diplandra. NCBI lineage: Eukaryota > Viridiplantae > Streptophyta > Magnoliopsida > Poales > Poaceae > Hyparrhenia > Hyparrhenia diplandra. The sequence continues at coordinate 194,644 of JADLZK010009068.1, forward strand.
TTTTGGCTACAATCCATCACTTTATGGTTTTCCATTACTAGAAGAATCGCCTGCTGACCATTTTGTTTCAGAATCACATGTTATCATCTTATATCCATGAAGCCCCCTTGCCTCTGCTGCTGAGCATGAGTATGCAACTCTGCACATGAAAAGACTTTGACCATGGTGATTGCTGATCTATTTCAAGAGGCGGACTCTTAGAATAACTGTCTTTGAAAACAGTTATCATCTAAAATTTATATGAAAGGCATCTAAGGTGTGCCCATCAAGAGAGGTTCTCTTAAAATCATATTGCCACCTCATTGCGTTTTTTGAGCTGAGCCTCCATCGCCTTGGCCTTTTTGGTACCAATTGGGAGTGGCACGCCGGAGAGTACATGCCCATGGCGAGGTCGGCACACACTGCAATGACTCTTTTTATGTTCGCTTGAACAGCTTATGAGTCATGGGACAACGTTTTTTCCTCACAACAAAATGACATCAACCAGCTTATAAGCAGTATAAACCCCCTCGTACCACCTGCATTCAGTGCTCTGGCTAGACAACGCCGTGGTCGAGCTCACGCCTCTCCCGTTTCGTGCCGTCTGCAACACCCACATCGTAACGCACCAGAATCCTGAGAAAGACGCCTGAAGGAAGCGGGGAATATGCACATCTAACTGATGCGATGATCCTACTGGTGCACCAGAAGATCCTACTGTGCCACGACCAAACAAAGAATACAGTTTCAACCAATCGACATAACAGGGTACTATGATATCAGAAGAGCCCCACAGCCCCATTTTCCTTTTTTTTTTTTTTTTTTTTTGGTTGAAAATAAACCCACTTTACATCAACCAGCCCAATCGTCCAGCAACACTGTCAAGTTCCTTTGAATTCACAGAAGAGACTTTAAGCAACACACTGGAAGATGCAACTGTACAAATTACAGACGAAACTACATGTTTATCCAGACGTAGATGTTTATATTACAGAGGCACATAAGATACTGGACTGGTGCAACAGGGAACAGGAGGGGAAGCTACAAACAGGTTTTGGAGTTTTGGACAGCCAGAAAAGATTAGCACATCTAGAAATGCAGCTCCTTGCAATGCGACGCCACAGCCTCCGAGGGGCAGTAGGGGCACTTGAAGGGCCTCGAACTGCTTTTTGGACAGCTTCATGATGGACTGCTTGGACACACAACATGTCCACAGGGCATCCGCATTGGGGGTTCTCGTCACTGGACTGCTCCCTCAGCACCGGGCACACAAAGACAGAGTGATACTGGAATTCTGGCCCAATGTCTATGGGGACAGGGAGCTGCTTCATAACTTGCCATTCCTGCTTCTTTCGCAGCCATGACTTGTGTCAGCTTCAGCAGGGTTGGTAGTCCTTGAAAACCAGCTGATACCGCAACACTCAGTGGGCTCTCTGTAGACTGGCCCAGAAGGCTACAGAATTGATGGGTGAGCTCCTCAGCTAGCTTCTCCCAATGCTCGGATGACAATAACTCAGAATATGGCGATTGATCCATCCGGCCAAACCATAGAAGGCAAGCCATTAGCTTCTGGAATTAGGCCCTTGTGCCGCGGGTGCAAAGGGGACCAAGTGAGTCCTAGCATATAAAAATAGCCTCATCTTTGGCCACATCCTTACTGCCTTTGGACAGTATTTCAACAAACTGAAGCTGATAAAGTTTGAACTCCAGCATAGACCCATTCTGCAACAGCTGGTCATGGTTTTTGGCAGCCCAACTGAGGGCAGGCTCAAGGTTTCTCGCTTTCATGGCTTCAAGGATAGCATACATCTCCTGAAACGGTAGCTTCAAGGAAGCTCCACCTAATTCCCCACATTCATGGACGAACATGTCACCAAGGTCAAAGAGGCCTTGGCGGTAGAAGTGATTGGCTATGATATTGTTTACTGTATGAACCTCAAAATCCACATTTCTGTATGCCTTAGATATATCTGGATTGAAAGACTTCTCAAGCAGCTTAAGATATTTGCTCAGGGCAACATTGAGCTCCCTTTTGGCTGCCTTCAAGTTGGTTTAGTGGTGCCATTTCATTCAGCTTAGCTTTTCAGTTTCTGCGAGGATAGATGGGTGGTCAACATTTCCAGTAGAATCTGTATTCATCATCTGCAGCTTCACAATAGCCTGCTCAACTTCATTCACTATTTGATCAACAGCTTCCAAAGCTTTAGCAGAAGATAATGAATGTTTCTCAGCAACTTTCGATCAAATCCTTCTCTGAGGCCGTCGATCTCCATTAGCAGCTACCTGGATATGACCAAAAAACATCATGTAACCAATTATTTCATTGAGAAAATCACTATCAAGAATATTAGAAAGATGCATCACATGAAATCAAACTACTAATAGATCACTGCGCTTTTGAAATAAAAAATCATAGCATAAATTCAACATGGAGGCCAGCCCAATGCATCACTGACCTCGAGTCTATGTATACATATGCCAGCAGATAGGATAGCATACAAGTATACGGTCTGCAATTTAAACAGCAGATAAGTTTGCAAATCCATTAACCAGGAACTACTATGTTTTCATGAAGAATATTTAAGAGCTACTATTAAAAAGGTAACAAAGAAATGAATGTCCAATGGTCTTAAGGTTGTCAAGGCAAGAAATGGTAACAAAGGCCTAGGTGACACCATACACATCATAAGAAACAGCAAAACAGAAGCAGGTAGAAGAGAAAGGAGAAGAAAAATGAAAAGGGGGAAAAGTGAAATGGCTTGCTTGGTACTGAAGGGCTTTTTGCTGTTGTAATAAAAAAAAGAGAAGGGGGAAGGAGAAGAGATGGGGCTGGCCCAAACAATACTTTTAGCAATAATCTTGTGTGTGCAATAGGTTATTTGCTATTACTGCTACCTAGATTTTAGCTTATAGATGATGATAATAGGCAGATCATAAAGGCATTGAATGCATTAATTAGGAGATTATCATACCATATTTGAATGTAACATTCAGCTCTGTATAAATAGAAGAGAAAACAGAAAAGCTGCAGGCATTCCATCAGTAACAATCCAATGTCCGTTTGTGTCTTGTGTGAGTGTCCTTGTCATACTCTTGGAGGGCTGTAGCTATCAAATACACCCCGTAAACTACAGTAGATACAATGTAGGCCCCGACCTTCATGCAGGTCTTTTACATTAATGCGATACAGCGCCACCACTCATTTTCCTGTTGCCCCTTCCCAAACTGGCAGCAACAGGATAACTACCCCCTTCTTTGATTCCCTCTCACAATTCTTTTCTTCTACACCCTTCACTGCTTTGGCAAAAAGTATCAGGGACACACCCAGGCTTGTAGGAGAGAGCCTTATTGCCTAGATACACCTTGCAGTGGTTAGATGAAACTATGCATTGTGTTCTGGTAAGTAACTCGGATTTACACCAATTCCCCTCTAGAATTTCCTTCACTTTTTTTAGCACCAGTATACTTTCGGAAACTGGCCTCTTCTCATCATTCAGGCATTCAAGTATGGCAGGAACACTGATAGAAAAACAATTCATCATCATCATCTTCTTCCATCTGTAATTTCCTAATTTTCTCCTTCCTAGAGCCTATTATCTAGAGGGCGTGCCCTGGTGCAAGCGGTAGTGCTTTACCGCCCGCGGACCCGCATATTGCACAAGATGTCGCGGGTAAGGCCTGGCGCTAATCACCCTCCCCGGACCCCCCCGCAGTGCGGGAGTCCACGGCACTGGGTACGCCCTAGAGCCCATTATCTAAAAAGTTGCAAACAGAAACAAGCTGAGATTTTCGCCTACCTATGTATTTATAAATTTATAAATTCAAAAAATTAAGCTAGCTGACATAACTAGCTACAACCTGCAACAAAAACTGAGCTGCAGAGGGGTCAAGTTAGACTCCAGCTGCAACCAGCAAGAACTAAACTTAACTAGCACAAGAAGAGACAAGTACGTTGTTTCAGAAACTATTGCTTCAAGATACTGCTCTTTCAGAAACACCAAACAGACAAGAATTCATAGTCTTAATTTTTTTTTTGCAGAAATCAACAAACAAAGAAATAAGCACAGAGAAATCAGTGACCAAACCCTTTAAATAACAACTCAAGTTATATAATAGCAAATAAATGATCAGGTTGGCAAGTCTACACATGGCACTTTTTAGTTCTCCAACAGCAACAAAAGTAACATGTCTAGGAAACATATGCACTGAGTGAAGTACTGCTGTTTCAGAAACATCAAACAGACAGGAGAACAACATGCTAAAAGAAAATATTAATTGGCATGCATAGTCTTAATTTTTGCAGAAATCAGCAGCCACTACTAGTAATGAACACAGAGTACATCAATCAGAACCGAATTACACTAGTAAGTATTCTAGTAATGAAAACACAGAGCGCATCAATCTGACCTTGGTCCTCTCCTTGGTGCACAACGAATATCACTTGGTGAGCCTCACCTTGCTTTGCTTGATCAGGAGCACAAAATCAATCTGTAAAAGTGCACAGGAAAGTGTCCCATTCAGCTAGCTTGTACACAAACAAGATCCACTGCTTTTTAATCATGATCAATATGTGGCAAAAGTTCTTAATCAGCCAATTAGCATAATTTATGCGACCCACCATCTCCTGCTGCCAAAGCTTGCAAATGTCTCCAGGAAAAGTTTACTAATGCCTGACTAAGGTGTTTTCTTTTTTTTTTTAAAAAAATCCGTAGTGACCAAGCCTTTTTGTGCTCTCCTACAGTCCTACATGTATTGAACCTATGTTTTGAATCAAACTGGAAGGACCTTATCCAGCAATCACACAATGCTGTAGCAAATCAGCACTTGGAGCCACTCAATAAAACCTACTAGATCAGACGGGTTCCTAATGATAGTGCAAAAAGGAATATTTTGTTCAAAATAAACGCATGCTTGTGGACAGTTTAATAAATACTGTACTCGCCTGCAATAACTGATCGATAGCTAGGCAGACATAAATTAGTTTGTTAAGATAGTTAGACAGAGGGAGGTAAGTAACGATAGAAAAATGGTATTGCTGGAAATAACAGATGAACATCATTCAGAGGGGACAGAATGCAAGCAATTTGCTCTTCCAATAAAATCTTATCAATTCGGCTACCTTAGTTGCTCAAGTGAGTGCAAAATCTCTAAGCTCTATATATATCATAGAAGAAGTACGAGTAATTGAAAAAGCACCACCGTTCATCCATGCAAATATATAGCAGATCTATCTAATAACAAAAATAGATAAGGACGAGTACAGAATGTGGCTAGCATACAGGGGCGGATCCTCGGATCCAGTATAGGGACATCGGTGTACACATGTACACCCAAAATTTTTTCTGCAAAAACTTCTAAGTTTAGAGGGTTATCAAATAGCTAATAGCTTTAGGTTAGGGTTTCGGCGCTCAGCTTGAAGGAAGGGAAGAGAAGGGGTGGAAGTACCTGGTAGGTACTCGTCGCCGGAGAAGAGACCAACTAAAACCTCGGCAACCTGGCTTGGGGCGGAGGCGGAGCCCACCAGTCGTCGTCGGAGTCGGAGAGCGAGAGGGGGAAGAGAACGCACGAGCAGGGGACGGGAACGGGGACGGAAGGTGGGGGTGGAGGGGCGCTTGGTACGATCACCCTTTGCCTTAGAAGAATTGCCTTGCCTGGCCAGGCCAGCCTGGTCAATACGAGAGTCTAAATATATTTAGAATAATATATTTGCATAAATAAGTGTGAAGTGATTAGAAAAAAATCATGTCATGATTTTATGAAAATAATTCCATACAACTTGAATGATTTTATAGCCAAATGCATTGTGGTGTGGTGAAAAAAAGGAGTACAAATATTATAATTAAAATAATAATTATCATAATACAAATATATAATTAAATTTAGTAAAACATGTCAGTGCGGCAAAAATGAAAAGTTGAGGACGATTATCAATAACTTTCCGGTTTCAAGATGTGAAACTTTGATATGAAATATAATCAAGAGTAAACCTCTCTCTCTCTCATTGCATGGTTTAATTGCATAGTTGCATGGTGAAACTCTATTTGTGGCTCAATGGGGGTGCGGCAAAAGTGAAAAAAAGGTTTCACCATGGTGAAACTCTTTCCTTCTCTCTCCTAGGAGTTTCATGTAAAAAGTGAAATTTTGGCGATGTGGTATTTGCATTTAATGTGCATGAAACTCTCATTAGGCCTTAGGCGAGTCAAGAAAACTGAAATAGGCAATATATGCAATTAAAAATAATAGTACATGTGAATATAAAATAGGTAACATGTAATAACATGGGTGGTTTGAGGAATCAAACCAAATATAAAAAAATGGATAGGAAAAAAACTACAATGAAGATGACGAAACCCCGATATCCATACGAGATATCTAAATTTCCTTGACCACAATTGTCATATGTTCATGTACACTAGTTGAAAGTCTAAAAAAAATATAGTGATCATAATTTTTAAGGGGTTAGATTAGTTTTTTTTTTTTGACCCTATGCTTTTTCTTCTATTCATGACCAGTATGAGAAAGAATTAAGAATCAAATAAAAAAGAAAAACTTGTTAATAAACGGTTAGTGCAGCTCAAGTGTTCAAATAGCTATGATTTTTTTAATGAAAATATTGTAGTTTAGTACTAGTGGTTAATCTGAACTATTTTGTACCAAAAACGTATTTAAATGGACTAAATGGATATAAGTGTCATAGTAAATGAATTTTGGAGTTGCTGCGCATGATGATAGGGAAGGCGCGTGCATGTCGTTGTGGACTTGTTCATTTGGGCAGGCCAAGGGTCAAAAAAGGGTTAGAAACCTATTACATTCTCTAGAGTCCTATACATCTACATATATTATTATCTTAATAAATAAAGAACAAGAGACTATGGACTTAAAGTTGTATAGTTAAAAAAGGCTCAATCCACCTTACCTATTGAACCTTATTCTTCCTGGACCTGTAGGTCGACACTCTATCTAACCTTATCCATCCACCCTTGCACTACTCTGCTTGCGTTCTAGCTGCCTGACCTAAGACTTTTTTACTCTCCTTTCCACCCAAAAGCTATGTGTAGGCAGTGGCGGAGGAGCACCTAGGGCCACTAGGGCCATGGCCCTAGGAGTCAACCCATTTTCTCTATCTTTGTAGAGTACTATAGTATGAAGGTTTGGCCCAACTTACACGGTCGGCCCATAGAGTGGCCCTAGGCTTTGAGGTGGCCGAGCTCCGCCCCTGTGTGTAGGCAAGATTTTAGTGGTTTCACCAATGAAACCATTCCACTTTACACTATTTGGTAGTAAACGGCTCTAAACGACTTCTGAAGCTGGTGAAGAAGTACTTTGAAGCTGGTGAAGAAGTACTTAAGACATCAAATTTGTCTAGCCCCAACACTCCATCGTATTAAGTAACAGTGCGGTAGTATGGCGCTGCGTGGGGTCGCATGGGGTTGAGCTGCGAGAGGCCACGGTCGGCGTGTCGCTATCTGTTACTACGATGTCGATTCTTGTGGACCGGCGGCGTGGATAGAAGGGTCGCCGCGCGAGGTGAGCCTCCGCTTGCCGTTTTTACCTCGCCGATTGGTGTCGCAAGGTCGCAAACGCTTCTTTGCGACCGGCCGCTCTCCTATCGGGCGGTGTGCTTTGCACGTCGGCCGGGGTCGACGAGATGAGATCGCTCTCGAAATGAGGTGCGACGTCGTCTTGCGGATGACCTTGGAGGGCTTCGCGTCGAACTTAATTGTGTGGTCTCTACCGGGCCGCTTTCGTCCTCTCCGTTCGCGTCGGTATGGTTCTTGGACACTTTAGGCTGCCGCATTGCTTGTATTATGGATGGTTCGACATTTTGGGGAACTTTTCTCCACCTTCTCTCAAGCCAGTGGGCGACCACAAGGTCCCGACACGGCGGCGCGGGTTGAGCCGGTCGGCGGGTGCGGTGTGGCGCCCCCACCGTGCGGCGGCGCGGCGGTGGGGTGCGATGTGGGTGCGGGTCGTGGCGACTCCTTTCCTCTCTCCTCCGCCTCTCGACGCGGCGCTAACGGCGGCGCGCCGATCGAGACGGGCGGGCACCCGGCCATGGGTGCGGCGCCGCGACCTTGGCGGCGGGCCTCGGTGGAGGGCGGTGCGGTCTCGCGCCCCCACGGTGTGTCGGTGTGGTGACACGTGAGTGTCCGGCGGTGGCGTGGGCTGGCCTCAGCGGTTGGCGCGACCATGGGGGCGACGACGGCGTGCTTTGTCTGCCACAACCACAGATCGGCGAATGGCGACCTCCCAACCTGTTCTTTCCGTCCGACTCCATTGCTAAAAATCCGGTGCTTCCATGACTCGATTCATCCATCTTCATTGGATCCGTGGCGCAGGCCGGTGGGTGGCGTATTGCGGCCATGGGCGGCGCCGTCCTCTCCACCGTCGGCATTGAGGATCTTTGCATTGGGCTATCCCTGCGTCATTGCGGCTCGTCAACTGCCAAAAGCGCCCGTCGTGTTCTCGGTCGGACCGCCTCTCTTAGCTTGGAGGGCGACCTCGGTTTTTCGCATCTGGCATCCGTCCGGTGCGGCGGTGCAGGTGGCGCGGCGTCCGGCTAGGGTGGCGGTAGCGGGAACCCCACGGTGGCCTCCGGAGGCGGCGGGGGGTGGATCTTGGTCGACATCGACCACGGCCTTTCGAGTCGTGATGTCGGCGGATGCGGTCGCTGTCGAATGCAGGTGCGATGGCGGCGCGACCCGTCCGGCAACACCTGTTGTTTCGGCGTGCGTGGTTGCGGCGAGGTAGCACCACATTTTCTTTCTCGATGCATATGTCTATGCTCGTGTGCTTTACGTTTCTTTTGTTCATTTCAATTTACGTCTGCCGCTTTTGTTGGAGAGTGGAAGGGCCATGCCCGATCCAAAAGCGAGAGACAAATGGATCATGTTTCCTCTATGCTTCTCTTAGCTTGTGTGTTCATGTGGATTTTGGGCTTTCTTATTTTTTTCTTTTTCCGATGCTTATTCCTCTATACTAGGATGCAAGGTGCTCAAGGAAGAGAAGGGGGTTCTTTCAAGAAATCGATTAAATACCAGCCTAGAAGAATCGAGAGATGAGTTTGGTACACACTTTGCTTTTAGTTCCTTCTTGTGTCTTGTTCATTTAGATTTGGCATGTGGTGTATACGGTCATGTGTGTTTTCCATCAGTTGCTTACCAGTTGATGGTCTTTACAAGTCCAAATCATCTTGTCCGAATGCTACGTACATGGATGCTTCGTGCCCATTTATATTCATAACTACCCGTCGGTTCGGATGGCTAAAGAAATCGATTGGATAAAAAAAGGATCAACAACATTTGTGTTCTTGTGATTTGCTTCCCCAGTGTGGCATCTCCTCTTCATCTTCAAGCTGCGGTCCATTCTTCTTGTTTCCTCTAAAGTTTGTTGGTTGCTCTTGCTCTCTTTCATTTGACCCAAACAAAATGATCGATTCTAATGCATTGACTAACCCGGTGTGTGGGTGCTTTGTTGTAGGTCAATTAGTCATCGGCGTGCTTTGGTCTTTGAGCTCGTTTTGTAATGTGTGAGGGGCACGGTGGCGTGCCTGGGGAAAAGAGTTGGGGAGTATGTGGAGCGGTGGCTTGACAAGGTGTATAGTTTAGCGGTGGAATCTCCAAATTCTTGCTATGTATTTTACAATTACTATCTTTATGTGCCATAAAGTTGTAGAAGGAAGGGCGTTTGCAGCTTTGGTTTCCAATATATAAGCTTTAATCTGCTTATCACAGCTATAGAAATCAAAGATTATGGCTTATAGGAATCAGATTCGAAACCATAGGTTATGAAACCAAGATGATAGTGGCGGGCTTCCCAGTAGTGGAATAAAAATCATAAATGAGTAACTGGTTCTCTCCAGCTATTGCATTAGCTTATGCCTCTTGGTTAGTATATTTAATTAGCTCAAGAATATACTATGAAAGGTCTTTGTGCCTTGGCATTGATAAGAATAGATTGTGATGAGGCTTCATGTTAGAATGTTCGGGTTACTAAAAAAAACCTCCCATTCTTGATGAAAGAAGTCAAAAGAACAATTACGCATTTGTTGAAAATCGGGTGTAGGTTTTGAAAAGCGGCGAAAAATCCTAAAATGAAAGCTCTATGCTTTTGTGCATTAAAATTGCATTTTCATGCTTCTTACCTTTTACTTAATTAGCTCGGTGTCCACGTAGAGTTGTAGAGTAATTGAAAAGGTGCTACGAAGTATGCATCCTCGTATATACACTTTACGCTTTTGCTTTAATCCATTCCTTATTTTGCTTTTGCTTTCCGAGTTAACATTTCTGAATTATGAAATATTTGGAATGCCATTAGATTTTTTTTTTTTTTAGGAGAACCATCTCTTCTTTATTCAAGAGCTATGTTGTACATTATTACAAATGCCAACCGGTGGCGTCAAAAACCAAACATGTGCGCCTAAGTCGATAGAATCAGACCCTAGCTATTGAGTGAGCATCCATGTTTGTGCTTCTACTTTTCATGGATGGACAAATCTTGAAGCAAATTCCCTCGATCTAGCTCTGATCTCTCACAATTTTGCCCATACAAACCCATGCGGGACCCTTTGAGGCTCGCCCGACAACGCTCTCACGGTCCGGGGAGGCATCGAAGAAATCTGCAAGATCAACCAGGAGGTCAACCCGGCGGCAAGCGGCGGTCCGGTCTCGAAATGCGATAATCGCCGATAGCCCGAGACACGAGGCTCAAGAAACACTGCCCTCATGATCGACAATAGCGACCACCCGTTGATTCCACCGTGAATTCTTGACCTTTGCGGCATCGCGTTTATTTTCATCTGTCCTGAGGTGGGATCCAGCCCGATTCTGCGGTTTTGCACCGGTTTGGAGAAGCCTTCACGCCACTTGCAGCGAAGACAATGAGCTCGTCCACAATACACGAATCGAAATCATGAGTCGACAAGGGGCTGAAAGATGTTTTTCATGGATCGCTTTTCTTCTCGCCAAACCGACGACCCATAATGTCACAGCCACCCTAACGACATCCGCGTCTTTGTAGGGATTCAAAAACTCGGCCACCCATCCCTTTGGGATCGGTCTTGGATGGAGCATAAGTGTTCAACGACCTCTTCTTTCTCCGAGCGAGACACATTTTAGCCATATGACAATCTAACAATGAGTGCCTCCAAGAATCATCCATACCGCATATAGAGCAAGCACTCGATCAGCCATGTTACGACGTTGAAGCCTGTCGGTGATGGCGAGAACACTTTAGCCTGACCTCGAGGAAATTGCTCACCTTTGGAGGGACCTTGATGCGCCATAATGCTTTCCACTCCCTTCGCCTTCTTCTCGAGGAGATAGAAGCTTGTGCCCGTCGCACCCGTTTGAGGTTTAGCATTCTATACGCCGACGGACGTTGAAGACCACTTCTCTCATGGTGCCAAGCCCAAAAAATCATCTTGATTCGCGGTGACACCGCGAGGAATTTTCGTTGATACTTGACAACATCACTTGGAAAAAATTGTTGCAGTTTTGCTTGATCCCAAGACTTTGTAGTAGAATCAATTAACTCACTAACCCAATAATCATGGGATTAGGGTCCCTACTAGGAACTCCGGTCTTCGCAAACCATCAAGGCGCCCAATCCATGGTCCAAATTTCGTGGTTTCACGTGCTGCCAATCCTCCCGGGGCCTTGTTTGCAGAGTGATCTCCCTTACTCATAAATGCGATCTCCCAAATTCGGCGATGACCCAATGTTTGCATTGAGGGGAAGTCAATTTGAGGGAAAGTATACAGCTTTGCAGGCATGGGGTGCTCGAGAGGCGAGCGGATCAACAGGGCTCCCGCCCTTTGTTTTAGCAAATGAAGAGCTAGGTTGAACATCTCAAAATCTACGAAGCCTAAACGCCCATGAACCCGGCATTATAATTTCATCCCAGCTACCCGACATGGTTTCCTCTTACCCTCTTGCTCCCCACGATTGTCTCACTAGGCTAGTCAAATGATTGCATAGACCCTTGATGGTAGCTTGAAGCATGCCATTGAGTAGTCGAATCGGCGGACCTGGCCGGTGGATAAGCACTTCTTTACCGCCCCGCTAGGTCTTTGTTCCATCCATCCGTATCTTGCTCCGGTTCGGTCCAACCGGGTACCAAAAAGCACCATTCATAGGCGAGCCCACATCGAGGAGGCAATCCCGAGGTACTTTACACTAACGCGTTGATTGTGTACATTCGTAGCCGACTTGATATAGGTCTCGACCTCTTGGTGACACTTTTTGCAAAATGAATTGAGGATTTATCCCTGTTGATTTGTTGCCCGAAGCATCACAATATTGTTTTAAGACATCCTTCACCACCATCATTCTCCATGTTTTGCTCTTAAAAAGCGTGCTCCATATCGCAAAAGTAGGTGGCTTACCATGGGAGGGGCGGCAGCCACCTTGATTCCACCGAGGATCGATGGTAGAATCCTTGTGATTTTAAAAGGCACGAAAGGCCCTCTGTCTGCTAATAGGAACAAATAAGGAGAAATTGGGTCTCCCGAATACCTGCGGTAGGTTTGAAACTATCGAGGCGGGTTGCCATTCAACATAGAAAAGAGCGGTTGAAACTAACCGCATGATGAGCTGAACCCAAAGTTGGTGGAATCCTAACCTTACAATGTCGCTCGCTGAATATTGCCATTTCCCACTTTCGATCATAAGCCTTCTTCATGTCGAGTTTGATCTGCACCGGCATCTGATCCCACGGGTTTCACTGTTTCATAAAAGTGCAAAACGCACTCATATGCGTGTGATGATATTTGTACGTTATGAGTCCACGGAACAAACGCCAGTTGTTCCGATATTATCTCGGGCAACACCACCTTCAACCTATTAGCCACCACTTTAGAAACAATCTTGTATATGACATTGACGGCTGATCGGTGCAATTGCCCCCAACTCTCTGAGTTGCTACTTTGAGGATGAGTACTATTATCGTATCATTAATAATGGTTGGATCATCATTCCCCATTCAAGACTCCAAGCAATTCAATTTTGTGACTTCTTTCCCACATAGTCCCGCAATGGCGTTGAAAAGAAATGAGCCTGAAAAACCATCGGTCGAGGGGCCTTGGTTGGGAACATCTGAAAAGCAGCGCTTCCTCTAACTTCCTTATCCACCGAAAGGAGAGATAAGAACCTCATTCATCTCTTGGGTGACCTTGGGGACCGATCCGGAGCACCCCTCCATGGGTTAGTAACCCCTTCTTGAACTATAGAGATCTTTATGGGGAAATGTTGTTAGTGTGTCCCCCAACTCACTTTCGGGTCGAAGTGAACTCCCCATCGAGGTTTCTTCGGGGGCTTTGATTAGATTCCTTCTCTTCCTCGACTCGCCCTCAAATGAAAAGAACTTTGTATTCCGTCGCCGCAGGATGCCCACCGATTCCTAGACCGCCGGCGCCACATAATCTCTTCTTCTTCTTTGTGATGAAGCTCATTTATTTTTCCATGATCTTGAGCTCCTCATGGGTCGGACCTTTGTCGATCGGATTCAAGCGCAATCTATCCAAATCTTCTTTCGGTTTTCTTCCCTCTCTCGACATGACCAAAACTTTGCCTTTTTCCAGACTTAGATGGGTCAAGCGATTCCATTTTCTTGAGAGCCCCACCGAAGTGAAACCACCCGTCGCCCCGCCATGCCTCCGACAAGGGACGAAGGAAAAGTCTCGTGTTCTTCCCCCATGACGCTCATATCGAGTGTCTAGGGCCGGACGACGGCCCTCGTTGCTCTCAAAGTGAGCAAAATCGGTCCATGGTCCGATGCTTTGGCCAGGCAGATTTTTGACTAGCGCGAAGCCGAAACGAGTTGACCAATCACCGCGTTGCAAGAGTTCGGTGTCGGCCTCACTTTCGACAATCACGAGCCTCCTCGCGACTTTTTCTTCTCAAAGGTCCACGGCGCCCCGATGAAACCTAGATCAAGAAAAACCACAAACATCAACCACCTCTCTCGAACAAAGCACCACGTGCGCTGACGTTCCTCGCACACTTATATGCTCCGTTGGTGTAAAACCTCATTGAAGTCGCCAACAGAGACCCATGGGAGATGAGATGAAGATATAATAAACTTTAACAAGTCCCATGTCTTGTGACGATCTCTCCCCGAGCCTCCCGTACACACATGTAATCCTCAAGGGTCGGCCACCCTGCAAACGATAGCATCGATATGATACCACCGTGAGTACGGTAATAACGACACAGCGATAGGTTATTCCAAAGATTCCCAAACCACCACTTGACCAATGCTACTAATCGCAAAAAACATTATCAAAGCCTAGTGTCTTCCCCTTAAACCCTCTCCGAGACTTATGAACTTGTGTTTGCGATACAAAGTATAGTAGGGGTATATTTCTTCGCAAATTCGCTAAAGCTCCTTCTTTTCGTGGCATTGCCAATGCCACGGCGCTCCAACTTAAACAACTCATTGAGCTTGGCGGTGCTCGCCGAGGGAGCCCGCCCTCGCAAAGGCTTATATTATCCCCAAATATTTGGCCTCTTCGGCCTTCTTTCTCCCCTCGTGACTTATGCGGGGCGGGGAGTGGTGGGACACCCCCGAGCCCCTCGCCACCTCATCGCCAAAGGAAGTTGGTTCCTGAGTGCACCCGTGCTGGCTTGTCTTGATCGGGCTTGTGGCGATTGTCCGACGTGATCATTCATTTGTCGCCATCCATCACCCCCATCGGGGGCGCTTCCTCGACCCGTAATCATCTTTTTTCTCGATTAACTTTTCTCCACATCGGGGTCCTCCCTTCCAGCCATTGGAGGTCGCCTCCACGGCGGGGCTTTGGGCCTTGTTGGCGCCGGTTCCGCCCTGGTGTAGCGCATCCGCCGAACGCACTTAGGGGTGCCCAGGCTTCAATTCTCCTACCGCCACCATCCAATCACCAAAGCGCAAGTCCTCTTCGAGTGCTCCCCGGTGCCACACTCTCGAGATGAGAGTGCCCCATGAGACCCACGTAGAAGCCCGCAGGCCGAGGAATTTTTGCTTCACTTGAAGGAAGACCTTCTCCTTGCCATCCAGACAGGGAGACAAAGTGAACAAAGAAAAACGGGAACGATGGGAGATTAACCCTAGCCGATAACTCTCACCACTTTGTGGTGATCGATCATCTCAACCCCAATCACATCCCCACCTTCGCGCGGCGGCCCGAGGACCGGTTCTGCTCACGAAAGAGGCGGGGATTTTATGGATTTGATCCATGCGATCACCTTTACGGATATTCTTGGGGACTTTGGTAGAACCATCAAACTCCTCAACGAGTGCATGTCCCCAAACAACCAAGGTCCATCTTCCATAATCTTCTTCCAATCTCCCAAGCGGGAGGCACGGATCACGAGCGGTCGTTTTCGTGACACGAACGCGTCACTTCTTGCGCCTTATTTGGGTTCCACGCCGCTGCATCGTCGAGATCGATCGTTATCGAACTTCCGGCGTCACCGGTTTTGCGCCGCCATCCACTTCACCGCACGAGCTGCTCCCGTACCGGGGTTCAAAGAGACGACGCCGTCTTGTTCCGCTTCACCGAGGCAGCTTCCTCAACAAAGTCATCCACATCGACGTCCTCCTTCCCTTGTCCCTATCCGACGATTCCGCCGCCATTCTTTACCAAAACCCCAGATCGGCGCCAAGTAGGGAAGCTCGGAACGGCAAAACCGCCCCCTTGTCACCCCGGCGAGCCGGCGTCGAGAAGGATTGAAGGCTCACCAAATCACGGGGTCTCCCGCACCGACGCTTAAGCGGTCGCGGAGAGGGTCCCTCGTAGCCCTAGGTCGGGAGCCTAGGTCGGGAAACCCATCGACAGGGGGTACAAACGCGGAATGCCATTAGATAGTAAATGCTTTGAAAAGCCAAAGCAACCGCGATTATGCTAGATAAATGTTACAATCCGTAAATAGTTGGATTAAAAAAATGCTCAAATTGTACTTGCCAAATCCATCTTTGGCAGTAGAGTTCAATCTTTGATTTTACCAATGAAATTATTTCAAGGTTCCATTCTACAAACAGGTATCTCTTTGCACTTAAATATTTCAAGTTTCCATTCTATAGGCCTCATGATTAGTTAAAATATATATTTGAGATTGGTTAAAATGGCCACTTTGCACATTAGGCGAATAAACTTGGTTGTATGACCACCGATTATGGCTATGCCATGCATGTTCTAAGTCTCTTTGTTTTAGATGCGGTGATAGTTCAAACTCTTCCTTGCTATTGTTGTAGTTGAAACCAGGGTTTTGAAGGCTTGGTTGCATATGAAGGAATTGTGGGTAAAATTTTTAACCATAATGTTTGCCATCTATTTATTTTACACTACAAAAAAAAATGTTTGTAAGTAGTTCACACTATCAAATTTGCAATTATGAAATCGGGCGTTAATTTTTCCATCTTATGCTTTATTTGAATCATGTATTGAATGGAACTATTGGAAAGGAAGGACAAGTTTTCTGATGTTCCTGACCTACCAAATTCTAATGCTTAATCTAAGTGAAATGTGTGCTAACTAATATCGTTTTATTGGTTTTTCGCACCCTGACTTCCCTAACTCTTGAAGTGCCTTTTGGGTTCATTACACGCCTCAGTCGCAAAATATATGTCCAACTTATTATCACATAGGCATCCTAATCGCTAAAACAAACAGTACCAAGTTAGGACATCCCCATCCAACATCATGAATTATAGTTTACATTGTATCTTAAATCTGAATTAAAATAATTTAGATTTTTTTAGAAAAGTAAAATTACTATATGTGCACCTACCATAATTCTTAGACCATAATTCAAGATTACAGCGTAAATTGACCTGTATTTTGATGATTTTTTTTGAAGAGGCTTATTTTTGATGATTTAAACAGGTTCTTCCCTGGCTCACAGCTATGTGTGTCTGGTGCTGATGGTTTGTCATATCCAAGCTCAAAACTTAATTACCAGAGCAAACCTCAAAAGCAGCTACCACTTTCCTTAGGAGATATAGCTGATCATGCTTCTGTAGCATGTACTATGTATGGTATGCTATACTATGCCTCCTTGGTCTATCAAGAATCGATGCTATGCACGGGATATTACTGTACTATTTGAACATCCGGCATCCCAGCTTAGAAGTAAAGCTTATGTACTCTATTTGTCATCCCGAGGGGTGCAATTACAACAAAATGATCTCAACAGCAGACGCCAGCCGGACGCAACTGGCATCTCCATTAACGCTCCTGAACATTACATGTGTGTGGTGTCCTATCGAACTGGGCCAGATTAGGGCTCGCTTAACTAACATATTTGCCGACAACCCGCCCTCGGTTTAGAAATCTGGATCATTTGTTATGCCTTTTGTAATATACATATATTCTTGCACTAAACTAAACCACCCCGACTAAATATGGGCGCGCATGGGCGCGCTCAAATCACTAGTTGCTCTATAAAGTCACGTCGCATTTCATTCATACGGTGCATCCATTTCAGACCTGGGGATCATTCGCACTCAGGGGGTGGGAGGGTGCCTCTCGGGGAGCCTGTGTTGGCCAGAAGAGCAACGGGCACATGGCCATCGTAGATATAGCTTACACGGCTCATCTTTTGATTATCTGTGTTCAGAACAGTACTTATACATTCTTAAATATATATATCAAAAGTAGAACAAGTGATGACGATGTATTGATTGTTGTAGATGCTTTTACTGTTTTTGTGTGTGATACTAAAACCATATTGTTTTTTTAGATTACACATTACATAACGCAGGCGCTCAGCAACGCAGCGTGCGCCGCGCTTACCCTTATGAACACGCGTGCGAACCCTACCCCCTCACATGAATGAGCACTTCGAAGGACTGAGCGGCGCAAGAAATCAGAAGTTCACGAGAAGTCGTGACGGCGGCGACGGTGGCTTACCCTCACGTGCAATGCGGTGCGAAAAATATTTCGAAATAAATCCAAAGATAATGTATAGCACTCAAGATTTGAACCCGGGTGCTGAGCCCCCAACCAAGTGTCTTTGCTACCGTCCTGATGCTTCTAATGATTTTTCATTAGTTGTTTTTCAATATATTATGTTCTACTCCACTTCTGTCTTGGAGAATAACTCAAAGGTATAACCATGATCTTTTTTTGAACGGAAATACTGCGTAGCTTTAGCCATAATCTTTCATTGTCACAATTCTAGATTCACAAGGGGACTGCTTTCGACTGCTGCAATGGATAAGCCGGCCGATATTGTTTTTTTTTGTAAGAGAAAAAAACATTGTACCATATGATTAATAAGTCGGGGTTGATAAGTAAAGCGAACATGGTGATTGGATGGGATGGCTAGAACATCAATGCTGCTCGTTGCACCAGTTATTATGAATTTACTCTCTAGTTGTCCATAAAACGAAGTTTAACCAACATTTTTTTATTACATTTCTAGTGTATGAATTTGTTATGACTGTTCGTTCTTGCACGAATGTTGGCTCATGGACAGAGAAATAACCAACAATACAAAAATATGAATTCAAATTCCTTCACTTGATAGTAGTAGTAATTTTTTAATTTCTTTCTCCAATGAAGCATAAGAAGACGATATACGTGGAGAAGCGACGTAAGACCGCCGCCCCCAAAGAGGGATTTCTAGAAATTCCATTGCATGTGGTTTTCCTGAGTTTCTGCAATGACATTTCTTCTACCTCTCCTCCCTTGCCATATATATATGTATATATATATCCGAACTAATTACAAGAGATGTGAAGGTTGTTGTTCTCATTGAGCGTGATCAAGAGTTGTAGTTTTTAGGAGATCTGAATGCATGCTTTATTAAACTTTCGCTGCTTCCGCTGGTACACCAGCCCTCTCAGCAACAATCTGTTCATACAGATCCCTAATCTTTCAGCCCAATGATGGTCTGGAAGAGACCTGTCCGTTGTTGCTTCCTGGGAAGTCTGCATGCTTTAGCATTTGTTGTGTCACCTCTCCGTAGAACTTGGTTGAGAGGTTGCTTAGATGGCTCTCCCACGTAGATGAGCTCATCTATTTTTGTCAAATTGCCCATCCATCTCCAAAACAGATACCTGAAACACATCAAAGCAAATAGCTGATTCTTGTTCACTAGCTTAAAAGAGGCAATTTAGACTACCAGCTCGGTTGCTATCTTCCAATTCCATGTAACAGAACTAACTTTGCATGAGGGATTGAAGAGGACAAATAAACAGAGATGGATTACCTCGTTTCCAAAGTAAGTGTCTGGGCCATAGGCAAATTTGATGCCAGGGTAAGAGCATGTGAGCTTTCTTCCACAAGGCACCCAGCTGATGCTCGATCCTTCATCAAAGAGATAAACTGGGTTGAAGAACTTCACCCCTTCTTTCATGATGAGCTTAACACGCAGCACCTTTCCTTCATTGTCACCAGGAATCAACTGGGTTGGCAGAACTTCAATCACAGCATCAGCATACTGCTTCTGCGGATCTGTGACACCAAGTGGCAAGCAAATAGTAAGATCTAACATGCCTTCATTTTGTTGACTATATATTTGACTAATTGGTTGATGTGGCATTTTGCTGCATATATATGCTAGGTTTATTGAGGAAAAAATAATCTATGCTGATTATATGTAACATAGTTGGAAGAATGGCGTACCAATATAAGCATCAAAATCTGGTTTTCTGGCCTTGATACTGGCCTGGATGCTTTCAAGGCTGTGGCCACGCTCTGCCATGTCCCGCTGCCAAAGTACCGGTAATTTTTTAGAGGCAGGATAGTAGAAAACAGCAGAAAGATGGATACACTCATGTGGAACAAGAAACATAAAAGTACTTCTGCTCAGCTAACCTGAATTTTCCATGCAAACTTAACTTCATCACTGATATCCAAGTAGATACTGAAATCTAAGAGGTCCCTCACACGCTGATCGAACCTGGTTTATAAGCATGCATATAACTAGTTGTCATGGATTGTATGTACAACAATTTTGTTGTTTCAGATTTTTGTGGGGATCGAAAGCTTATTGTAGCCATTTTTACCTGACAACTACAGTGTTAATCAAATGCAGTGAAGAAACAGAAGAGCATATATACACAGTATTCTTTCTGTGATGGATAGAATTGATTGGGGTATGTGTGTAGTAGCATGGGCATGGAACGTGAGCGAGCTTACATTGGGTGCAGACCTTCAATGACAAAAATCTTTGGTGGCGTGATAAGCTCCGGCGGGTCGAGGAGGCCAGTGACATGGTTGTAGATGGGCTTCTCGACTGCCTGGCCATCTTTGATCGCCTTCACCTGCTCATACATGAGATCAAAGTTGTTGGCCCTTGGGTCGAGGGCGGTCACACCTTTCTCCTTCCTGCCGTTTCTGTCCAGGAATGGTAGTCATCGAGGCAGATCACTGTGGTGGTGTCACTGATGAGCGTGTTGGAGTCTGGGTTCCCGCCCTGGGGCGGCACCGCGGCGCCACCAAAGACGCTGGTGAGCCGGCGCATGAAAGTGCTCTTGCCGCACCCGGAGTCCGCCGCCAGGCCAATCACCACCGGCTTGTCGACGGAGCATGAGACCTGGAAGCTGCAGGTCCTTCCGTGCCTGCTTCTGCCGCCGCCGCTCCTCCTGTTGCTGGTGAAGAAAATGACTTGCCTCTGTCTGAAGCCCGCGTTCGAGACGGTCGTGCATGGGGAGTGCAGGGAGGTGGTGGTAGTGTGCGCGCTGCAGATCGCCATCTCTGCGTGCGCAGTGTGCCGGCGGCGTTTGGTTCTTCTTGGCTAAGCTTGTCTTCTTCCCTCCAAGCTAGCCAAGCCAAGCCGGAGACTGGGACTTGAAGAGAAGAAGAGATCGAGGCAGAATGGGATGGATGGTGGATGTGGAGCTACGAGCCTACATACAAGAACATAAGGACGAAATGAGGATGGCAATTATGTGGTGTCCCTATTTTTCACATTATTTTCTTTTCCCTGATAATATAGCTTATTCTGAGCTGAAAATGAGTTCTTCCTTTCATTGTATTTTTGTCAGTATCGAGTTCTTCCTTTCATTCATTTTCCTTTTTCATCCATTTGCAGGAGCGAGTGTATTTTTTGTCAGTATTGAGTTCTTCCTTTCATTCATTCAATTCAATTCGCAGCGGAGTGTATTTTGTCAGTATTGAGTTCCTGCTTTCATTCATACGCAGCGAGAGAGAATTTTGTCAGTACTCCTCGTTTGAACACTATTTTCTCTTGTTTAGAAAAGGCTTCAGTATTTTCATGACTACCATTCTTCCTGGTGATGCTTCTAACATGCTATGGCAATAGCTAGTACGGAGTACATCGTACATCGTACACTACGTATTTCAGATTTCCGTACTCGTCTGTATTTCTGTGCCCTGGACATCACAACATTACTTGTGCTTTTTTTTTTTTATCCCATTGCTGATTAGCTGATGCCTGACTAGTGATGGCCACGGACACTCGTGGGAAAGCGGAAAGCTTGGTCGAGGTTTCATGAATTTAGATATGGTTTCTCCACGTGGCGGCGCAAGGATGGCTGGTTGCAGATGAGGGAATGATGGGTGGCTGGAGGATGTTGCTGATGATTGCCCCGTAACATGCTGTGCACACTCGACGGCCAGCACTTTGGCAGCGTCCACATCACCTGATGTCCTAGACCTGTGAGAGAATTCCTCTTTTTATCTCTTTTTTTCTTCTTTTGAATATGCGACCCCAAAGCATCTGTGTTGTATATGCATCGACGGAATTGCATTAAATCGATTCATCATTCATGTGCCTCTACAGGCTCCTATAAATAAATGACATTTGTTTGGATTCATGAGCTGAAACAATATTTGCTACATTGTCAGTTCGTCACATAACACCCTTCCATATATAAAAGAAGTAACACGATCGTGTCTCCACTGTGGACAGGGATGATGATTGTGTTGCAACAGTTTCATCCATGCTGCTCACACAATACTTTTTCCCTCAGCCCAAAAAAAAAAAGTCACACAATACTATCATAACAAATAAACCAGGAGGAGGCAACAGCTTCATCCATGCAGTTCAGTTCAGTACAAGCTGAATCTCCAAGAAAGACCAGGAGATTCGTTCAACGTCACAGAACACACAAATGAGATACCACAGGAGGCCAGCACCCAGGATGGACGCATGGCTGACTGACTGTCCTGGGTTCCAACAACCGTAGCTCTTGTTTAAGGCACCAACAGACCAATCAATCTGTGCAGCCTTGGTAGAAAAAACAGAAATGCACACAAAGCGCAATTTGTATATATGGGCGAAAAAAGAATTGGGTTTTAAACAGATCAGTCGAATGACACTACAATATAATCATATATACCCTCCGCCATACAAACTTTTAAAGGGAAAAATATATATTGTCATAACATACAATGACTGACATGTACTTACTTATGTGTATGCACAAAACGTCAAAACCACAGAGCAATCAGATGGGACTTGGTTGACTATTCCAAGTGCTTCCATAGCCTACTTGTGCCCTCTGAAGTACATGTATACTTTCTGCATGCACCAAACAAAATAAGATCAAACCAGTGTTGGTATCACATGAACCAAGTTCTTCAAAAACATGTTGACAATTTAAACAAAATGGCAACATCAGTCCTAATGACTCATTCCTGGTGTGACATCCTTGCCCACTCCTAGCTTTTTTTAAGACGTGTGTGTGTTCAATTATGTACACTTGTACATACCCTTATTAAAACAAACACGAAGACAATGACATGAAAAAACAAAGCTGCTATTGGAACTTATGAACCATCTAAAATGCATGCAAAATTAAAAAACTAAAAATCCATAGATCTAGAAATTTTAACTGTATTTGACCCTAATTTTCTAATTTTCACGAGAACCTCGTTTTGTTGAGAACTATCGTAGATTTGGATAGCTAGAAGCCTGGAGATAAATGTAGTCACAGATAAAAAGGATACTTATTCTAAGAAGATTATCAGGTAACAGCGAGATATTTAGAAGGCATTAAATGTTTAAAAATTAAAAAACATTTCCAGGTGTTCCATCCGTAACTATATTAATCCCAAATGGGCATAACAAGAAACAGAACATATACAAATCACTGTAAATGATCACCAGTGGATACCCATGTACCCCATGTGCAACAGGTACCAAGATATAACATAAAAGGATTTTCCTAATACCATGAAAATTTCGAAATAAAAGGAAAATGCATAGGAGGGAAGGGATGTAATAGAATGGCAAACATGAACAACGGATAGGCTACATACCTGAAGAACCCATATGCTCACAAGTGTCTCCAAGCAAAACAAGGCAAATCCGACAAAGTAAAAGATCTGAAGGGGAAAAATGATTTACGTGTCAGATTCTTGCACTTTTACCTTCTAAAATTGTAATGAAAATCCTTTGCAGACTAAGAGCATAAAGCTCCTTGAAGAAAACTCATTTTTATAGCTACGAGGTGAAAAGGATTAAAGAAACGTTTCTAGATGTACTCACCCCAACTATTGCATGATCAGAAAAGGTGTCAATTGCAGCCAGTATGCCCCTGATGACAAACAAAGTATATTTCTCTTAGAGCAAGATAGACAAACCAAAAACCTTATGAATCTTGCATAAGTACAGAGACAGATAATCCATCTGAATTGTAAGCATTAAGAAAGGTAAATAAAGATTAAGCAGATAATAGACATCGCTATGTTTGCCAGTTGGGACAGCTTGTCCCTCAGCTTTTTCACAGACTAAGCAGAAGCTATGCAAGTGGCAGGATTTGTAGCAGCTTATCAATAAACAGAAACCAAGAGCGAACTGAGAAAGACAAAATTGCTTTTGAAAAAAAATTCCAAACTCAATAGGGCCTCAGAGTAGAGAGCAAAATAAAGCTCAAAACTTAATAGCACAGCTGTGTAGGTGCTGCTAATTGGTATTATGTAAGACTGAGAATACACAAATACTGTGGGGATTATATAAAAGGGATGGTAGATGATGAAATTTCTTTACTCAATAAATGTGCAATGCAATCTGTAAGGAAGCTTACGTTAATGATTTTCAGCTGAACACAACTGGAGGAGCAATAGCAGCAAATATGCAGAAGGCAATGTGGAGCTGTGCACAACCAAAGATACACAAAGTAACTAAACCAGATTTATAACATACATAGAAATAGCACTTCAATATCAAGAATGCAGAAGTCATGTCTTGATCTAGAAATTACCAGGTAACAAAGGAAAACCATCCAAAGCTGAAAGCACTGTCAGTTCTGTTAAACAAGTTGGCAGAGAATCAGTACAAAAATACTGGTAGTGCCAGAAAACATAAAGCACATGTCTATCAAGTCATTTACATCTGGCAAAACATGTATCCTACTTGACTTCAGTTGGACCACAATATCAATAATTAATAATGTTCTATCACCTAACTAAAATGTTATGCATGCTCAGCTGAGAGGAAATGAAACACATAAAGTTAGCATTATGAACTAGTGTGCATTAATCAACCAATAGCCATATACCTCATTGCTCGGTATAGAGGTCTATACCACATCAAGTAGGACAAAGGGATGCCAAGCATACCATAGATGGTAGCCAGGAAAAATAGTTTGGAATCTGCAAGCATGAAAATAGTCAAGACTTAGAGGTCTGATGAGCTAATTCATAACAGTGCAATAAAAATTAGCACTTGCCTGTACTTAAACTACAGGCCAAGTACAATCAGAGTAGTAAATGCAGAGGTGCAAGGAGAAACAGAAGATATGAAGGGTACAAGCTAGTAGCTACAAGCCTACAATGAAATGCTAAGCTTACCTCCCCTCTGATCCAACAGACTATGACAGCAATAAAGTTCCAAAAGAGACAAAGCACAATACCTGTACAGCATTACAATAAATAAACATCCTCTGTGAGATGGTAAGCACAGTTCAACTGCAAATTCCTGAAAACACTAAATAAAGAAATTCAACTATTCAGGAATGCATGTCTACTATACCAAGCCAGCTAGCGAACGCAAGATACTGCAACTTCTGAGCGTTTGCTGGTATCTCATTGGCAATATCATGGTGGATGATTGGGAAGAAAGGCGGCCAGTTCTTGTCCTCCATGGGCACCCCAGCTACAACACCACCAGGATACAATAAGCCAACAACACAATACTCCATATTCACTGTTCTATGATAACATAAAAAGACAACCATCTAGATAAGTTCAATTTGCATAGAAATCGGAAGCATACCGCTCTTGAGAGCTTCCTCTCCTCCTGATATCCTTAGCCCCAGAAATTGCAGCAAAAATAGAATATTCAGTCAACGTCCATATCATGAATAAATTAATAGCCAGAATCCAAGGGAACAGCGAAGCAAGCACGCGTACCGACTCTCGCCTCCTGAGATCTGACTCCCCCACTGAGACAGCTCCTTGGCCTTGCCCTTCGAATCCTGCATCCCAAAACAGAGGCACATTACCACGCACGCACGCTCAGTCGCTCCCTCGATCACTAAGCAAGCAACGAGGAAGTTTCCTAAAGAGAAGGAGCAGGAGCCTCGCTTACGTTCATGGTGTCGAGGGGATGTCGACGGTCGCATCGCCCCTGCCGCCGCCGCCGCCGAACCCCGCGGGCTCCGCGGGCCGGAACCCGTACTGCGACTTGACGCCTCCGCCACGCGCTCCTCCGCCTCCATTCTGCACAGCTCCAAATCAGCACCTCATTAGCACGCTCCAGAAACTTAAAGCCCGAGATCTCTCTCGTACGAGATCTGCCGGGACTCCTGAGCCAAATCTTCGCAGAATGTGTGTGTCGGTTGGCTGGTTGGGGGACAGGAGGAGGAGAGAGCAGCGAAGGGAAAAGAAGAGGGGTTACCGAGAAGGGGTTCTCGTCGGCGCCGCCCTCGTCGAAGGGGTTGGGATCGTGGTGCATGCTCGCTGCCGTGGACAGCTCCGCCTCGACCGGGCTTCTGGCGGAGGAGCAGCGAATTGATCGGTGCTCGGTGGTGGGCTGTGGTCGTTGGCGCGGGGAGACCTGGAGAGGTGGGAGGAGTGGGCGTGGTGGAGTGGACTGACCGACGACCAACTCGCTCCGGTTCAAGTTGCTCTCATCTCTCTTTTTTTTTCACCTTCCGTTTGTTTGTTCGCACGCAGTTCTCGGATTCGTGCTGGCAGGTGGCGGGGAGGCCCCGGGAACCGGACAGGACACCTCACCGTCATTTCCGTAGTTTTCAAATAGATTTATTCTATACTATAAAATACTTTAGAATTAAATTAGTGATACTTGTCATATACTCCAAGTATAACATAAATATTACGGAGTAATAGTTTTTTTTAAAAAATGGTAACTTGGTTTATGCTTATTCATGGTTTAATTTAATTACCTTTGTCGATCGATCGACCATGAGAGAGCTAGATCGCGGCGGTGGGATTTGGTTATAGCCTGCTGAGTCTCTAACTGTTGGGTCACCCATGGGTTTCACCTAAACTGATCCAAACTATTTATCGATCGAAACCAAACCAAACCGAATTATTTATATTCTTGGCACACTTCCACCCAACCAGAGGCCGCCCAAAGCAAAGCCCAAACCGGTTAAACTGGTTTTAAACAGCCCATTCCCAGGTTGAGCCACATTGTTCGTTCAATCGCTCAAAAATCACGCCGCCGCCGCATGAAGTGGTGATGAGGTGCGTCCATGCAGGAGCAACAACGTCCCTGCTGCATCGTCCTCCTCATCGGCAGTGGCGCGCGGCGCGGCTGCATCGGGATCCGACTCGTCCAAGAGGTGGGGTGCATGCGGAATGGGTCTAGGGTTAGCGTAGAGGAGCAGGCAGGGCTGGACGGCTGGTGCTGCGGCGGCTTTTATTTTTTCGGAAAAAAGAAGAATAGAGATGAGCGGTGAGAATCGAACGGCTGAAGAGAAGGGGCAGGGCACGGACGACGGAGTCGCAGGCGTGGGCGTCGGGTGTAAGACCCTGGACAAACTTTCGATCTCGTCCCTCCGTTCGTGGATCCGTTGGTTGTTGATCGTCGGTCCAAAAATAGAAAGAAGTGGTGCCTTATAGTAGAGACTAGGATCATGCCCGTAATGCGTTGCTACGGGTGTTATATTGCTCACTTGACACTTCCGTTCAAGCAAGATTACATGCTTCCAATAAGATTTAGGACTTGTACTCATAATAGTTGTGTGAGAAAAAGAAGAGAACAATAAACCACAGTCGTAGGCCTTAGATTTTATATTTCTTATGCTTACAATTTTTAAGGTACCATTGTTTCTCAATGTTTTAGATCAAGTATACTTTGTACGAGAGAAATACTTTCTTCTCGAACACGAGTTTGCTCAATCCCCATAATATTCTCATCCTTTTAAAATGGCGGTGCATATACCATAAAAATTATAGACATGTCGAACTATTTGCATGTCAACTATAATTCTTTCTTGAAGTAAGAAACCTGAATAAAATGTTATTTGTTCAAATTCAAATACCGGGAATAACAAAATATTTACATATTAGTGATTCATAAATAATACTTTTTGATTTTAGAATGTGTGCATAGTATGGATACAAATTCTAGGGAGGTAGTGAATCGGGGCATTCGAAACATCGGGGATGCAAAGTTAGTGCATTCATCAAAGCTCATGATTGCTAATACAACGCTCTCTCATTCTTGCTCGCATCAAGCTCCGGCCTGCTTGAGGTGAAACGTATGCCCCAAAGCTTTTCAATTTTTCTTGTTAGCGGCATTGAATTTTTAATAGAACCAAATCGAATCCGTAGAGATTTGTTTAGCTTTTCTTTCTTTCGTTTTCTTCGATGGTCTAATCATATTCCTTGGGTTCACTTGTGTCTATCCATTCTAACTGTCGTGTACCAAATATTTGATTAGATCTTCTTCCTTATTTTTTTTCTATCTAATGTGTTTTCCAAATAACTTTAGTCAAAGTTTGTCATGGTTGACTCCTCCGGATGTGAGAATTGCATTTTTGTGGAACCGGGAGTACATCTTTCATACCATAGAATTTTTATTCCTACTATAGAATTTTTTTCATCCTTTCTTTTTAGAGTCCGATCATATTCATTTTAAGTTTTTTTTTTCCTTCTAAAAATAGGGTCGAGTTCTTCATCATGCACACGTATCTTTTTTTTTTATTGCATGCGATCGTGCAAATCCAAAGGAGATAAAAATAATAGTTTACTTTTCTTAGCATGCAAATTGAGGGGGTTGTCCTAGCAAGCATGTGGGGGAGAGCCGGGCAGAGCGGTATTTCTGCCGGTAGAGTCTGTGTTTTCATTCTTTTTAGTAGTATAGGATATGGTAATCACATCAAGTAGAAGAAGCAGTTTGCATTGATATCTTTAAAAATTTTGGCAGGTTATTACCTCGGGGTGTTCCTATTTTTGGAGGACGTGCAGTGCGCAGCAGCGGCATTTCCTGCCGTCCTCACGAACGCGGCTATACCACGCGCAGGCATCGCCGAGATCTATCGACGATCTGGCCGAACCTAGCTAGCTAGCTACCGCGCAACCATCCTACCATGAAGCGTTCGGCGGCGTCCACCGCACCCCTCGTCCTCGTCGTCCTCGCCGTCGTGACGGCGTCTGCCGCTGCCACTGGAGGCATGGCCAGCACCACGCCGGCGGAGCACGCCGGCAACTACCTCGTCTACGTGAACCCACACCCCCGGGCGTCGACTGCCAGGCGTACCAGCTCGGCATCCTCGCCGCCGCCCTCGGAAGGTACGTGCACCGTACCGCCGGCCGTCGATCTTTGAATGCACATGCATCGTCGATCGGAATGGAGAAACCTCATCGTGATCCATGATGCATGATCTGTCTCTGATAATGCAGTGAAGCGAAGGCGAAGGCGGTGATCCTGTACAACTACAGGAACGTCATGAGCGGGTTCTCGGCGAGGCTCACGCCGCCGGAGCTGGAGGCCGTCAAGAGTAATTATGCTTTTATCTATTTATTTATTATATGGATCTCCATGGCAGGGAATCATCACTGATTATTGCTTGTTGTGGATGCAGAGCAACCTCAGGTGAACCGGGTGCTGCCGAGCGCGACCTTGTCTCTGATGAGCAGCAAGTTCGACGGCGTCAGCTAATCCCGCTTTTCTTCCAGCAGCCAACGAGCGCATCCATCGCCGACCCTAAAATAAATCTCATCTCATCTTTGAATTTGTTTGTGGGTGTGTGATTGGTTGCTTATATTTAGCGTGTACATCACAAAAGGCCACCATATAAACGTATACACTGTTTTTGTTCTACTTTGTGTTGCATGGAGTCACCTCCATGTATATTACATGTCTCATGTTCTATGAGTGGGGACGGTGTCTAATGTTTTGCATAGTGTTGTGCTGCTGCCGGTGCTTCCAGATTATGGCCTTGTTGCGCATGAGGAAAAAAAAACTCTTCTATGAATAAATGACACTGAACAGACAACCAAGCGTCACTTTCAGACATTGCAAGACACACTGCCGCTAGCTTGAGTAGCAGTGCTCAGGTCCTAGGCTCTACTCCTGTGTGAGCAAATTTGTGGGTATGGTTAAAAAGATCTCGTCTGTCTCATGCCAAAGAACAGGTAACATCAGTAGTGCATCATCCCAGTTCAGCAATTCCACAAGCAGCATATATATACCATTCTCGTACTAATTTCGGCCAAGGGCCAACACAAGTCTAAGCATGTGAAAGGGGCAACAAAAGAACACCAGGTTAGTACTTATGCAGCAAGATTAAAGGTTTTCTCACATTATCCGCATGTAATCTTGGTATGCCTAGTACATTCTCGAGTGCAGCCGGTTCCAATACATCCTACCACCAAAACAGCTCCCGGGGCCCTCTCTTGCCTATGCACTCATCACTAGCACAACACGACTGGGTTAAATGTACCACGAGAGATGCAGCAGCCGTACGTTGCCTCACAGCAAGTAGAACTGCGAGTACAGAAGCTCCCTGATCTTGTAATAGTCCTCGCAGAGTGGGCCCTCAATGACGATCTGCTGAGACCCTGTGCTGCCCTGCAATATATATCATCGCATCATAAACGCAAGACCTTGTAGTATCAACAAACTGCATTTTCTGCATTTTTAGAATCCATAGAAGCTCAAAACAAAGGTTTAGGGAAAACAAACTCCAAAAAGACTAAGCAGCATAACTTTCAAAACTAAAATAAAAGGCTTCTTCCATCCAAACACTACATAATGCTGCTCAAAACCAAACAATTTTGCAAACCATGGTATTTTTAAGAGCTCCAAAAATACTTTGCATCAAAACAGGGCCTAAGTGTGTTAAGTTTCACACCACTGGTCAAGGGCTCAAGGCATATCAACTCCTGCAGTTTTGTCAGTATGTCATGAAAATTAGAGGCATCTGTTTGTCATGTATCATCTCAAGTTCTGGACCATAGTTCTTAACTGGAGCAGATCAAGTTCTGCTTAAACATGCCCAGGAGTGTTGCTCCTAAATGGATGTTCAAGTTACCTTTTGGCTAGAATCTCCAATCTTGCGCACCATGATGTATTCGCCACACCGTAAAGCACCTCCTGCAAATTCAACCTGCAACAAATCTTTCCTTAGAGACTATGTCAATGGCTTCAGTATATACCAAAAATATTATTTATCGCTTCCCGCTTAATATTATCAATTAAAAATACATATGCTACACCTTTCATCAATCAACTCTTGTTCAAGACTTCAAGAGTTGAGACTGTTAACATCTATGGCTTGTGAACTAAACAGCCTGTGCAGGTAACAAGTTCCATCTAGCTGTATGCTAGGGAATTAGGGATAGTGAAAGTTGCCAGCACAAATTTCATCTCAACATACTATACTAATACACCTGAATCTCAACATATTTGATCCTCTCATCTCATGTTCAACTGGGAAAAAAAACACTCCCCCCATTTCAAATTGTAAGTTGTTTTAGTTTTGTAGATTGTAGATACACAACTCTTATCATGTATCTAGACATAACGTATATCTAGGTGGGTACCAAAAGCTATGTATCCAAAAAAGCAAGGACGACTTATCGTTTGGAACTGAGTACTTACTAAATGAAATATAAGTTTGGATAATGGCTATATAGGTACAGAGGATGGTCAGACTCAGCAATTCAATATAATAAACCTACCTGCCAGCCTTTATTTTCCAAAAATTGTTTAAAATCGGACAATTTTAAATCACCCACAAGAACTGGCTTGTGGGGTGGCGGTGTTGATGATGGGGGGAGCAAAATAAGCTTCTCATCTTCTTTTCCAACTTCTGCATCCACCCAAGCAATTTCATGCTCACCCAACTGCAAACCATGCTGGTGTTAGTGATTTTAATGATGACCTGTAGTCCGAGTAAGGGCATACAACAAAGTACAGTGTTTAAAAACTAACCGCTTTAAGAATGCAAACATGGTTACTTGCCTTACAAAACCTATAGGTACCAGCTAAAACTAGGCCATGATAAATGGACAACTTTTTTCTCTCAAACATGCAGGAGAGCTACATATCATTTATATTAAGAGTAAGAAGTGGGTTTAGAAACCCCATACAGACACGCACATACACACACCCTTTTACATCTAATGGTGTATCTCTCTCACTTTTCAAACTTGACCCAAGACCACTAGAGAAGAACTCATGCATTGGCTGGCTCTAGAGCAAGGAGATTGGATATTCCCCGAGCTCCGGCCAAACTCCACAGTAGGAACTCATCTTTTATTGAAACCAAAATACTAATTAGGCTCGGTTGAATCCCATCAAACACAGAGACTGGTGATTCCAAATGGACCAAGCTCCCAGAATGATGATGGAATTGAGACCTTTTTTAGTCTGGTCATCAACACCAGAATTTGTGCTTGCCCACTATGCATCAAAGGAGTTGTTATCAAGCTGGGGCAAGAGGTCCTGCAGGCCAACCTTATGAATGGACAACTTTTTGGCATGCAAAGCCTTTGAAGTTGAATAATGAATGCAACTGGTTCGATATTATTTAGAGCTAGCAACTGAACAATGCAGTAACAACCAATATAAGAAACACTCAAATCAACAAATGCCATATATGAAAGGGTATGGAAATCTTTAGAATTTCAACAGCTAAGGAGTTAAAGTTCTGGTGCAGTGTTTAAGAACTCACAATTTGCAAGGGGCATCTTTTTCCTATAACAAATTTGGTTGGCTTAATCTGAGGGCTAAACTATACAAAAGGGAAGTTGGACCATTGGATTTTCATAGCAAGGTTCTCTGGAGCTTGTTAACAGCAACAGAAAGAATGATTGATAATGGTTTAGGGAAATATAGCTCGTACCTTCTTAGAAATGATGTTACTCATTAACTTCTCTGAAAGTTGGACCTGAGATAACAAGATAGCACAAACATCACAAAGTTAAGCAAATGGAATGTTAAAGAAATATGCAACATACCAATTGTATATATGGAGTTAAGTCAGGAACACAAGCTCTTAGCTTAATAAGTAATGACAGACATTTACACTAGGGTATTCTTGCAGCCCACTAGAAGATCATAGTGTCGCGTAAACTAATTAAATTTAAGTGATTGGTTCTACTCAGTACTTAAAGAGAGTATGCATTTAAGATTCTAACCTTATAAGCACATAAATCCGATGTTACATCGATTGTTTCCTCAATCTGAGGAGCATAAACATGCAGGTCTAAATTCTTTGCGCAATGCATTTTCAAATGCTCAGTTGCTTCCGCTGATCCATGCACCAGAATCTGCAAAAAGTCATGCATAATTCCAGCATAAGATAACAACTTTCTATGTACAGATCAACCATCAACCACGAGGATAACAGTAGCAGGTTACTCAAATCTTGTTCTAACTAACCAAACAAGAAGCAACAGACATTTGCAGTTCAAATAAAGTTTTGCAGTGGCATGTCAACCCCCAAAAATGCATAGAAATGACATAGCCCATCTTTGGTGTCAATACCACAGATATTTAAGTACATGGGGTTGGGGAAAATTCAAAAGTTACTTTTGCTATGGAGAAGTATAACAACATGTGTGCAGAAAGAAAGAATATGCTCCAGAAAGGAGCATTCTTAAGTTAAAAGTGTCAGTGTAAAATTTAAACCATGCAGGTACAAGAAAGAACACGTCGAATTAAAATCACATACAAGTTTCAATGGAGCCACATGAGCAATAACTGATTTTACAGAACGCCCATCAGAGCGACCTTCAAAGTCCATATAAACCAACGAGCATTTCACTTGAACCTAAAAAATGTTCAGTGAGCACATGTAAAATCTCAGTTAATAGACATACATCAAGCTCTGCAACTAATGCATAAATTAATGAAAGAAAACAAAGAGGAAAAAAAACTTACAGCCATCTCATTGGAAATGACTTTTGAGGGTGTTGAATCAAGAAGCAGGCGTGCTGAGCCATCATCAATCTTACCATCTAAGCCATCTCCAGGACCCTGAAGAAACGACATGCTTGTCAGAAAACAACAACAACAACAACCAGGCCTGTCAGTCCCAAGCAAGTTGGGGTAGGCTAGAGTTGAAACCCAACAACCACCCTCAGTCACGGCTTAGGCACATCGATAGCCATTTTCCAAGCACTCCTATTCAGACACAGATCTCTAGGTATATCCCTTGCTTGTCACAACCTAGAATAATTCAATTGACTATCGTCTTGTATGGAGTTTCATGTATTTCCAGTTCTGTTCAAAACATCTCAGTTATCACAAAGGAAAGCACAGAGTTTGCTAATTTGCACCAATGGAACTCCCGAAGTATAGTTCAGTTGAGTCATCTGATCCAGTCAATGCAACTCAAATAACAATGAACAATAATTATATATGACTGACAGGTTATAATTATATATGACTGACAGGTTATCTACAGATGACCAACGTTAAAAACTCAACAGGCATGTGGATGCATAAGCAAACTTACAAGCATCAGAGTATTATCCATTTCTTCTTGTTTCATCATATAATCATCAGGGTTGATGACCTCACCAAAGTCATCCCATTCAGCAGTGTTTTCAAAAAAGGGAAACATTGGAGCAACACTGGTTGAAGGAGGTACAAATCCATCAATGAAAATATCAGTGTTCCCACCAAAATGTGAACCAGCTGGCAGTACCACAAAGTAAAAGAAGGATAGTCAACTATACATAACATGCCACATCAAATAGTAAAAACCTTACAGCATAATATAAGTTTGCAGAAACTAAATGGAACAGGACATGTTAGTATAAGCATTGTCTTGTCTACTTCAATATATATAGTTAACAATCACGAAAAGAGACAACAGACTTGATCAGGCCATTGCCTGAAGCAAGCAGAAAATAAGTAGATAGTCAAAGAAACAGCAAGTGTACTCTAGAACTCGCTATGAGCAGATACACCATGTTTAAGGTTGCATGTGGTCCTTTCAAAAAATATATATTTTAAGGTTGCATGTGTGGTAAGTTATGAGGGAGATTAACATCTAGGCATATTATACCATTCGCAGATTTTCGAGATGAGCTTGCATCAATGACCATTGGGTCAGAAGCTTTGGCATTTGATCCAAGAGAAGCCTTCAGCTCCTCTTCTTTGACAAGGCTAGCCTTTAGCGCTTTTTTTTTTTTTATCCGTTCCCGTTCTTCTTCATAAGCCTTTAGCTCATCACCCACCAAAGGAATGCTTTGCTCATAGTGACCTTTACAGCTTTAGGGGTGGGTCCACTTGGAGCATTCGAGCCAGTGTCCCAAACTGGAGAGCACATGTTTTCTAGTCAGATAATTGTAAAATGATACATGACACAACAATCATGCTTGTAAGAGAAAGAACATTAAGATTAAAAGAATGGAAGTTTAGTGGAAGTGAGGGTTCAAAGCAATATACATTTTGTTCCAAGTGCGAGCAAGCACTGTCAGCAATCATAATTTGGAAGCTTAATACTTTCTGTGACATGTCATTCCACAGATTGCTAGCTACTGAGAACATGTGAAGATTCATGACAAGAGTAACACGCAGGAATGTACCTGTCCCTTCTCAGTAAAGAGCACTAGATTTCTTGCTTCATTTGCCATCTCAACAAATATGTCATGAGAAAAGCCAACCTCCAAACTTGCCATGGATGCTAGAACCACCTGCTAAATAATTGTTAACTTCAAGATTCCAACAATACAGTAGAGAACAGAGAAATATGTTACCCTAACCTTTGGAGCATCTCCCAATTTCTCAAGCTCTTCTTTGTTAATTATCAGCGTGACCTTTCTGTGACATAGAACATCAAGAGTTGTTAATAATAGAATCAGATGGAGCACAATTTATTTATTAAACTGTTCCTTTAATACAAATATACACAAATCTGAGGTGCAGCATTGGTTACAAAAGGCTATAGCATGGCTCAAATGATAGGCTTCTAATAACTGAACAACTGAGACAAGACACAATAAAACTGTGGCATCAAGAGATGCATTAAAAGAGGATTTCTAGTGAACATAGCACAAAAAGAACCAAATGAAGGTTTAATTAGAACTTATTCCTGTTTGAGGTCATACTTCAACAAGAAGGCGTTGGCTCTGCTGCTTTCAAAAGATTTTGCTATCTGATCACCCATCCATTCAAGAAAAACTCTTGACATAGTCAACAGTACTTGTCGACACATTTGTCAGAAAGTAGATAGGATACTGCAATCGCCGCTCATCCCAGTACTGTAACATATCAAGACAGTCAGCACATTACTGAAATAACAGGAATACAGAGTCCAGCAATAGTGTCGGAGATTTTTACCGTGTCCAATAATAAAAAAGAAGCTCCAAGACTCTACCAGCAGTATCAACAGGAAGTAGCACACTTCCACCAGTTGATAAAACTTTAATTAATGAATCTGCATAAACCGTGATGGCATTAGACAACAGTACAACACCATGGCTAGGATGCATCACATATATAATAAAGGTTAAAAAACACATCTTTTGGTAGCTCTAAAAATATCAACCATGGAACTTCGTCATGACATGACTAAACATAGATGCTAGAACTTACGAATACTACTAAAACTGCAAAAGTCTAAACAGAATAATAAAAGCAAATTCAGTGTTGAGTGCTGTACCAACAAAATCTTGATCTTGCTTTTTTCTATAGCCTTGATTGTTCAAAGCATTGTAAGCATCGGTTATCAGAACAGCTGGCCGCATCTAACGATCCAAGAACAGTGCCATTCAAATGCCTGGGAGAAAATACAGCAATTTTGGTAGTTCATGCCTAAAAAACTAAATTAATTCTGGAAAAACACAAGAAAGGATCCAACCTCTCTTTCCGATGGTTGAAGTCAACAGCATACACAACATCCTCCCCATCTTTTGTAATCTTCCACACTGTCCCCCCCAAAAGATGCCCAGCCACATGTGGAGCAATAACAATCCCTTCACCTTTATCTACCAAGAGATATTACGTGAGTAGATGCAGTGTAGCAAGTCGAAATGATGTACATCATCATGACCTTACTGACCATTCAGAAGGTAATTTTGCGTAGTATTTCAATCTCACAACATTTTGGAATGCAGCATCAACATCATCCAAAGTAAACAAGTCAAAGTCTGAAACTTGCTGCAAAAAAAAAAAAAAAAATATATATATATTAAGTGGTAAAGGGTCCACTGTGAACAAATATAGACTACAAAATGGGATCCGGTTTTCTTTAGCACATTGGAAGGAGAGAGGGAGTCTATGGTATTAGAAATGAGTGTGATTAAAAAGTGTATGCCCTAGGAAAATATTGAGCACCATGAAGCTTACCCATCGAGATAGGAAATGGTCGTACATGGTCAAAAGGCCAAGTCTAAACACGGGTTCTGTTGCATAAACTGGTGCAGAGAGCCCAAGATGTTTCATAGCATAAGGCAAAGCTCCTAGATGCATCATGTCAGGATGTGACAGAAGAACAGCATCTACGGTTGGTGCAACTCTGAAAAATATACAGTATCTATTAGTGTAAGTGAAAAGTAACAATCAGTTTGCTTCGACGATAAATAGCATATTGACACCAATGACATGTACGCATCTGCAGTGATGGAAAGTATCTCCTTTACACAACTGCTGAGTGTAGGTTTTGGAAAAAAAAAATGGAGTGCATCCTTGCATCCATATCTATAAGATGTGTAAATACAACAGACGGCAGGGAAATGAATGGTGAAACGATTAGTCAGTGGGCAGGCAATGCACTTCGATTGGCATGGTGTTACACAAGGAGGCCAAAGTTTGGACAGAAGGAGCTACATGGTTTTATAGCATCAGATAGAGACTTATTTGCACCCTCTTACAAGAAACAACAGATATGAGCAAGAGTGTCAATTACACTAGACTAGGCATAGAAGATGTGGCATAATAGCAGGCCATTCAGCAACAAACATGCATCTAATCTAAGCACATAAATGTTAGGATGGATATGGATTTGTGAACATTCACCCTCCAACACGCACACAAGAATGCACATTGCGCAAGCACATCAGTCAGATCATTGGCATCTGTTGCAGCACACAAAACCCTAGGACTGGAGAATCCACGAGTCCATCTACTCCTAGTCACGCGGAGGCACCAATCATCAGCCAGAATTTACACCACTCCCTTGATTACTGAACAAATCAATGTTGCTCATTCCATTGGGCCAGCCGTCAACCAATCTGAGCGCAGCGCCAGCCAAACTCCCGACTCAACGCCAGAGGCAATTCGTCCAAAAGTTGTACAAAAATGTGCGTCGGGCGCAGGAACCACTTCCACACGGGTAACTGAATCGACTACAAGCTAAGCTGACGAGTCAGGAGAGCAAGAAGAGAAGATGCGTACTTGGCGAGGGGTTGAAGCTGCGAGGTATCGCACAGGTCCGTCCATCCGCAGTCGAGGAGGAAGCGGAAGCCGTCGACAGCGAGCAGGTAGCACAGGGGACCCTCCCCGTACGCCCCACTGAGAGGAGTCACCTGCACCGAAGTCCCCATCTGATCTGATAACTTCGGCGGCAGCAGCGGCGGCGGCGGCGGTTCGACGGCGAGCGGTGGCCGCAGGCGGAGGATTCCGCCTTAGGTGCCGTTTGGGAAGAAGTGGGAAATCAGGGGTGTGCAGTCACCAAATCTCAGCCAGTGGTTGCGGATCCAACGGCAGCTTCATTAAAGTCGCGTAGCAGGCCAGTTTGAGCGGCCCATTCCAGCCCACGACGCCCAGAAACAGCAGCGACCATCTTTTTTCTCATGTGCCGTCATCCACGTCATCGCAGATGCGCATGCGCTCCGCCTCCGTCCTCGCCGCCACGGTGGTCTGACCCGGCACCCATACGCCTCCCTCCCCTCGTCGCGGCACAGAGGCGTGGCCCTCCCGATGGCCGCTGGTCGTCCGGTCGTGCTCCTTTGCATGAAGAAACTGATGATCATATATTCGCAGGATGTCCCTTTGCCAAGGAGTGGGTAATGGAGTCATCTGTGTTTCTCGTCTCACCAGTCAGCAGTCGCCACACTGCCGGAATTCTACTCTATGTTCTAGAATACTCGCATGTGATTCAGGCTCGTGCTGGGTCTCGTTTTTAGCACAGTTGCACTAATTCAGGGTTACGATAATTTCATTTCAGAGCCCTTCCTCAGCTCATGTGCTCTGAGAAATGCTGTTGTGCCCAACAGACAAACAGGGATCTTCAATCATCTTCAGTCCAAGCGCTTTATAACACGAATGGTTTCATAGTGTAGTGGTTAGCACTCCAGACTTTGAATCTGGCGACCTGGGTTCGAATCCCGGTGAGACCTCCCGTTTTCTATATTTTTTTTGGTCTTTAAAATTCACGTTCTAATTATCTGGTTCTCTTACAGACACGTCATGCTAATAGCCAAATTACCAAAAAAAAAAAAAAAATGTAGCTGTGCCTGATTGAGGACATTGTGTAATGTAAACGTGCTTCTCTCTCTTTTTTTTTTATCTTTTTTTAAGAAAAAAAAAAAAAAAACTAAAAGGGCCAGGTCAACTTACATCATCACTAACAAATTAGGCGCCAGCCTGTGAACACGGCTTAACCCAGCAATGACCACCAGCTTTGAATGGCAAGGTTGACTCAAACACGAAATCGACACACAGTTCTGCGTTTAGTGGCTTGTCTTTGTCAAAACCACGGATGAAATTGACTGCAACAAAGCTGTTAGTATAGTCAGCAGTTCTAGATACGCAGTAGCCAAGTCGTGATTACTGACAAGAAAACCTGTTGCCTGCTGTGGTAGGTTGCCCTCAGAATGGGCTGGCCCGTGTATTGAGCTTTTCTGTACAGAATTTGAGGCATCTTTGTTGGAATGTTTCCAGATCCACCGAAGAAGGGAAAGAGTTGACCAAACAATGATGCCATATCTTTTCTCAAAGCTTCATCTAGTATTCCACCCAATTGACGTCCAAATCCTTCAGCTTCAGGAGCCATTTCTGTGCATCTGGGGAAACATTGCCTTTATCAGGTTTCACCCCGTGCTTCTTTGCCATCTCAGATGGGGATTCAGACCGGCTCTCATCATCCAAGTCGCCTTGCCTTCTAGGACGTCTTGGTTTAAGAGAGAGAAGGCGCGAAAACCTCCTGCACGCCACCCCATTTTTCCAATGCCCGAGCAATGTCATAACGGCCTACCAGCAGAGCATGAAAATCATTTCAAAAAGCCAGACAAGGAAACTTCATGACACGACACCAATCTAACTTGCACATCTAACCTGAGAACAGGAGCCAATTTTCTGTTTTTCATGTAATGTTGTTATAAATCTAAAGACATTTGTGCTAAAATGAATAAAACAGTAGGATGAAAGTGCCACAATACTTTCTTTTTCATTTTCCAACAATGGACTACAGATATTACCTGCCCTCTCAAAAGATTTTCTACTTGGCATATAAGAAGGATCCATCCCCCAACTTTTCTGGAACCGGCTGATCTGTATATAGTGATCAGATGTCAGAAGTTGAAAAATATTGAATACAGCATATGATGTTATAAATTCAATGGACAATTGGACAGTCACTCTCATTCATACTAGAAATACCAGGGGACAAGTTTTAACTCTATTTGTAATGTATGGTGCAAAACTATTCAAAGATTAAAAAAAACATGGTTATACCTGTATTCTTGTGCTAGAATGGATATATATGATAAGCACAGGAGGGAGCTAAAGACATATGGTATTACCTCTTCTTGCAAGTTCTCCAGATTATCCCAATATCCTCTTGGTTTTCGATTTTTGTAAGAAAGAGAAAGGTTCATTATGCTGGCAATCTTCGGAACCCACCCATTCGTGTTATTGCCTTCTCGATATCCACCCTTCCATGAGACCCGAGATGCTTTCTCTTAGGCATGAAACCATACTGACCATACTCTGCAATGAAATTCTCAAGCTCTGATTTTAGGACCTCAATGTCCTTTTGCAACCCTGGGACTTTTGGTCTCTGTTTCATGGTACTGGATGAGCAAGACACAGATGCGTGCTCAGATTGCCTGCTTTCAGCATGATAAGCATCTGGGTCTATGGACATATCAGAATGAGCTGTGGAGTTGCTACCCTTGGCTCCAGCCTTTTCAATATAATCACGGATTGCACACAAGTTTGATGGAAGATCTTCATATATGACCTGTAACAGATTGATGAAAATGAACAGTCTGCTTTTTACTATTTCTAAACACATTAAACTTCATCAAAGCATTCAGCTGAAATAATCATAAAGGCACCACATACAATTAATCCAAGTAAGAGCATGAAAAAATCAGCCAATTGTCAAAAGCATATATAAAAAAATGTCAGAAACCATGATAATTTTTTTGGGGGTCCTACTGTCCTTGCTGCTATGGAATGTAGTCACCT
The DNA here is from genome assembly GCA_015847255.1 of Hyparrhenia diplandra. Lineage (NCBI taxonomy): Eukaryota > Viridiplantae > Streptophyta > Magnoliopsida > Poales > Poaceae > Hyparrhenia > Hyparrhenia diplandra. Next base: position 235,359 of record JADLZK010009068.1, read on the forward strand.
GGAATTTGAAGAGCTGGAGATACGACATGACTTGTAAAACAAATGCTGTTAAAATACCTTTAAGTTATAAAATTGGATATTTGAGAGGCGTAAGCCACCAAGAAAAATGGAGAAAATTGATCCCTGTTAGGTTCTTTCGAGATAATTAAGTTTAAACCAACCCAATACGAAATTTAACTATAGTAAGCTTATACTATTCGAGAAGGCACCATGCAAAGCACTTGTATAACCAAAACAGAATACAGTGTGCACAGAAAAGCCTACTTTAACCATCTTAAGATAACAAGACAAATGTTATATGAATTAAAGAAAATGCATATATGGCTTACCTCTTCAAGGATAGACTCAGAGAGAAAGGTGTCTCTATGCATCTTAGTCTCAACCATGTACTTCAACAGGGTGTGCTGATCCCCAAGTTGTTCTAAGCGCCATTTCCTTTAAATGAGTAAAAATCACCCTCAACTTGTTCAAACTTGATCTCTTGCTCAATTTTTTCCACGAAGATCCATAACAACACGGGCATGAAGGACCATATACAGCAGGCCTTTGCAACCCTCCTAGAAAAAACGATTTTAAAAGATATAATGCTTGAAAAAAGAAAACAAAGACTATCAGACTGAATTTACAAAACTTTCTTTCAGATGAGCACAATGAAAACAATCGAGTAAACTAAAACCAGGACAGAAGAGAAAACTGTGTATGACAGTATGACTTGAGGACTTTTTTCATGCTGTGTTGTAAAAACAAAAGGACAACCTAAGCCAGGACTACTTCATATGTTCTAGTAAAACAGTTAACCACAAAAATATGAAAGAAGATAACCACATATTCTACCTGCATTATGCGGACCTTGTTATTATCACGAAGAATAATCCTGCTGATAGCCAGGTTTGGTACGAATCTATCAAATGAATTTTGTTAGATCATACCTGTAATAAAATAAGAATGTGAACTCAAAAGATTGTAGAAAGATAGAACTACTTACTCGGGCAAATTCTCATATGCCGTGAGAACATTCCATACCTCTCGAACTGGTGCTTTCACAGTGATGCTAGCAAAAACACACCTATGAGCCCCCTCATGTTCCTTCATGCACACCGTACCACAGGATAAGACAAAACTTTAATGCCCTTCCCTTGATGGCTAAGAATCCAATAAGTATTGATATAAGTTTAGTAAATTACCAACATGCCATCAAATCTTGAAGATGGATCTCATCTACCACGCAAGGCCTATCAATTCTGCATACGTTTCCATATACACCCCATTTGCTAATCAATTCAGAAGCAGGTGATGGAAGCACACTGCTAACACCAGAAGTGGGAGGTGCTTCTTTAAACTTACTAGAAGAAGTATCAACTGTTGTACTAAGGAATTTATCAGGCTGAGAAGAAGTAGATGATGGCTTCAAGTCCTCAACAGAGAATTTTTCGAACCACAACTTTGATTTTCCAGATAAATTTTTTCAGCTCTACAAGCCAAGGCACCAAGATTTACAGGAAGATCTGACCTTATAATCTTTTCAAGGAATATAGCCGGGAAATTGAATCTTGGTATCACATTAACTTCATACAGCAAAATTGCACTAGAGGACCTGCTAGCAAACAAAAGCAAAATAGGCCGTATTAGACTTAATCTCCTTTTCCGCTCACTAGAAGTTTGAGACCTATTTAAGGGATAATGAAAAGAAGGGAAATTGTTTTTAGTCTGGGGCATCATGGTGAAATTGTTTTTTCTGGTGATGAAATTAAGCTGGATGTTCATCAGAAGAAAATCAATAAATAAGGTAGTATACTTGTACTTTCCTCCGTTCAAATTCTAGTTCACTTTTTTTTTTCTAGATCCATTTTTTTCTTATGCATCTAGACATAGTGTATGACTATTTGGACAAGAAAGAAAATCAATGTATCTAGAAGTTCCAAAAGTAACTATAATTTAGAACGGAGGAGTATATAATTATAAGATACATGTACTTATGTCTTTATTGATTTACCTCCCATCCCACTTATCCTGAGAAAAGAAAAATGATCATCAGATGCATACCTTGGACCAGATCTTATGGACCATTTTCCTTCAAACTTCTTGAAGTCACCATCTACCATCGAGAAATGGAGTTCTCGCCCATTAATCTGAAAGCATAATCATCAACGAATAATCAAGTAAGGCAATGTAACTTAATATGTAGAATAGAAAATGGAGGAGATCCATCATCGTTTTTCAGATTTGCTAAATATAACTCATACAACTAAGAAATATATCAGAGAAAAACACAATATATAGCGCAGCTCCACAGCAAGAAGAAGAACACATGCTCACAAATGTTGCATTCACACCCTCATGGACTGGCCAACTGACCATCTACTAGTACTTTTCAGTGGTTCACATGATGACATAACATTGTCGGCGATGACAAATGTTGGATACTCCAAAACTTTTCGATTGCAATTTAGCAGTTAATGGAAGTCAATCTGCGACAGCACGTACGGAATCATGGACTTCCTGCAGATCCAACACGACGCGCGCCTCAATGTGCCAGTACAATGCTTGCTGCAGGCTCTCTGCTCCAGCCATATCCGCCCTTCATGCGGGCAGGGAATCGTCCCACTGCAAGCAAGCACGAATGCGGGCTTGACGAGGGCGCCATAAGTGCGATCACAGTTCACGAGCGACAAATCGAGACGAGAAAAAAATGCGGACCTCTGGACGAGGTTGGGGATGAAGTCGGCGAGGCGCTCGTAGTCAGTGATGACCTGCCACAGGGTGTCGACGTCGGCGGCAACGGGCACGGACGCGAGCACCCGCCGCTCCCGCCACGACACCACGTCCACGTCACACTTGACGCCGCGCGCCGAGCCGGTGGGCGCGGCCTCCGACGCGCCCGCGCGTCCTCCGTGGTAGTGCTGGTGGTCGGCGCCCCAGTGGTCCCCAGTGGCGGCCGCGGCCGCGGCGGCGACGGAGCGGCCGTAAGGGGCTCGCGAGCGCGGCCGCCGCGGAGCGGGGAGGCGCGCGCGCGAGGGTTAGGGGCTCGGGATCCCCGGGAGGAAGGAGGCGGCAGGCGAGGCGAGAGCTCTCATCGCTCGTGCTTTCGAGTCGAGCGGGAATGGCCACTGGGAGTTGGAGTCGTGTCCTGCTCGCCGAGGAAGGAGTAGGAGACGCGCGCGGTGACCGGGGACGGGAGCCGTTCTCACTCTCACTGTCTCTGACTAGTGGGACCCGCGGTGTCGTCCCACATGTCGGTGGCGTGACTTGGGTCGACGGCGACGAGCGATTGTTTCTGTTGCGACGGTGAGAGGCGGAGTGGCGGATGTGTGGCGGGAAGGCGAGGAGGCACCATAGCCACTCGTGTTGTGATACTCATGCATAAAAATCCTCTTGTACTCCGTTTGAGAATCTGTTTTTTTAGAAATTGGGTGGGATTCAAACAGCCTAGTTTTTTTCACAGTTTCTGCTATCAGTTTTTATCAGTTTATTAGGATCCTGTGAGCAATAGATGAAGCCAGATTCTTAAAAACTGTGGATCCAAACACTCCGCTAGTTTTTTTTCCTTAGAATCTAGATTTTAAAAACTAGAGTTAAAAACTACAGTAGTTTTAAGAATCAAACTCATCCAAGCATGTCTTAGTTCTGCTTTTGCTTTGGTTTGAACAAACCAACAGGAGGGTACGCGGTATGACTCGCCGTTCATCTTTAAATTAAGTGGGACAATAAAACGACTTAAAATTTGGAGCAAGTAATTAACAATATTTTAGGAAGACTAGATTACTCTAAAGACCTTAGCTCGTACATCTACCCATTTACCCTTGGTGACGATTGAAGACTTGCATTGCGCTGTCCGTCGGTGCATGGAACATAAGAGCACCCTCAACAGTTGAGTCAACCTGATAGCTCATAAGTTGCCATGTCATACAAGAGATAGCATATAAGGGTATGTTTGGATTGGGCGACTAAAACTTTAGTCACTCATGTTTTAGTCACTTTACTTTCAAACAGGGGTGACTAAAATTAAAAAGTTAGGGTACCCTCAACTTTTATATTTTAGTCAGATGACTAAAGTACTTCAATAAGTCATCTGACTAAAAATCCAAACATCCTCGAAGACATGTACTTCAATAACCTGACTCTTACACTATCTTAATGTGGGTCCCACGTCATATTTTAAACAAACCTACCAACATCCGTCATTATCGCCTCTGTGTTGCTGGAGTTGGCCACGTGCAGCGCTGATGGACTGCACCCCAAATCATGCGCGGGACAGAGAATGGAGGAGAGAATGAGCCGGACCACATATAGCCTCGGTACTTGAGCGAGAACCAAGAGATAGTCTCTTGTGTTTTTAAGTCCAACTAAGTAAGATGATGATTTGGAATCTTATAAGCTAGCTGTGCTGGACACTGTTGGAGACGCCCTAATAACAATAGCCACATCATGTGTATCATGACGTCGTAGCATGCAGATCGATCATCGAAATATTGTTGGGTCAATGAAGCAACGCAAGATCGGATTTCTATCTTTGCATGGATTGCATGGTGTAAATTTATACGCTACTGGAATTGAATTCATTTTACGTGGTTTTTATTTTTGCCTAGGAAATTTAAACTGGAGCTATTTTTTCGGTAGACTTTTTTTTTCGGTGGCTGTTATCCGTTGGCAACTTGACATCTAATGACGGTGTTTAATTCTGCAAATTGTAGTAATGCAATTAGATTACGGAGAGGATCAACCCGCAATCAAATAACGACAATCCTAGTGGATTTTGCGTGTTCTCTTTGGCGCAACTAGTGTCGGTTTGTTCACACCAAGAAGAAGGGAAAAAAAAACCGTGGTGTTGGCGTGTTGGGTGGAGTGGAGCAACAACATGATGAGCAGAGTGGAGGGATATGGTGGCTGCCACAGGCAAAGTTAGAACTTTTAAATAAGAGGGTGGATAATATGACAACACCTTGTAAGCATGTTTTTGCGTGTATGAGGGATCATTAGACATGTTTGGATCTTTAGCCCTTGGGCTAATTTGAGGGATAAACTTCAGCCCTTCATTTAGGCCTCTAAACTTTATCCCTTTGAGATGTTTGGATACTAGAGAGAGAAAGAGGGCTACTTTTTTTTTATGGTTCCCACAAAAGAGGTGCTAATTCACTTTAGCTCCAATTAGCCCTACTAGTTTAGCTTCTTCATGCTAAAATGGGCTAAAAGAGAGAGGGCTACAAATTAGTACCCACGATCTAAACATGCCCATGGTCGCGTAGCAAGTGCAGTGGAGGGCATTGAGCTTGGCAGTTGACGTTGGTGCAAGCGTGGAAGGATTGCCACTCCCTTTCATGCCTTTCTCCTTGGTTCCATCCAAGTTGTTGAATAATAACTGTGTTTGAATGTGGAAAACTAACAATAATGATCAAGCTTCAAAAGACCTAATACGTGTTCATAATTTTGAAATAAGCAAATCATCAAATCTGTTGCCAGATTAGGATTTGGTTCAGTTAGTAAACATATTCCTAGCGTAGAGGGTTTTGGTGGTGGCAAAGCAACCCATGTTGGATTTTGCCATTAAACAGGACTCGAGCTTAGCTTTACAAGACAATAGAGGAATGCCCTTCTATAGATCTCCACACCATTATCCATAAAGAGACAATTGTAACCCATGTCACACAATTGAAAAACGTACAACAAGTTGAATTAACATGTAAGACATTAGTAATTATATGCTCAAGGGTTATAGTAACTTTACTGAGACCAATCATTTCCCCCTTAGAGTTATCACCTTCTCATTCAAATTTGTTAGTGATGGTGCACGACAACAACGTCAGTCTTGTAATTCAAAGTGTATTCACATAACAATTTAGGGAAAGCGAATTGCTATTACTAATTTAAGCTGGAAAATTGCTTGATTTGGGATTTGAGATCGCCTAACAACAAATTTGAACATAGAACAAAGTCAAAAAATTGCTGGATTCAATTGCATTTACTAGCTGCCAATTCAGTCATACACAACAAATTTGAACTCAGAACAAGTCAAAAAAAAAATGCTTGATTTGGGATTCGACAAGCATAAGTCTATGATATATATTAAGAAGGTGTAGAGCCAAAACAAGTGACGATCTTGATTGGAGATGATGAAGACTAGGGTGATAAAAGACAGGTTCACTAACAATCTACTACTTTATTCTAATGTTATCGCTACTTAGTATTTGGTTCCCGTGGCATAAAATTTTGGGGTGTCAGTTTCGTGGGATGTCAGAAAGGATATTTGGATATTATTAAAAAAACTAATTATAGAACTCGACGGTAGTGAGACAAATTTATTAAGACTAATTAACCTATCATTAGCACATGTTTGTTGTAGCCCAACATCGTCTAATCACGGAGTAATTAGGCTTAAAAAATTATCTCATAAAATACACGTAATCTGTACAGTTAGTCACAGTATTTTTTAGTCTATATTTAATACTCTATGTACATGTTCAAACAGATGTGATAGGGTTTAAAGTTTTGGGGAATAATCAGCTTACTAAAAAGGTGGAAAAGAGAGAAAAGAGAGAGATTCCTAACTACGACAGGTCGAGCATCGACCAGTGCTCCCTGGGGGCAAGAAAAGCGGACTGCTTCGTTCAAGGTTCAACTGCGAGAAAGCTTTCGAGCCAGAGCGGGGGCTGAGGAGACGATGGTCGGGATCTTCTCCAGGTTCTCCGGCGGCGCCCACCGCCGCTCCAAGAGCGTGGCCGTGAGTTCTCTCCTCGCCCTCTTTCTCCTTTCTCTATCATGCCCCCACTTTCTTCCATGTCGTTTCTGCTGTAGTTTACTTCCCCAACCCCAAGAAGGGATCTGCTTGTTTATAAGCCATATCTGGTCAACAGTAGGTTAGTTTAGCTTCTTGAAGCCGTGCAACTGTGCAAGGGTCAGATTTGGGCTGGTTTCATTTGACCCCCTATTTGTTCATGGGTGGATTCTGCTGTCTCAAGGACTCGGTATCTCACCTTTTTAGTTCCTCTTCTGATTCTTTGATCGGGATGGTTTTATCTTTATGTTCTGTCGTTCCATTGAATTTGAATTGCCTTGCGGCTCAAAAATTGGGGGAAAGTTGAGTGCTGTTGTTCTCACTATAAATCGCTTCATAAGAAATTTACAGTTACTATGTAGTCAGGTGGAACTAATGATTGGATAAAAGCCAAGCATCAGAAGTAACCCTAGTGAATTTGTGCAATTGGACCTTACTGTGATCAAATCTCGCGTAATTTATGGGAATTCCCCTTTCATCCTGCAGGAGGTTGTCGAGACGTTGGCCCCCAACATGAGTACAGGAGAGTCTGATCCAGCAGCTGTTCCTGCAGAGAGCCCTCACGGTATTGAGGTTGGCGTTGAGTTCAAGCCGGTGGAGCACCCTGTTGAACCTCTCAATCTTGATGAGCCAGTAAAATGTCCACTTCCTGAGCCATCTATACTACATGTAAGCCATCCTCCCAGTGCTTATAGAAAAGTCAGCTCTAGAGAATCACGTTGTTGACAAGGCGATTAACTTTCTTATCTTGCATCATTCAGCGTTAAACGGTATTAGGAATCTTATGTTACAGAATTAGTTACCTGATGTTTGAAAGTATCATTTCCCTTGTAACAAAAGCATCATACACTGCAAACTTATCGTTGCCTCATTGGTCTTAACTGATCGATGGATGATAGGATAGGAAGGTATGAAGGAGTGAAGGACAAGGTGTTTTCAGTATCAAATGAAGACCAATTAGCAATCTTTCTTGTGTTGCAGACTTAAGTGTTAATCATATTAGCGAACTGCCTTGAGTTGCAGAATTTAGTGTTTGTGTGAACAACAAACTGCTAGATCTCATCTTACCTTTCTGATTAACAGTCTGGTTTTGTATGCTTACAACAACAACAACAACAACAACAACATAGCCTTTTGTGCCAAGCTAGTTGGGGTACGCTAGAGATGAAACCCATAGGAAAGAAGTATAAAAGAGACACAGAAATAGGGCACAAGACAAAGGATAGAGTTAGGGTTAAACAACAACAACAACATAGTTAGGGTTATACAGGGAAATGGTTTTGTATGCTTGAAGTTCAATATTTCCTTAACAGCAAAGCATGAGATCTTTCAGACTTAACTCGTTCCCCTTGCTGGTTTTATTGGCTGATGGTCTGATGGATATGCTAGGATGGGAGGATATGGAAGGAGAAAATGTCTTCAGTCGGCACGAGGGTGAGAACAGACCTGCCGGTCGTGAAGGAAGGGTCACAGCTCGAGCCTGACAGCAGCAGTGCTAGGTCACGATCTGCAGTTCCAACATTTTGCTATATTGCCCTCCGTAAGTGCGCCTGAGCACAACATCCTAGCGCTGCTTGACGAGTACGACGTCTCTGGGAGCCGTGGCCCTGCTGAATGAGCTTGAGTTGGGTGTCGCCAACACATTTGTAGCTAAACTGTGTTTGGGCATTTGCCTTTGCCTCTCTTCCACTTGTCAAGTGCCACGAGCTGATATGAATACATACAGCAACCTTATGTCTGGAAAGAATTGGAACTACACAACAGATCTTTTGTCTGGGTTTTGTATCTATCTATAAATACGAGTGAAAGCATTTTGGGGAAATTGCCTCGCACTTGTCAAAGACAGTAATGGTTACTGAAACACTTGGTTTTGTGTTGTAACTTTGCACTGTTGAGTGCCAGCATGCAGTTGTCAAGTGCAGACTGTACTGGAAAATTTGTTACTGGCGTGTTTAGCCGTTTGTGTTGTTATATGACAATGCTGCCGGAAACATTTTACTTTGTGAGACGCCTCGACTTGTGGCGCCAATAGTGGGACGCCTCGACTTGTGGCACAGCGGAATCATTTTAACTTTGCGAGAGCATGTAACTTATATAAGATAATTTTTATTTTGAGAGAGAATGGCACGTATCGACGGCGCAGGACATTGTCGTGCACCGCTAAATTCATTCACGACCAGAGCTGTACGACACATCTAAGTGCAAAACAATGCCAAAACCATTACAGCTACTGCCGATTATTTGTCAGAACAAATCAGACAATTTTATTACAAGCAATCACTAGAAGAAAAATAGAAGACTGACCCAACAAGTATCATGCATCAAAACGGCCAGCTTTGTTGGGCGTGACCTGTCGCCAAAGTTTCCATCACAAGCCACATGTAATCCTCTGGCCTATCGCCAGAGTTACCATCACAGGTCACATGTAATCCTCATCTCTTATCAAGTTACCATCGCCTACCACCGAAGACCCTCTAGTAGGGTGAGTGGAGCAAAAGAATAACACCGGGCGTGGAAAATGCCTGCCCGATGAAGCAATCTATCCCAGGGGTAAAACAGTACATGCCACGGCAAAACGGGGGTGAATGAGAAAAAAATGGTCAACCTAGGCATTCTGCTTTGGCTCCTCACCAGCTAATCTTCTCCGCTGCTGGTGCTCAGCAACCTTGTAGTCCACAACCTCACGGAACAGGCCTGGGGTGAGCTCGCAGTCTTTGCTCCCATAGACCGCAGCCTGGACGCTTGCCATCATTTTCGCGATCTCTTCCAGAGAAGCCCTGGGTCTTGACGCCGCCTCCTGGAGCAGGTCGTCAGTGATGCCTTTCACCTCAATCTTCTTTGGCTGGCGGCGGAAGAACCAGAGCCAGCTCTTCTCATGTTTGTCACTGGCCTTAATGATATACTTATCCAGGTATAGCTTCAGGAGCTTGAATCGCTCATCTTCCCCAGGCAGGGGAAATTCCAGGACCTCATCAATACGGTCGGCGACAGCAGAGTCAAGATCACTGGGCCTGTTGGTGGCAAGTGCAAGGACAATGTCCTTAGATTGGTCACCTGTGCGGAAGAGGAGAGCATTCAGGGCACTCCTTTGAGCTTCACTCATGTAAGTTTTATTCCGTCTGCAGGGTACAAAAATCAGTCTGAGATGTCAACACTACAGTTGAAAGTTAAGGGCGAGAAAACACATCTGAATTATAATTGGATCTCAGACACTCAAATACAACAATGATAGAAAACCATTGGTGCAATAAACTTCAATTACAAAATATTAATAAGTGCAGTGGGCGTTCTAGCAAAGCCACCTCACCCCCAACCCAACACACACAAAAGAAAAGTTGTAATGTACTTAATTTCACTGCTTAACTTTTCCTCAAAAAAAAAAATCACTGCTTAACTGCCCCCCTCTCTATACATTTCAAGTCACCTGAACAGTTGGTGATTAGTTATAGTTATAGATGATTAGTTATATATGCGCCGCATTTTTCTATTTCAAAGTTATTTGTGATAGATGAATAATAGTCAAAGAGTCAATAATGATAGATTTGAATTCTTGGTAATAACAAAAATATCGCTATAAGCTAGCAGCAGAAAAGAATTTCTGAACTCCATGTTATAATGCTGAAAATTCAAATGATGCCATGGAGCCATGGAGGTGCAAACAAGAAAAGTATCTGGAGATTTTGCTTTCACTTACTCGCACAAGAAAGCATCTGCTTCATCTATGAAGAGGAGCAAACCCCTATTAGATTTCTTCGCCCAGTCAAACAACTGATGAATCTTGGTGACTGCTTGTGATCCCAATGGTGCAACATCTCCACCAGTCATTAGTGCATAATCTAATCCCTGTAAGTGGCGACAACATTAGTGGGACAGTAGCATTTTTCAAACGTTTTTATTAATGCTGACATAGGTATGGTCTATGAAACATACAGAATTGCGAGCTAGTTCTCGTGCTGCCATGGTTTTCCCTGTCCCGGGAGGCCCATAGAAAAGCATGTTTCTGAAAGGAGCTTGATGAAGTTTTGTATTGGCGTGGCATTAGCAAGCTGCTTCACTCTCTTCTGGAGAGAAGGATTTAGAATAACATCACCAAACCCATTCCCATCCTTCCCTAGGTTGCTTCCATTCTTCAGTTTGCTAGTCAGGGTACTTGTTGCACGTGAGAGGGAACCAGACCAGGGATATTTCCCTCTTGATGACTCCCTTATCAGTGATGGCTGACCTAGAATACGATCAACATAGCCCCAGACTACTCTTGCACCCTCCCTGGGAAAAAAATATGTGAATCTATGTAAGGGCATCAAGCAGAAAACAGAATCAGCAAAAGGCTCTTTTAGTGCATGAATGAAGAGAAAAACTACTACACAAACATCAACACAAAGGTTATGTTCATTTGTGCAGATTCCTCTTCCATCATTTGAAATATATGCATTGATCTTGAAACAAAATGTGGTAGATAAAGGAATCACCCAAAGCAAACAAAGGGACAAATTTAGAAGAAACAGAGCAACTAATCATACTGTGACTACTTCTAGAATTCAAACCAGTATATTGCATAAGATGTAACTTTGGCATCACAACTAGTTTCATATTCATCAATGAGTTTAAAAGCTGAGAGGTGGATACTAACTTATGTGCTCCAATGCACAGTAAGAAACAACAGAGTTATGGTGAGTGAAACACACAACTAAAACCAGAAATTGAAACATAGAGCACCATGAACTTTACCTTGTTGTGTATATCCCTGCAGCAAGTGCTGTTATACCTCCCACTGCTACCACTAGCTTATTTTGATCAGTTAATATCGTTCGCAAAACCACCTGAGGAAAAAAGGGAACGATGATATCACAAAACCAAGGTGTCACAGAGCTTTATATGTCAGCACTGATGTTTCATAGTATAATAAGCATATAAAGACCACTAACATCCCATCCCTTAGGTTGGATACAACATAGGAGTAAACAGTTTTAGTAAAGTAACATTATGCTGGTACCCATAGTATCCAAATAACAGTTTTAATTGCAAGTAATAACTTTGGAAGTATTATCAAATCACCCCAAGTTATTGACACAAACCATTAAGAATAGGTTAAGAGAACTGCAGAACAAGGTCCAATAAAGAACTATTCGCTTAGTAAGGCATATACCTCCTACATGCTCAAAGGTTGTATTTATTACTTGGATCCACTTCTCCCTGTCAGCATTTATCTCCTCCAAAAGCAATCGCCTCTTCACATCTTCAGTTTGCCTTGTTACTAGTATTCTCCCCTCTGCCTCTGCCATCGCTTTCTTTGCAGCGGTCGCCTGCGCTAGATCGGCCCTCTCCCTCTCTGTCTGTCTCCGTTTTTCCTGGATTTGCTCCTCAGTCGCCTGCCTGATCTGCTCTAGTCTAATCCCAGATTCCTCTTGCATCTTCACGAGCTCCTGGTTCCTTATCCTCTGCGCCTCGTGTTCAGCAGCCAGTCGCTTTCCTTTTTAGCTCATCCTCGTACTGAGCCATTGAAGAATTATTTTTAGCTCGTTGTTGATCAATTTTTTTCCTTTCTTCGTAATCCACCCGTTTTTGCTCCTACAAAATGGCTCATGTTACAAAATAAATTTGAGCACAATATAATTCATGAATTAATAACAGAGCAAAAAAAATATACTCCCAAATTTTAAGTCGTTCTGGCTTTTCTGGATACATAGCTTTTACTATGTAAAAACATGTCTAGGTGCATAGCAAAAGCTGTGCCTAGGAAAGCCCGAACAATTTACAATTTAAAATGGAGGGAGTACTTAATATCACACCTTTTTTAACAATCAAAACATTTATTATGAGAATGAAACAATTTAAACAAATTTAATAAACTATAAAACCCTCCAATAAAAAGCAAGTATCTTCCATGCTTGCTGCAAAACTATTCCATTTTCACCAAATGTCTTAAAAATACATAGGTCAGGTCAGTCTTGAAAATAATAAAAGAAAGAGATTTGTCTTGAAAAAACTATGTTATGGAGACTATCAGTGTGCAAAGTGACACTTGTGACTGTTGAAATTATGCAACGGTAAAATCAATTTATCACACTATTCAATGAATAAATAAGGGTGACATGATCTGAAGTACTTGATGTGTAATAGAACCAACACAGAGACATAAACTCAGTTCAAGTTAATCAATAGCATTCTGACAGACTTGTAAAATACTGCAGAAAAATAAGAACAGTAATAATGAATAAGTAATTCTAAGATGTTGTATGTTGATCACCAACATTTGTGTAGCAGATAGTCAACAAGGTCAGAGTCCGTACAATATGGCCATACAATTCAGGATTTCAAGAATAATAAAGAGTTTTGTGAAGCAGTTTGTTAACAGCAGCAGAGAATAAAACCAGTCATCAACAGGAATGCAAACACTATGGAAGCACATGACTGAAGGTCCTATATCCATGGCAATTACGAACTTGTGATGCTCATTTTGGAGTTTCCAGGAGGGTATAGAATCTAAATTTATAATCTTAAATCTAGAAACCTTTTTTTTTTTTTTTTCATGCAATGTTCTCCAAACTAGCTCCTTACTGCTTATTACCCCAGACGAGATGAGCTTGGGACTGGCTTTGCAAATATTAAGTTAGTCGGAGAAAGTGATAATTCCTTCGTGCAAAATATCATAACCAACAAATTAAACAGTGATGGGATGAGAGATGTCTCACAAGCTCGATCTCGGCCAGTGTCTTCTGCAACTCGAGTTTCTTGGCAGCTATTTCCTGCTGGCGCGTCTCCTCCCGCTTCTTCATAAGCTCAAACAGCTGCACAACCACGGGTGGAAACACATCCCCAGTCAAAAGACTCAAAACCCGCGGGACAACGAAACAAGGAAAAAAGAACCAACAAGAAAGCCCCTCGAAAAAATGCCCCCACCTTTTTTGGGGTCCGGCGACTTAATGAGCTCTTTAAGCGCCTCCACCCCACGCCCAGCGGCTCGGGGTCGAAGCCCGCGGCACTGGTGCGTGCGTGCTGCGTCGAAACCTTCGGCGCCTGCGGCTCCTCCGGGGCATCCTCGCGCCGCCCGCCCGACGGCGGTGGGGACTGCTGCGGCGGCGGCGCGGCGGTAGCAGGGGCCTGGGCGGGGGCGGAGGGTAGAAGCCGGGGAAGCGGAAGGTGGAGCCGCCCCCGTCGGCGTGGGCCCGCTCGGAGGAGAGCGCGAAGGCGGCCCCCGCGGAGACGGCCGCGGCCGCTGCCTTGGCGGCGGCGGCGGCGGCCATGGTTGTGAAGTCGTGTGGGTTTGGGCGGGTAGGGTTTAAGGCTGGCTGGCTGGCCGCCCGTCTCGATCAAAACCGCGCTAGGAGATGCGAGTATTTGTGCGTGGGCAGGTCGTCTTGCGGCCCAAGAAGGTCGGCTTTACTCTTCTTTCTTGTTCTTGGGATACAATACAACCAGCAGGTGCGGGGGCTCTCTAGAGTTCGCTTCTGATATTTTCGACAATGTTTATTCTTTTTTTTGAGAGACGGTGGGGACAGGACAATGTTAGTGTCTTATTGCGTTACGTTATGACGATAATTTATTTATAGATATATTTTTTATATAGTATTATAGTATACTATTATTATTCAGCATTATTAATAATTCATAAAAATCAAATAATTTATTATGGTTTTACACGCAGACATTGTTTATGTTTGGATACCGCAGTCATGTTTGATACCAAGGCTAATTGGTAGCTAGCTACCAAAAAATAACATAAATAATTTTTTTTTAAAAAAACTGAAGTAGCTATATAGTGTATGAAAATAAAAAGAGTTAATAAGTGGACAAGTTTTTTAACTAGCTGTTAACCAACTAGCTAGCCAACCATAACTAATTTGAACCAGTTTTAGCTTCAGCGAGTAATTAGCCATGTGCATCCAAACAAATGTTTGTACCATGGATCGCATGATCGGTGGAGGGCCAAAGAGGCAAGCAATGCACCAAGCTTTGTTGCCACGCTTAAAGGAGTTCAACGCGATGATAGAACGAAAAACTCCTCCCATTCTAAATTATAAGACATTTTTTAATATGTAACTTCTATTATACATTTAGAGAAACACAATGTCTAAATATATAAAAAAATAATATATCTAGAAAAGCATCTTGAAATGAACATAGTAGCAAGGAAAAAAATAACATGTCAATTCTTTTGACTGACAATTTAGAAGATAATCATTTTTTTTTTTTTTTTTAGATACATTGGGAGGAGAGGAGAGAGCTCTTCGACTGTTTTTTTTAGACAAAGAGGAACATTGACTTTATTCAGTTCATTTTTTTTTTTTTAGGGAGGAATGATACGATGGTCATACGGGCCCAACTAGGTTAACTACCCAGAGAAAGTCAGCCATTCGCAGACAACGGCTGAAGCCCACGAGCCCGCTCGCGTTAACCCTTTCGGCGGGCGTTTCGACGCGCCCGGCCGCGTCCGCCGCCGTCGCCGAGCATGCCGCGGTGGTCGTCCCCGAAGGATCCCGCCCTGGAGGCGGCGCTCCGGCGCAACCGCCGCTGGATCGTCAACAACCAGATCAAGCGCCTCCTCCTCCGCTTCCCGTCCCGCACGGCGCCCGTGCGCTTCCTCCAATCCCGTTTCAAGACGCTCGATCTCATGGGCCGCGCCGCCAACTGGCTTGGCAAGTACCCTTCCTGCTTTGAGATCTTCTCCGCCGACGCCGGTGGTGGTGAGCAGGAGCCCCACTTCGGCTTCACCAAGAGGATGGCGGCGCTCGTCTGCGCGGAGGAGGCTGCCGTCGTGGCCTCCCGAGCCGGCCATGGCGGACCGCCTCGCGCGCGTGCTCATGCTCGCCCGCGGCCGCCGGTTACAGGTTTCCAAACTCGCCGCGCTGCGGGGGCCCGCTCGGCCTCCCCGACGACTACCTCCTCCGCATCCTCCCAGCCAACACCGACCTCTTCCGCCTCACAAACCCCTACCCACACCGCCGCAATGCCGCTGAGCTAGAGCTCGTCAGATGGGCGCCCTCGCTCGCCGTCTCCGCCGTCGAGGCCGCCGCGGCTGCGAGCGACTCGACCCCACGGTTCACCTGCTCGCTACCGGCCTCATGGGTCAAGTCGCACGCCAAGATGGAGGATTTCAACGCCTCCACGCCTTACATCTCGCCCTACTCGGAGGAGTGGGCTTTGCCGGGCACGGACGCCGAAGCTGAGAAGCGATCGGTGGCCGTGGTGCACGAGCTCCTCTCCCTCACCCTGTGGAGGAAGATGTCAATTTTGAAGCTGGAGCATTTTAGGAGGGAGTTTGGGCTGCCGGAGGACACAGTGAGGATGCTGCTCCGGCACCCCTGCCTCTTTTATGTGTCAAATCGGTACAAGATACATACAGTGGTGCTCCGTGAGGGCTACGAGGGGTCAGAGCTGAGGGAGAAGGATCCGGTGGTGTTGGCTAAGGATCGGCTCGGGGAGCTCATGCAGGAGGGGCTGCATGAGTATAACCAACGGCGGCAAGCAGTGAATTTTGAGAAGAAGAGGAGGAGAGGGGAGGTTGAGGTAAAGAAAGAGAAAGAGGTGGAGGATGAGGAAGCGGCGCGCTTGGATAGTGCAGAGAAAAGGGAGGAGAGGAGACGGTTTTATAAGGTGTTGTTCGGTGATGGGAATCGGTAATTCCCCAAGTTTTGCTGTGCTGATATTGAGAGGCAGGTGAACATCGTCAGTGCATAGCTTACTAATTGGGGTTTGAGCGTTGCCATTATGTGATATATGAAAACATTTGCCTGTGGTCATGGTCTTGTGGATGCAATAAGGTTGGCAAACTATTGCAGCTGAAAATGGTACCAATGTGTGTTGTTGTCTTGTTGTCTTGTTGCACAGAATGGAATTAGTTAACTGTTAACTAGAATATATGACTGAAGAGATGATCCCTACAGGCACCAGATGCTTTGACCTGTCCACGATCGCAGCAATTTAACCATTTTGGACAAGGCGATAAGATAAGTATTGTTGCAGAGGCAGCAGAATATATTGTGGCAAGGAATGTGGTTTGTGCTGTTGGCATGGGATGTTGCTGTTATTGTGGCCACCTGTTGTTGTGTGGACAAGTGTGTCATTAGCCTGAGTGAATGAAAAGAGAAAAGGTGGAAAACATTTTCTGTGCGCACATGGATTTTGATGGTAGGGCTGAATGCAGTGGCTATGTCTTGTCCAGGAGGTCTGCTGCTCATGTTGTACAACGGCTACAAGGTCTGCAGAGGCATCTGGTTCTCTTGTTGCTCAAGTGTCACATCGGCCTTCCCACTCGGCAGTGGGGAAAACAAAACCGAAGAGTTTCTGATCTGGTGTTAGGATACAGTGATTTGGCGTGAGGCCATCGAGGGATACTTGGAGGTGCCCGGTGTCCTCCCTGTTAGTGCCCTAGGCATCAGCAAGCAACTCCCGTGAGATCTCTCTATCCTCCTTTCTTTATACTTCCATCTCTCAGTTTGAATGTGAAACATCAAGTGGGTAGTGTAGCTAAACTATCTGGGATCCAAATTCGATGTGTTCGTGTTGTTGGGGATGAGGTGAAGAAGATCCCGTGGACCACCAGTATTTTGAGAGGACAAAGTAAATAGGGTGTTGATTTTGAAGTAGATAGAGGAAAAAGTACCCTAGCTGATAAATTAACACTTCTATTTTCATCTATTAGCTTCGTATAATTGATGAATTTCTTGGACTGTGGAGCAGATACTTAAGTTATGTTTTGCTAAAATAAGATCTTGTCTAATATCATAAAATTTCGTATTTTTATTGGTGGTGGTGTTTGTTATTTCTTGTTCATTTTATTTTCACCATGAACAAGGCTTGCTTGGATCAGAAATATCTTAAGCACATGACTTATCATCCTATATGCTTTGTAGGGTTATATGATAGCATCATGCCAACTTGTCAAGTTACCTTTTTTTTTTTGTCTGAGTGATGTCAAATACTTAAAAAAAGTAGAAAGCATGGTTTCAACAAAGTCTTGTGATACTTGATATTATTTACTTTGCTACTGATTGCCATCCAGGTGGACAATTGAAACAAATTTCTGCCAGATAATTTTACCATCTTGGTGATGAGTTCTCTTGGTTCGTTGGTTCCCTCTCTCATCTAGACTGGCTGGTTGCCCTCATTATGGTCTTTGATAAGAGTGGCGTTCAAACTGAATCTGTGTTCTCATTCAACCTTAATTGCATTTCCATCTAAGTTTAAATATCGCGAACATTATAATTTTCTGGGTCTAAATTTTAAATCCTCAATACTAAAACAGGATAGTTGTCTCAAATAATTATACAGCAATCCTCATTGCTTACTTTCCAGAGTTGGGCTGCCAATGATGGTCCGCAGAGAAAACAGATTTTAGAATATTGGAGGCATATGAAAAGGCTTGGGAGACAAATTCTGATCCATGCCCTGAATGTTTGAAACTTGGAATAAATGGAAGTGAGGCGCCAAGTGCTGTGGCTTGTTATCTGAGGAAAAGGAAGAATCTCTTATCTCACAATGGTGCATTGAGAAGAACATAGGAGATACTGAGGCCTGTGCTTCCAGTGCTGACTTTGAAAGCCATATTAATTTTAGTTGCCCATTTGGTTGTAAACCTTTAAATGTTAATTTTTTTCTTCCTCAAATTTCTATTACACCTGTGCCACCAAGCATTTCTTGTTTCCAGTGATCAATCTGGTACGACCTAAGGAGCGTAGGGCGACGTATGGTATACCGGTGGCCGGGGCTTCATGCGTTCCCGGCAGGAGGAGCGGCGTGAGGAGGCGCTATTGTCGGACGGTGAATAGGAAGAACAGGAAGCAGGGTTAGAGAGTTTATCTCTTCCTTGGCTGATTCCATTATGCATAGGACTCTTAGTACTTATACAATTCTTGACTCAACCAACTAGAAAAGCCTAACAAACCAACCGACTAGCAAGCCTATCAAACCAAATCTTAAAGGCCTAAGACTTCATAACAAATCCTAACCGAGTAACAGACTCCATATCTCCACTGACTACTCATTAGCCACGTTGACGACGACGATATATGGTGCGGTCATAACACAATCCATTATCATGAACTCTAAATTAAGTATGGATCAATTATTTGTAGCAATGAAATCTTATATGTTTATGGACTCTAATGAAAAAGGCCTATATGATAGCCAATACATGGAGCCGACTCTTTGGTGCTCTTTCTGCGTATATGTGGTTTTGGATGATTCTGAATTCTGGAAGCAGTGCTCCATCCTTGGTTGAAAAGGATGGTAGGTTAATAAAGGCCATAGAGGACTAAATTGGCACTGGAGTGTTGATAGCATTGCTTGTTCTGTGCTACTGAAAAACTATAGCATAGCATGCTAAGGTCCCTATCAAAGTAACTTCAGCTATTATAATTTGCTGGCCCTCCTTTAGAGAAAAAAACATGACGTGCAATCTCTGCACAAGTATGCTACTATACATTGTTCAGTTTAAAATCATGTATTATCTGTCCCTTATTATTCATTTTCATTCTGACAGGATCTACAAATGATGAATCCAACTATGATTGTTTAGTATGAGATTCTGTCCCATGGATTTTATGGCCAGTGGGGATTCATTATTGAGACATTTAGATCAGAAGCTTTGAAAGATCAGATGAAGCTGATGGTATGTTGGATCACACACATCAAGTTGTGAAGGCCAGCATGCAACCCTCTTCTGTGACACCGATGGAAACTGGTAAAGAAAACAATGTAACTCAACCACAGAACCGATGGGGGTGGTCATGTGGATACGACCATTGTTAGTAGCGCAGAGGATCATCAAATTGACGTTCCAGAGGCTAACCACCTTTTTTGGGGACAAGCATTAATGCATTATGGTCTACTAGATGGCATGGCGAAGCTGATGTTGGAGACTGGCAACATGCGATCTAACCTGCTCATGCCTGGTTGCCAAAGGAGGGAGATGGCTTCGAAGCTAGCCATGAAAATGGTAGCCATGTTTCCATCGGTGTCACAGAAGAGGGTTCAAAAATCTGATTTCTCTCTAGCATAGCAACAGAAGATTTTGTTTGGTAGGAATTCTTCTGTTGCTAGAGAGAAATGGTTTGGAGCATCCTTTTCAAATGAGACCTAATTTTCTCAAATGTGAAATCGATATTATTTTTCAAGAACCATATGATGGTACTATCAATATGAATTAAGACTTGGGTTACATGACTTGACCTTGTGTCATGTTTCTATGCCTAACCATAGCCTATCGGCTGCCAAGATTGGTCGTTTATGTGTAAATTGTTGGTGTGCTCAGCATCAACATGATCTAAAAAGTTATCTTCGTACTAGATAAGGCAAAGATAACAAGACAGGTCCTTGAACTTGATTCATGTGTCATGTAAGTCTGAACTTTCAAGGTGATCTATCACATGTTTAGGGACTCACAATTTAGAGACCTTAATCACACCATATGTCAAATTTAAAGACCTACAATTACCATTTTAAAAATTCGGGGAAAATGACACCTCGGACCAAGTTCAGGGTCGGAGGTGCATTTTGCTCAAGCTTTTTTACACTGCCGATACCGTTAACATGTTTAGAGACCGGTAGGTGGGCCTATGTTGTCAATATTCAGTCTGGAATTGGACTGTTTGGTGGCTTTGGACTTGAACCTTATCCTTGAGCCTAATTGGTTTGTCGCGGCATCGCCTCTGCCCAGCTACCATTTGCCCGCTCCAACTCTTGGATGACATTCAACAGCTCAAGAAAATCCCGAAAATCCCAGCGCTGCTCCCCAGCCACAAATCGCTTGCACGTGGGGCCCAATAGCGCGGTGTCCATATCTGCAACAGCAACCTCTGCACACAGTGAGGTCGGGAGCATGGCGGCCACGGTGGCGAGAGAGACGCGCGATTTTTACCCGTCGCGGTAACCGAATCTTGTGAACACAAGAGCTCCATGTGGCCACCGGCCACGGTTCGGCAATGGTAGTTTCGTCACACTCACACTGCCTCTGCTCCACCGCTCGCCGATGGTGCTAGCATAGCATGGTGGGAGGTCTAGTTCTGTCCCAGGCGCAGACGCACCAGGTCGCCACACCAAGAACCGCCGCACCGGCGCCGGCGCAGGCGTTGGAGAAGAGGCCGAGGGACCAGGCGCAGCCATGTGGCACGGCCGCGGCGGCCGTCTCGGTGCGGAGCTTGGACGACGTCAGGAAGGCGCACGCGCGGCACATCAAGCTGGGCCTCGACCGCTGCCCGCGGCACGCGCGGCCGCTGCTCGCGGCGTGCGCGCTCTCGGGCTGGCCGGGTGGCATGGAGCTCGCGGCGTCCATCTTCGAGTCGCTCGTCGAGCCGGAGGCCTTCGATTACAACACCCTGATGCGCGGCCATGTCAGCGGCGGCCGCGGCGACCGTGAACCGGCGGCCGCGCTGCGCCTGTACGTTGACATGCTGGAGGCGGGCGTCGGCCCTGACAGCTACACGTTCCCGTTCGTACTCAAGGCGTGCGCGCAGCTCGCGGCCTTGCAAGAAGGGAGGCAGGTGACAGCTTCAGCTCGCACTCAACCAAGCAGTGTGCTCCTCTGCAATCGTTCACGCGCTGGCCGCGGGGATGTGACATTTCTTTGTTTCCATTAGCAGCTGCAGGCGCACACCGTGAAGCTCGGGTTCCAGCACGACGAGCACGTGCAGAACAGCTTGATCAGCTTCTACGGCAAGTGCGGCGAGCCGGCGATGGCTCGTCTGGCGTTTGACCAGGTGGATGCCGAGGAGCGGACGACGGCTTCCTGGAGCGCACTCCTCGCTGCGTACACCAAGGCCGGGCTGTGGGGCGAATGCCTCGAGTCGTTCGGCGCGATGGTGCTCGGTGGGTGGAGACCCGACGAGAGTTCCATGGTCAGCGCGCTCTCGGCGTGCGCGCACCTGGGTTCCTTCGACGTCGGGCGAAGCGTCCACTGCGCGCTGCTGCGGAACACCGCGAGGCTGAACACCATCATGCAGACGTCTCTGGTGGACATGTACGCCAAGTGCGGCAGCATCGAGAAGGCCGCGGCGGTGTTCGACGCGGTGGAGGACAAGAACGCGTGGACGTACAGCGCCATGCTATCCGGCTTGGCGATGCACGGGGACGGGACGAAGGCGTTGCAGGTGTTCGACGCAATGGTCCGGGAGGGCCACGCGCCCGACGCGGCGGCGTACGTCGGCGTGCTTAACGCCTGCAGCCGCGCCGGGCTGCTCGAGGACGGTCTGCGGTGCTTCGACCGCATGCGGCTGGAGCACAAGGTCGCGCCCAACACGCAGCACTACGGCTGCATGGTGGACCTGATGGCGCGCGCCGGAAGGCTGGACGACGCGCGCGCGCTCATCGGGAGCATGCCCACGGGGCCGACGGACACGGCCTGGCGAAGCCTGCTGAACGCGTGCCGGATCCACGGCGACCTGGATCTCGCCGAGCGCGCCCTTGAGGAGCTGAGGCGCCTCGGCTCCGCCAACGCGGGAGACTACGTCATCGTCGCGGACATGCACGCCAGGGCCAAGAACTGGGCCGCCGCCGCCGCGCTCCGGACAGAGGCGGTGGACTGGGGCCTCGCGCAGTCCCCGGGGTTCAGCGCCGTCGAGGTACGCGGCGAGCTGCACCGATTCGTGTCGCAGGACATGTCGCACCCGCGGACGCGCGACATCTACGAGATGCTCCACCAGATGGAGTGGCAGCTGCGGTTCGACGGCTACAAACCTGACACGTCGGAGGTGGCGCTGGACGTGGATGAAGAGGAGAAGCGGCGCGTGGTCGCCGCGCATAGCCAGAAGCTGGCCATGGCGTTCGGTCTGATCAGCACGCCGGAGGGGGCGCCGGTGAGGGTCGTGACCAACCTCCGGATGAGCAAGGAATGCCACGCGTACAGCGCGCTGATCTCGGAGATCTTCGGGCGGGAGATCGTCATCAGGGACCGGAACCGGCTCCACCGGTTCAGGCGCGGCGCCTGCACTTGCAGAGACTACTGGTAACGGTTCCGTTGGTGTGAACTGTGATCGATGGTGTAAATATCAACAGCGATTTCTTTCTTTGTTCCTGCAATTCAGTGTATGTATGATTCCTTTGCTGTGTACTATGGAATACATGGTACACATCTTCGACAAAAATGTTTGAACATTTGTTGGCACTTCAAAGGCGTGGAGGGAGATAACGCGCAAAAAAAAAAAAGTTTGATGGAGGGAGAGGACACCTCAAATTGCTGCATTTTCAAGGCTTTGTTATGGATTTTTTTTTTTTTGTTATGGCTTACTTTATTAATAAAATTTCTTCAGCAATGATTTAAATTTGACTATGTTTACATAAATATTTTTTGAGCATTGTTTACATAAATATTTTGAATAAGATGAGTGGTCAAATTTGAGGTCAAAGAGTCAAACGAACTATGATTTGAAAAGGAGTGAGTATCATCGTATCCAAGAAGCTTAATTGGCGCGTATGTATGTACAGTACACGTGTCTTCTTTTTTTAGACTGTAAACTCCAGTTTTTCCCATCCAGTAGACGTGGTTCTAAAGTCCTTAATTTTAGTTATTAGCAACACCAATTGCTAGTCACCATCAAACACAAGTCCGAATGTGGATCGAAGTGGATCGGCCGGGGCTTGCAAACTAGGGTGTCTCGTTCGTGAGTAGTCAGCATGCCGATCAGTTTAGGAGGACGAAATCAAAAATAAAAACTGTAACCTCCCTAAACAAATTTTTGTTGTAAATACTCCTCTTCTTAAATGCAATGAAAGGCAAATCTTTTACGTTTTCGAGAAAAAAAAAATTATCAGCTACCTCGTTCAGTCATCCAGCTGGAAACATTGGCAGGTGAGCTGAAACAGCTTCAGGCCTTCAGCCCTTTGGTAGTACTACTACTCTACGTAGCAGACCCATAGGTTCATTAAAAAAAAACGTAGCATACCATGGCTAGCAAACGACTTTGAGAGCTTTGCAAAGCGACTGTTAAGCTGAGGTGAAGCCGTGAAGGCTGGCTGCAGATGTTTCAGATCAGATCGAGATCGAATCTCGCAGCGTCTGGGTGGAATGGACAATGCCTTATGAATCGTGCGCATCCATTCAGTCAAAATAAAAAATCATGCGCATCCATCAACATCCCTGACACGATCATAAACTCCAGGAATATGCAGTGTGAGGCTGAGGAATTCCAGTTCCAGTGCTGTAACTGACATGATACGCATGGCGGCTGGCATCGATCGTGCCGTGGCCAGCCACTCGTTCCGTTTTCTCCAACTCCTCTGCCTGGCGCCGACAGACGCCACGAGTAGTCGATTGCCTGGCGATTCGCGCCCGTTGCCCCGTTCCCATGTCGCATTGCAGTATGGCATTCATCTTTTTTTTTTTTTGAATTGAACGTTTGTCAATATGCTGCTCACACGTGCAGGGCATGTTCACCTGGCTGCAGGGGATGCCATGCCACCCGCCAGTACTTTGTCCATATGATTCATCTGTCTAGATCGAGCACGAGATCCGAGATCGGCCTGCTGAAGCAGCTTTGAGCTCGCCCTCCAGGCTGCACCTAGTACAAAATAATTCTTCGCTACGGCCACAATTGGCACTGGATAAATGCAAAGGGTTAGGTACGAGCGAACCGCAGCCAAGACGGGGCACTTCCACTCGTTCTAGGCGCTGGGCCCGCGGGCGAGACGATGGCAATTGGCAAGTCATACGTGGACACACAGACGCCGAGCCTTGCGAAAAAAAGAACTAACGTTTTTTTTTGTAGAAACTATATATTGAACATACTCTACCAAGCATTGCACAAAATTTGAATGAAGAAAAATTTTAGGCTGCAAAATGTGCTGCAGGGGTGGCTGTCGGGCGTGTACGCACTGCTTCCACATGCATCTCCTCCCTGACCTGTTGCCATACCTACCCCGCGCGCGCGCGCGATCTCTCGCCTACCTCCGGTCCCTGCTGCCTGTTGCTGTATTTATTTCCGCCTCCGTCTCTTCTCAGTCTCAACAGCGCCACTGCCGTGTAGCTAAGTCCCCGTGCGCTGGTACGCAATTTGGCAGAGAGGAAATGATCACGGTGGCAGCACCAGAGGCGGCGCAGCCGCAGGTGGCGGCGGTGGCCGCGGCGCCCGCGGCGCCGGAGGAGACCGTGTTCCGGTCGAAGCTGCCGGACATCGACATCCCCAGCCACCTAGCCCTCCACGACTACTGCTTCGCGAGGGCGGCGGAGGTCGCGGAGGCGCCGTGCCTCATCGCGGCGGCCACGGGGAGGACCTACACGTACGTCGAGACGCGCCTCCTGTGCCGCAAGGCCGCGGCGTCGCTCCACGGGCTCGGCGTCGCCCAGGGCGACCGCGTCATGATCCTGCTCCAGAACTCCGTCGAGTTCGTGCTCACCTTCCTCGGCGCGTCGTTCCTCGGCGCCGTCACCACCGCCGCCAACCCGTTCTGCACGCCGCTGGAGATCCACAAGCAGTTCAGGGCCTCCGGCGCGAAGCTCATCGTCACCCAGTCCGCCTACGTCGACAAGCTCCGGCACGAGGCCTTCCCGAGGATCGGCAAGGCGAGCGACGGCGGTGAGGACAATGCCACCCTCACCGTCCTCACCATCGACGACGCCGCCGACACCCCGGAAGGCTGCCTGGCGTTCTGGGAGCTGGTCACGCCCGCCGACGACGCCGCGCTCCCGGAGGTGTCCATCTCCCCGACGACCCCGTGGCGCTGCCGTTCTCGTCGGGCACGACCGGGCTGCCCAAGGGCGTGGTGCTGACCCACGGCGGGCAGGTGGCGAACGTGGCGCAGCAGGTGGACGGCGCGAACCCGAACCTGTACATGCGGGAGGGCGACGTCGCGCTCTGCGTGCTGCCGCTGTTCCACATCTTCTCACTCAACTCGGTGCTGCTGTGCGCGCTGCGCGCCGGCGCCGCGGTGATGCTGATGCCCAAGTTCGAGATGGGAGCGATGCTGGAGGGCATCCAGCGGTGGCGCGTCACGGTGGCCGCCGTCGTGCCGCCGCTGGTGCTCGCGCTGGCCAAGAACCCCGCGCTGGAGAAGTACGACCTCAGCTCCATCCGGATCGTGCTCTCCGGCGCCGCGCCGCTTGGCAAGGAGCTCGTTGACGCGCTCCGCGCCCGCGTGCCGCAGGCCGTCTTCGGACAGGTCAGTGTCTACTGTTCCATTTCCTGTTTCGCCGCTACCATGCCAAGTTGGAGGCATTATTTGAATCCGCTAATTTTAGCATGCTAGAAATTCTCATCATTGATAGCAACTTCCAACTTGCTATAATTTTTACTGGTAGGTAACACACCTTTTAGCATTGACGTGTAGAACGCTAATTCTCACTCTATCCGCCCCAAAGAAAAGACATCCAGTATTTAAAAAAACTTGTTATTGTACTTACCCACTAGAAATTCAATGTGCCTTCCACAGTTACTTTAACAAACACTAATTAGACCTAGAGATGGCAACTAATCCGCGTGCCTAAATGAGGTGAGCTCATATAAAATTTGATTATGGGTGGTTTCTTAATGACCACTAGCTCTGTTTTGGGTGAAAAATCACTAATAAATAGGATTATTTCCATTCTATAAATAGGCCCTATTTACCAGACTTATGTCATTTCCATTCTATATTAATCTGTTTGAAAAAACTTAGATGTCTACTTAGTTTATGGAACTTAGGCAGACATTTATTACTAGTTTTTGACTATATCAAGCTTGATCCAAACAAATATTCCATTGTTCAGTCTATAACGGTATAATTGTACAGACAAACACTAACCTAAATAAAAAGAAATACTCTGCTGTCCCCATTTTCTTTTTTTAAGTGTAGCTGGTCATATTTTCTTAAATTTTACTAATTCTATGAAACATATTATCACATTTTTTAAGTATGTACGTTTGATTTTTCGATAAGTACGAACAACAATTGAAAAAGAACGGAGAGAGCAGGCAGAATCACGTGACAAAGTTCCCCTTTCCAACCGCGACCGTGTGAGCTAACCATCCCAGAGTGCTTCAAGCCACTTGTTCCCTGAACCGCACCTGCACGCACGTACTAATGCAACGTCGTCTGTTGGATGCTCTCGCTCGATGGAGTGTTGGAGACGCGCAATTAAGTAGTGCAACGGTGCAAGCCGTCACGACATTGACAATCCGAGCCGCAAGTCGCGACGATGATGGTGTCTGATCGCAACGCGTCGCCCGCCCCTGGGTCCCCGGGAACCGTCCGTCACCACGTCTGGCTGCCTGAGCCTCTCGTTCCACCTACCCAGCTCGGGCGGGTAGGTCCGGCATCCGGCCTAGGGGCGGCACTCGGCCCGACGCGGCGCCAGGCCGCGCGATCGATCAACCGCACGCCGCCAAACTGCTCTGTTTGCCGTGATTTTGGACGAACCGACCGCGTCACGCGACGCTGATTGTGTAGCGCGCGGTGCCGGTGCTGCAGGGGTACGGGATGACGGAGGCCGGGCCCGTGCTGTCCATGTGCCCGGCGTTCGCCAAGGAGCCGACGCCCGCCAAGCCGGGGTCGTGCGGCACGGTGGTGCGCAACGCCGAGCTCAAGGTGGTGGACCCCGACACGGGTCTCTCCCTCGGCCGCAACCTCCCCGGCGAGATCTGCATCCGGGGCCCGCAGATCATGAAAGGTAATTTGGCGTGACGCTGCGTCGTCGCGCGTACGGTACGGTGCACGAGTGACCAGTCACTGATGGACGGACGGACGGGCGCGTCCGTGTGGTGGTTGGCGCAGGGTACCTGAACGACCCGGAGGCCACCGCCAGGACGATCGACGTCGACGGCTGGCTCCACACCGGCGACATCGGCTACGTCGACGATGATGACGAGGTTTTCATCGTCGACCGCGTCAAGGAGCTCATCAAGTTCAAGGGCTTCCAGGTAAACAACACACCGCGCTGGCCTGAAACTAAACCCTCTCTACTGTATCAGTTGGTTACTCTTTCAGCCTCTCGCTCGCCTCCAGCTTTCTGAGAACTGTAGCTGTCACGCCCGTGCAGGTACCACCGGCCGAGCTCGAGGCTCTGCTCATCGCCCACGCTTCCATCGCCGACGCAGCCGTCGTCCCGTAAGACCAATCAGCTGCTCCGGAACCACCAAACCCCGCAAGAAAATAGCTCGTTCTGATGACTGTATGTGTATGCGCGTGGCAGGCAAAAGGATGACGCCGCCGGCGAGGTCCCTGTCGCCTTCGTGGTCCGCGCCGCCGACTCCGACATCGCGGAGGATGCCATCAAGGAGTTCATCTCCAAGCAGGTACCCAGTCACGCCGCCCGCCTTGTTTGCTAATAGTTTTGGAACGCTAGCCCGGCTATTTTTCTGACACTTGTGTGCGGGTGTCGCCGCGCCGATTTTCAGGTGGTGTTCTACAAGAGGCTACACAAGGTGTACTTCACCCCCTCCATCCCCAAGTCGGCGTCCGGGAAGATCCTGAGGAGAGAGCTGCGCGCCAAGCTCGCGGCAGCCGCGACCAAGCCTGAGACTCAGAGCCCTCCCATGCCTTGAGATTCAGACCCCATGCCTTGTTGCCTTGTTACGTGCGATTCATTTGGACATTTGTTCCAATTCAGTGTATGTGTACGACCGTGAAACATGAGGTACCGACATTTTAAGATGTATCAATATGCTTTGTATGCGAATGCTTCCTCAGTTGAGGACCACCCATTTATTCTGTGATGATTTTATTTCAACAAGACTTGCTGATTTTGACCTCATAATACCTCACTTCACAGCGCTGGCATATTGAGACCAGTGATAAGCGGCATTACAGGAGAGCTCGGCTGCTCGATTAGCCAAAGCATAAGATATGAGCTTAAAAAATGGTTACTGTAGTGAAGAACAGAGATTCAGACACTAGACGTCCCCCTCCAGGCATAAACTGCATAATCCACCATCCAATACATTCATAGTCACTGGGACTCATCCATGAAACAAGTTTGAGAAAGTGCAGCGACTTAACTGAACAAACCGAAAGGGGCAGGTATGAGAATAAACAATCGATCCAAATCCTAAGGAATCTTCAATCTACCGAGTGGGTACAGCACCAGAAAATAGCAAGCACTGTCTGCAATTATGGAAAGGTACTTAAAAGCTTATCAGGTCATCCTTCTTGGGATCTGGCTTTTTCGGCCCTTCCTGGGAGGAACTGCTACCTCCCTTCTTGCCAAATATCATCTCATCGAGATCATCAAGGATATCATCATCTCCACCTGACCTCGCTCTCGCGGCAGCTGGTTTTCTGACAAGTGCGTCTTCATTGCCAGCAGCAGTGGAATCTTCATGTTCTGTGGCAATCGGTATGACAACTGGTCTCTGTTCTGCATGCTCCGAGGCCCTGGGCTGCTTCATCTCCTCGTACTTCGATAACACTTTCTGGATCTCATCGTTCACGCTCAAGGCCTCAAAGAGCACAGCTTCGTTGTCCCAACTGTCTCAATAATCCTCTGGATAGTGTGCTGAGATTGGTAGCATTGTTGCACAAGAGTGGCTGTCAAGTCATCCTGCGGTGATAACAAAAGTAGTCAAACAAGAATCTTTAGATAGTTTGATTGTGCTAGTTCAACAAACAACATGCCTATTAAAGTTTTCATTTAGCGAGAAAACACTTGGCTTTATAAAGGATGTTAAAGAACAGTGCAAAACCATACTACTTCAGGATGCAAACAACAGAAAAAGGTGTAAATAATTGAAATATATACCCTAATCCAACAAAAAGTTGCGGTACCTATAACTTCCTATAACTTCAGGATGCAGTGGATTATGATTAAAACATGCTTTTTCACTATATGATTAAAACATGATTCATATGCACTATATAGAGCCTGTTTAGTTGGTGAAATATATTGGGATCGGCTACTGTAGCACTTTTCGTTTGTATTTGGTAATTATTGTCCTACCATGGACTAACAAGACTCAAAGGATTCGTCTCAGACTTCCAAATTATGCAATTAGTTTTTTTTATTTACCTACATTTAATGCTCCATTTATACGTCAAAAGATTTGATGTGGACAGTGTACTGTAGCACTTTTTGGGTTCACTTTTCACCAACTAAACAGGCCCTAAGTTAACAATCAACACGAACAACAAAATGTTTTCACCACATGCAATGAAGTAGTCTACCACTTGGCACAATAAGCAAAATACATCCACCTGCCCTAAGTATGTTTTATCAGCAACATGACAAAATAAGCAGTATCTTTTACCGCAAAAAATCCATAAAGGAAATCTCATGTGTGAAAATAGCGAATCACATCATGATGGTTGAGAACTTGACAGAGTAAGAGAAAGGATAAACGAAACTGGCACACAGTACCTGCAAAGCATCCTGTTCAGGGGAAGACGAAAGAACAGTTGAAAGAAGTTCTATGCTGTTACGAGCTACATCAAATGCTTCTTTTGTTTCTTCAGCAGTATATGTATGAACATGGACGTCTTCGAATGCCTGCTGGGGCAAGCTTGCGTCAACATCAGCTTCGGCAACTGATCGTGGTGGAGTAAATATGGGAGCCAAGCTCTCATTATCACGCCCAGGAAACCGCACTCCTCTTGATTTCAAGCTCTATACATGGAAATGACCATGTTATACAGTGAACTTATGTACCTTGGTTACTAAAGTACATAAACATTCTGTTCAAGGATAAATAATATTGATCTTCTGCAGCACTACCCCATTATGTTTTATAATAAAATATGATATCATAAGCACCTCCATTAATCATAATAAGTAATATGCAAATACATTAATTAGACATTGTGTGGATGTCTAAAATAGTCAACAAGAGATAATGTATTTCTATCAAATGTCATATCAAAACAACCAGTAAATTATTATGAATAATAAATCCAGAACTATAGCAATGATACAAGTGTTGCTTAAAGTGCTCATTATAAGTACTTGGTGAGCTCAGCTGGTTGCACAGAAATATAACCATAAAAATGTAAGTAAACTATCAAGTACAAAAGCACAAAACTATGTGCAACATAAATAGCTCAGTGATTGCACTAAAGCAGCCTTACTTCAGCATGTCGCTCCTAAATCAGATTGTTCCCTATGATTGCATCATGGAACAACACAGATTATTGTACTTATATCTTTTGGCATGAACTAGTACAAGAAAATAAACCACTGCAGTATGGTAGTATGAGTTAAATGGAACAAGACAAAAGTTGTGCAGTTGTTTTGGTTGAAGCGACGGTAACAGAATTAAGGCATGTGTTTGCAAACCTTGTATGTTTCCTCATAGACTGGCAGATAGCGGAGTTCATCACCAGACTCCCCCCATGCTTCAATCAGCATAAGGGCCTTGTTCCTGTTATTCACCACAGTCTGAGGGTCATCAATCAACCTGACCATCTCATCAAGAACACGCTCGGCCGCAACCTCCGAGAAGGCCTTCTCGCAGTTCTTCACAATAGTCTCAAGCAGGACCAAGGAGAGGTACTGAACCCCGCGCATCCTTCAGCATGATCCTCTTCTTGATCCCACGTATAAGCTCCACACTGTTAACCTTCTCTGTGTTGATCAAGTCGCAAATCTCCAAGTTTGAGTTCCAATCAGGCCCGTCCAGATTCTCCGAGGTGGCGTCCTCAACAATCTTGTCAGCCGGAGTCTGCCCCTGGAACAACTCCTTCATCTTGAAACTCATGGAGCTCATTCCGGCCGTCATCTTCTTGCTGACCTCCGTCCCTGTGATCTTCAGGCGCTCACCAAGGGCGCTAACCTTGTCCATCAGGTTGTCACTCATTTTCACTGTAGAAATTCTGAATTAGTCGAGAAAATGGGCATGCTGCAGTTCAATAACACATTGACGTGATGAAAATCTCATGGCAAACTTGAAGCGGACGTTGAAAACTCTGAATTCTGTAAACTAAATTGCACAACCCCGAATTCTGAAAGCTAAATTGCACCTTGAGTAGACTAATGTTGAGCGGCAAGAGCGAAAAAACCGTGTATATGTTTTTTTTTATTGTAAATCCGCAAAGCAAAACGAACTCCTAGAAGATCCCGTCAAAGCAGGCTAGGGTTTACTCACCTCCGACAACAGAACCTAAAATAAGAGTTGATCCAAGCCGATCTCCACCCCCACGGCAGTCCAGCACCAGTAGAGGGCGACGGTTGAGGAAGACGCCGGTGGAAGGAGCCCTGCCGTTCAGCGGCCGTGGAAGAGACAGACAGCAGGAGATGAAACGGGTTATGAGAGGGAAATTGGGGGAAGGTGCAGGGGAAGATCAGGATACTGGACACGAAATTTTGGAAAGGGAAGCAGGAGAAGCGGATTAGGAACAGGGGGGCGTAGGCGTACCTGCGCGACGGAACTGACGAACGGAATAATCCAACAAGAGCGGCGGCTTCTCTGACCCGTGGATTTCCCTTTCCGCGTCGTTGCTTCCTCGTGAGTTCTGCTGCGGTGCCTTGCAGTTGCGGCCTCTTTTCTGCCACCCCGGTTGTTGCTTCTACACCAAACATAAACCCCGTTACTCCCCGTCCTTTTCAATCTACACCTGTATAATACGCTATTTCTGAATACATCATCTTCCGCAATCGAGCAGTTATTTTTTTAATAATAATTATGTGTATAATTTTTTGTCATGAGAAATGAATAGGTAAATTCTAGAAGGGGCCCCCATTCTAGAAACCCACCTAAATTCCTTGTTGAACTTGGTCAAGCGGAGAGCAAGAAGATACTTATGAACAGTTTCATAGGCGATGTACTTATATAAATTCAAGCTGAATGCTTCGCCAAATACGGCTTTTCAAGGGCTGATAAAATAAAATGTCGAGCCACTTTACCGCAAGGCTCGGACTTGCAGCTCGGAGAAACGTATAAGCAGGGTCAACGGCGCTAAGCGTGGAGCATTATTCCCATGCGGCATGCCACGACTTTTGAAAGGTGCCGTGTACCGACCACCACCGCCAAACATCACGAAGCGCGGGGGAAGGCAGGGCAGGCCGGTCGGCAGGCAATATCACAACAGCTCCGTCTTGCTTAAAATAATTCATTCACACATGGCGACACGGACAACCCACAAGCACCAAAACTTCTGGTCGCACTGCTTTAATCCTGCAATAAACAGCTGGGGATGCAAGAAGCTGCCAAACGGCACGGGGTATGGGGATGAGCGAAACTACTGGTGTTAGCACAAATGGCATCCTGCCTAAAACAGGCTGCTAAAATAGGTTACAGATGGCAGCGCAATATACATGACGAATATCTGATACTCCGTAGGTTAATGCAACAGTTTACTGTTTTAACCAATTTTCTGCCTGACATCAACAGATTCACATACGAGCATACCAAAAGTCTACCTTGAAATAGCAGTGACAAGCAAGATACAGTACAGAGAAACTCAGTAGAACATTCATCGTACTTGCGCACGGGCACCCAAGTGATGCTTCAACTTGCTTGTCCTCAGACATCTATCTCAAGACGGCCATGGCCCTACTGCCCTACGGTCTGGAATTTTTCGTAGACTGCTGCATGAGGTACCTGTAAACAAATATTTCAGATTCATGATGATGCTAACATATAGTGTCATATACACGCATTAATAATCTAGTGTCATATACAGAATATTAAATGATAGAATTACAGGTGCAGTGCAATTTCCTAAACCTGGACTTTACGAGTTGGGAACTTCATGGTTTTGGAGCTCTAATGTCCCCAACCAATTTAGGCAAATCAGTCAATTCAATTCCTCTCTTTTATTTATTTATCCATAAAGAAAAGATGCCTTATTGATATTTAGACAAAATGCAAATTTCATTCTGGGAAAACTGAATTTTTGGGCTATTGGAAATTAGGAAAAAGTTTGTTTTGATGGATGGCAGTTGAAGATGGTGTCAAGGTCGTTGGCAAAAATGCAGAACTCCCAACAGCTGCTGGATTTTTCAGAAGGAAACAAATCTATTCATATCTGGTTTCACATTTGCAAACTTTTTGTTATCCAACAACGTGAAAAAGTTATTGATGATTTATATTTTTAGGTGGTTTGGTAAAACTCAAACTTTTATCCCCTGTTAAACATCAGGTATTTTGGGTAT
This sequence comes from Hyparrhenia diplandra, assembly GCA_015847255.1. Taxonomy (NCBI): domain Eukaryota; kingdom Viridiplantae; phylum Streptophyta; class Magnoliopsida; order Poales; family Poaceae; genus Hyparrhenia; species Hyparrhenia diplandra. Next base: position 269,114 of record JADLZK010009068.1, read on the forward strand.
GGAGGTAGTATGTTTTATTTATGAAACTAAAAGTCAAACCATGCCTTATATGATAATGGAAAAAAGTGAATGCATACCAACCAAAAATGTGGGGAAAAATACACGTACTGAGACGTGTGAATGATTGTTAGCAAAGAGAAGAATGCAGACCCGTAAGAACAATACATCACTACAATCTGAAAACCCAGTTCAAGGGATAAGATTACCTGCAAGTGTAGAACCCAGCAGCATACCATGAATTTAAGAGAGCAGCAAGATCACTATCAAGATTCGGGTTCATGCCCATATTCGTGTTTTCCTCCTTTCCAGTATCAGATTCGTTTCCTATATTGAGGACAAAAGGTGAGTAGTGAGACAAAGTATATGAGTTCACCCAATTGGTATTACAAGGGATGTGAGTTTTTGGCTTATTCTATGTGAGAACTAGCTATTCTTGCAAACATATTTTAAGACGTTTGAGGAAAAAACACCACTAGTTCAAACAAGAAGTTACTTACTTTGGATGCCAGGCAGTCCAGGTATCGTACTTCTCATAAAATTAAAGGCACCTTCAGCAGTCATCATTGCAGCCTTAGCAACTTGATCATCATTGGTAGATACGTTTGTTGGGGCCTGCATGAAGTTTGAAACACTAGGGTATGCAGTGCTTGCACCTGGGCATTGATCACCTGAAAAGGATTGCATTATTTAGTATATTCACATGCAATGGCATAAGCAGGATACATATGAACAGATGCAAAAAGGCACAAACTAGGCACCTACAAGTCAATGATATGCTGCAGCCAGCAGTAGGCATACAAGCAGAACCTCCACCTGGTTGGCCAGCTGAACAGCAGGAGACAGATACCAGGGGAACGTTCCAATTGCAGCATGAGGATTGAGTGGTGGAAGAGTGAGGATCTGGTGCTGTGGCACTATAGACAGGAACTTGCTGCTGTTGGATTGTAGAAGCATATCCTGGTGCTTGATAATTCCAATAGTTTGCTTGTTGGAGTTGCTCAAGAATGTTCGACTCTTCTCTTCAAGCTCATAGTATTGTCTCAGCAATTCATTGTACTCCCCAGTTTGCTGGCTTGAGCTCAAATTTCCATCAGCATCAGTAGTAGCATCTGTGGAGAACGTCTTAGCCTCTGAAACATGTGTCTCTTTGCCTGGACCAGTTTCTTGAAGAGGAGCTTTCTCAACTGTCTGTCTTTCTTCAGAGGGCTGCTGTTGTGTCTCTGACTGACCACAGGGTGTGTTGTCACGGTTGGCATCTTCCTCACTATACCTTTAAAATGTACAATTGGAATGGAATTAAACTTGATCATGTCTTCCAAGAATATAGTGCCAAGACAATAGCACAAGAATAAAAAATTTTGATACATAAAGGACAAATGAGCATGGCCATATCATTGGGAATATCAGGTAGAAGAAATAGCAGATGTCCTTAAAGAATAATCCGTAATGCTCGAAGTTTCTACAAATTGCATAAGCAATTGATGATCGCATGACATTGTCATCCCAAAGATTTAGTTGTCTCCATCAATTAAAATGTGAGTTCCAAACAGAACAGTCTCTGAAACAAATATGGGAACAGGATACCGCTAGCAATAGTATTTCTCAATAGGCTACCCTTTTGTACCGGTCCCAACAATCATGCGATTGTAATCATGTAAAACACTACATTTGCTTTGGATAGCATAGGCACAAGCTAACAAACTAGTTCACCACTGAATCAAGCTAAAAACATCAGTATACTTACCCATCCGCTGCTCCAGCAGTAATGGGCTCCTCTTCTTCTGCAGTAAAAGCAGTAGCAGCACCATGCTCCGTCTTCCCATCCTCACTTGGCGCCGCTCGCTTGCTCTTGCAATGCATCTCCTGCCAATCATCAACAATTAGCCCGATGCAAACAAACATTAGCAAAAAGGGAAGCCAAATGTACATAGATTTCCAATCACGACGCCGATACGGTAAAATCTTAGCTCTTCATCCCCCAATCCGAAACCCCCAGAGCGCCCACCGCGGCTACCCTCTGATGCAAGCGACAGTCGCCTGTCAAAGCCCCCAAAACCCTAAACCCTAGCAGCTGCGGCGGCGAGAGGCAGCGGTGCGGGCAGTCAGAGAAGCCAAGCAAAGCATTACCTTGAAGGTGGACATGGCGCGGTCGAAGGCGTCGACCAGCGCCGAGTCGTCCCACAGTTCGCCGCCCTTGCCCATCCCGGAATCGCGCCGACGGCCCGACCTCCCTCGCCCTCGCGGAGCCTGCGGCTTCTCTTCCTTCCTCGGGCCTCGGCAGCGCCGCCTCTAGATTTCGAGGAGAGTGGAATGGAAAGGCGCATTCCCGATTCGCGAAGAAAAGAAAAGGCAACCGGGGCAACCGTCCGTCCGCCCGTCCGCATCCGGCAGGCCAGCCCATGTTTGGGCCCATAACGAGGCCCGTGGTTGGTCTAGCAGAACACGTCGGGCCATCCTGTCTCATACTGGGCCTGGACCTTCTCCACCACGTTTTGAGCCGGTAACGTAACAGCGTTATGGGCCTTTTTTTTACAACATGCGTAACGGGCCATTGGTAACCGGAGCGAGGCCTGTGGTTTTGTGTGGCCTTGTGAGTGTGACTTTTGTGACAGGTCGGACAGAAGTCACAGAACAGAGCAAAAAGAAGAAAAGAATCCCTCCCAAAATATGAATGAAAAGAAGAAAAGAAAAATATTTGCAGAACCAAAGGGACGGAGCAACGCGTCTTGTCACGGTGGCGCGCCAGGAAAAAAAAAAAAAAGGAGTGGGCGAGCACGTACGACGCCAAGGTCACGTCACATCCATGCATGATATGATCCATGGCCTGTTGGGCTTGTTCCTCTCGTGCATGCGATGCGAGCACGGGCGCTCGTCCGTAGTACTACATGAGTGCTTGAAATGGGCGGCGATCAGTTTCCAAACAGAGAGAATCGATGGTTAGTCAGTTGCTCAGCCTCACGTCACGCAGTTGCTTGTATGTTTATTATCTTCTGTGGAAACATTCCATTGTCCAAAAAGCTTACTCCTAGTACATGATGATCTCATCTCGCTTGCTTGTTTTGTTTTAGCCTTGGATGGGAAAAGCAGAAGAAGGTTTTCTACAGTACTACTCTACTGCAAAAGTTGGATCAACTGTGTGCGTGTAGAAATAGAGACAGATGTGTGTGTCCAGTGTCGTACTGGCTATGGGCAGAAAAGAAGGACAGGGGTTGGGGCCTTGAATGCCGGGCGGGTGGATGCACGCACGTCTGGTCGCCGTCAGGGGGGGCGGATCGGTCGTATCCGCATTGGCCGCCAACGCTGCTGCTGCTGCTGTTTTCAATTGCCGCGATCGAGGCCACAGCGCCCCGCTCTCCCATCCCACAGCGTTCGGTTGACGTGATGAGACCTCCGTCCGTGGCCGGCCACACTGTTGCGCCTGCGCCCTGCTGCTGCTGCTGCCCCTGCCCCTAGGCTAGCAGCAGCAGCACAGTCTGCTGCCTACTACTCGATCGCTTGTTGCTCCTTGGGGCGCCCCCAATCATAGCGTAATGGAGTGCCTCATCATTCATTTCCTCCTCTTCTCATCTTTTTTTCCTTCCCTCTCTCTCTCCGCCCGTTTCTCCTCCAGATTCTTCCTCGGGCTGCGTGCTGGCTGAGGCCAACCGCTTTGCCCGTCGTCGCCCACAGAAAAAAAAAAAAAAAGAACTCCAGCTTGGTGCTTCAGGACCAGTTGAAACTTCTGTTTGCTTCTTTTGTTTTAAAAAAAACAAGAACTGGGTTGTTTGGGCTTCTGTATGCTATCCAGTAGTTCTTTTACGCACTAGTATATAGCATCAGTTAGTCAAGAGTAATACTAATTCATTTTGTCCAACTAATAATATTTCTTGATGTATTAACAGTGTGCATGATATGCCAAGGCATGCTTCGAGTCAAGCCCTGTCACTGACCGACTGGTAGCTTGCTGCATTGGTCGCACGAGCTCGGTTCCATCACTGACAGACTGATGAGACCACGTGCCTGCTGCGTCGTCTGCCAACGCAAAAGTAAAACGCTACCTGTGGTAGCTTTTTGCAATGCAATGCAATGCTTCAAAGTCAGTGCGAATTCGCAGGAACGCAGGCAGTGCAAGTGGCCGCGGCCCGGCCGGGTCGGGTCGGGTCGGGTCCCGTCCCGTCCCTCACGGACACACACGTATGGCCTCGTACTCCTGCCTAGTAGTACTACGTGCGTGCGAGGCTGACCAGAGAAAAATAGCCAATTTACCAGTGCATGGCGGGCGTAACAAAATAAATTATATTTGCTGCGTGCTGCGCACCTGCACTGAAGAAGATAACAGCAAAGAGAGGGAGCAGATAGCCGGCACTGCGACCAGTGCATGGCGTCCGTCGTCCCAGCTGCGGCTGCGCGTCCGTGGCCGAGGCCGGCACTGCGTGCGTGTCGTGTCGTGTCGTCGTCGCGGGCGGGTCGCGTCGACGACGCGGGCGGGGCCCTTGCATCGCTTGCTTTGCTTGCGCGAGTTGGCATGCACGGGTGGGTCTCTCGGGTTGGCCGAACCGGCACCGGCGCGCGGGCATGGGCATCAGGGCAGGGCAGGGCATGCATGGATCCCGCGGAAATCACGCGACGCTGGCTGGATGGATTCCTGTGCTGTGCATGGATGCATGGGCATGGGCCAGGCAGTCGCGACGCGGTCAACCACGCAAGCTCCCCGGCCCTCTCATCGTCGCCCAGTCTGCAGAATCATCGTCTGAGACTACTCGTACGCTGCGTTGCTTGTGCTGCTTGCCTTGCAGTAGTACGGGATGCCGGCCACCGCTTGCTCTTAATCCGTGCATGCAACTGTACTAACAGTGCGTACGAAGCATGCATGCATGCATGCATGCTCTCATCTTTCAGTCTTTGCCGGCCACCGTCGATCGATAACGTTTGTACTGAAATTCACAGTGCGTGTGGGTTACAGCGAAAATTTTTGAAGCACGGAGTATATAGAAACGCAATAGTACAATGGAGCTTAGACTGATCAGGGGTACCGTTTCTTTATTTGGGATAAATATTATCCTATCCGTCTCCAAAATAAACGACGAAAGCCTTCCCGTGGGTAATTATATATTAAAATTATGTAATATTTTATTACATACATTTTATCATTGGAAAGATCTTTTTTTTTATGTTTTAACAAATTTATTTGTGATGAAATGTGATGGGATTTTCTAAAAATCGAAAAATTTTGGGCAAGAAAAACCTAAAAGTTTGGGAATGGTAGTATATACGGACCTCTCTAGTTTGGAAATGGTAAAAACGGGAGGGTCGATCGGAGGAGCCCTGCTGGGCTCGGATATCGATCCGTGGAGGGACGTGGCCAGGGAAGCTACGAAACAAAAGTAGGCAGCTAGTGAATTCGAGGGTAAACGGTGGTGGTCGTATCAAGGCTTTCCAAGAGAGGTCACTTCAGTCGGTCGGTCCATGAGCAGGCGCGCCCGTCCATCCATCCATTGGGATATGCTATGCATGGATGGGCATCGATCAGACTGCATGCCATGACAGGCCAGCTCGTCCCAACGCAGCTCGTCGTCCTCCTGTACCATGAAAAGACTAGTAGAAGGCGCGCCTTTGCGCCCATTTATAGGGCTGGACGAGGGAAAAAATATTTGTAGAAGTAACTGTCAAGAATTATCTGGAGAAGCAAATATAAAGTAGAAGCAATGAAAATACATCGCATGTGCTGTGATTCACATACATATACTCCACATGCGCGCCGGTCTAGAGTTGCTGCTGGGATCAATCAGTCCATATTTTAGATACAGGCAGGGTTTGAGGATAGTAGGGTAGAATGGCATGTTGCTGCCAGGAATTTAAATAATTATAGATGGTAAGCTTGGTTGGAACAAAGAGCAATAGCCGGTAACATCCCATGGGCCAAGGCATTTGCTTGGTCCTGCTGTTGATCTTGAGGGTTGTTCAACAATTCTACTGGAATCCATCGACTTGGTCACATGCATAGAGGTCCATCTGCATGAGAAAGAAGAACGCCAAATCAGTTCTAACAATTTTCAAGCAAAAGCAAAACATAACATTCACATGGTGAAGGTCCTGCCTTGCTGGCAAATAAAAACAAGCAGCATGGTTGGGTTTTATATAGATCAATCTCTGAGTCCGGGTGCTAAGTCACTTGAAAGCTCAAAGACACAGTTGTGCCAAGACTAAATACATGCTAATACACCTTACAAACCCAATCTAACAACATATACCTTTTGTATGTTCGACTCCCCAAGCCTTAAGCTTTGTACTCATGGACATGCATCCACTTTGTTGATGACCATTTATTTCCTTTAATCACAGGGCAACCCCCTGCAAGAGCAACGGGATATAAATAAAACTGTATATAAAATATAAAAAACTGGAGGATCAATATCTTTTCACAGGAAAGATGGAACTAAGGCTACAAGGGCATCATAAATGAAAAGGTGCAATATATTCAGATGCTTCCATATCATTGAAGAAAAAAATAAGTAACAAAAACAAAAGACAGGTATTGAACTAACCATGCAAGCTTAATGGGTCCAGAGTGGCATCTGGCTTCATGCTCCAGAAAAGAAGTGCATCTCCCATCTTTGGTTTGACAAAAGGCCTCTTTTGGCACACTCTGAGAGCTCATTATACCATGGCAAAAGAACTCTGGCGTTCACATTTGCATCGGGGAAAATAGTCTCACCTCCTTCTTCAACATCCGATCTGTACCCATTAGAAATAATTCATAAGAAAATACTATAGGCTCAATTAACACTACACAAAATCTAACAGGAAAATAAATGTATAACTATGTACTTACAGATACATCGGAAGAGTAGCCATCCTCCGACCACCATTCTTGGTGTTAAACTCATCAAGAAAATAATCAAAGTGAGGCTCATACTTACGCCTCGACTTCATAATGCAAAGCAGCTTGGAGTCCCTCTCCATGATCCGTAAGGCAGCATGAATTAATATGATTCACCAAAGCATAATACATCCTTTAAATGATCAAAGGAAAAAAACGAGAGCGAAGTTGGGAGATACATAGCTATCTTTGCATTAGTGCATTTCATGATGATAACAGCCGGGCAAAACTTCAGTTTTGTGAATTAATATGATTGCTTCAAACAAAGATTCCTTGAAATGATCAAAGGAAAAAGAGGGGACAGGTAGGGAGATACATAGATAGATTGATGGTAATATGCCGACAAAACTCGGCTTCATGCCATTGGGTGTAGTGTTATTCCTACCAACTAAGAAGGCACATATAACCATCAAATTGCGCTCACGTGCTATACTGTTGACAGTTCTAAGTACACCCCGGTTTTACCATTTTTAAGACCATGCCAGTACAGAACTTGCTCATGAAGAATATAGAAGGTGTAGTACGCTATGAAATTATCATAGAAATCACACACCCCGCAGGTATGAAGGTGTAGTCCGCTATCCTCTTTTCAATTGCTCAAATAACCTTGTCTCTTCCTCTTCAAGAAACATGCCTGAACTTGTCCGGACCCCTGCTGTCCTTGCTTTTACCAAGTAGTACTATCGACAACCGTTGATTTTACCATGTGAGGCTTGGCCAATCCAATTAGGTATTCACACTCTTCCTTAGACTAAGGAAAAGAACAAATTACCGGCGATCAACAGAGTGATGATCATTGACATTGGGCAGAGGAAGCGGTTAATAAATCCGACCGCATAGGTTGTACACTATGCACAACTATGAACAATTGAACACATACATAATAACATTTGAGATCTTTTTCCTAAGTAGACGGTAGATATGGAATTGCATAACCAACCGGATCAAGGGAAACGTAATATTTATTAAGTCGTGTACTTGCATTTCATTTCAATAATGGTGTTACACAACAAGAAGGAAAAGAATATATCAAACACAGACGATGCATGTGGTTCTTCCATCCATAGGCAATTTGGTCCCTACCTAGAACCACCAGCAACATATATGGTGTGGGTAGGAATCCAAACATGAATCGATGGAACAATATGGTCGGGTTATCGAGAACATTTTGCACACCCTAGCAAATTATCAAATGGGGACTAAATAATTATTTCACTCTTGATTGTATTTGTTCATTTCCTTATAACGAAAAAAGAGAGACATGAAAGCCCCGCCTTTTCCAAATAGAGAAAACCCGGTAGGCCACAACTATATTAATTATCCCGAACTCGAACTTTCTCAAGGTGCCCTAAACGAAGTAAATTGTCGATTCTTATAGGAAATGGCGATTCCTATAGGTCAAAATAGCTCTAGGAAAAAGCACATTCGTTTGGAGGCTAAACCATGTTGATTTTTTTTACTATATAAGTGATATAAGCAATCTTGGGTCTTTTAAATTTCAAATTGATGGGGTGCTAAAATCTAAATGTTCCGTGCTTCCACAAATAAGCTAGGCCACGTGTATGCTCACGAGGCTTGGAACTTTCTCAAGGTGCCCTAAATGAAGGGAGCAAGATTTAGAATTGAAGACCAACATCAAGACCTTGAATGGAAGGCAGGTTCAATTCTCACCTCACCTTCCCTTACCTCGGTGGCAAGGATCGTGTTCATTTGTGACACACAATTCTCACCTCACCTTCCCTTGATCCCGGCAAGGATCGTGTTCACTATGATAAACACCTCACTCCTTTTATTAAGGAGCCCACACCACCTCGACCTGCACGGGTTGAAATAGCTTCCAGATGACACCCAATTGATTTAGATGAAACTCGCTCAACAATTGTATGAGTCGGTAACTCAAATATTTGTTTTTTCTAACCATGTCTATTTTGAAACTAAATGATGTAAGAGATATTATAAGAAACATTTGAAATGCAGAATGAAATAATTTCATTTTCCTTTGAAAGGTAGTCCAAAGACACTGGTGCGATTAGTCAAGGCAAATGATAAATCGAGTACATTGCAATGTTGTATCGGCCGACCTCATAACAAAAAACAGCATTTATCATTTTAAAATGGCGGATATCTTTTGGGTGTTATCTTGGCACCGTAACGAAATGACGAGGATGTATATGTTATAGAACAATAGCGACATTATGTGAAGGAAAATAAAGGCAATGTTTTTCGTCACATGTATTACATGCAGGGATGGAGTTTAGCTAGGGTACATAGTTTTGTGCTTATCTCCTTCCCCGACCACACCATCCTCGGACACATGTGACCGCCCATGATAAAATTGTCCCCCTAAAAATAAATACCAACATGGATGATCCTAGCCACCAAGAGATAGTAAGGGGAAGAATGACTATAGGATGCATTAGTACCTTGAAGATGTGACGTTCTTGTATGCTTTGTTAAAAATCGAGCAAATGATAAGCACCAACCAATCTTGGAGACACAAAGATCGTTTGCGTACTCATCACTTAAAGATGTCAAAATAAGGAGACAATATCATTGGCTGGTTTTGGGAAATCCTCCCAAATCGGGGCTAACAAAAGCATATTTTGGCAGTGTTCATCTAATTGCTACTCTATAAAAAAAGCAAGCAAAGTGGTTGTTTTTTTTTCTAAAAAAGAACACATAGAGCATGGCAACTTTGAATCGCCGAGTCCAACTATTATTTTGTACGGAGTATATCGTGTTCAAGATATTGAACATATTATTCATTGAATGAAAATGAAGGTAAACTATGTTTGCAAATTTCATTATTCTCATTGTTGTCACTCAAGGGAAGACCATAATAGAAAATGAAGCGTAAACTGTGGTTTGCAAATTTCATTATTCATTCAAGAAAAACCATAATGGCGCTTTCAACATAAACGGTGATAATAATCACGAAAAATGATTTTTTTTCCTACAAGCAAAGTTGAAAGAGTTGATGGTGAAAAAAGGTCGAGTTCATTGAGTACGTAAGATATATATCAACTCTTAGTCACCAGCACCACATTTTTTTTTTAAAAAAAATGTGCAAGCAAAAGACTTAAACTACAATCAAATAGTGCTCGAAATGGCATGGCAAAATAACCGCTTAGAGGAGGATCCTTGACTTTGTTCTAACTATATAGTTGGTTGCAGCACCTCTAGAAGTAAAATGGTCATTAACAAATAGCAATGGCATGGAAATATGCTCGCTTTCGTGACTTACCTCACAACTAAGCATTTTGATGGTCAAATTGTTGTGCCCATACATCACCATCAATGGCATACGTGAAGGATAAAACAAGAAAATCAGCGAGTAAAGGAACAAAACAACCAAAAGTGACTCAACACAGCCAAAGTGTATGGCAACACCATCCTTAGGAATAGGCATGTGCTCAAAAGCGACGGTCCAATATGATGTCACAGTGCAATGATCATAGATAACCATTCCGCAAAGGAAAAAATTATCATAAGCAAGGGCACTATAAGACTATGACCGCATAGTAAATAGGCAATGAACAAAAGAGCTCTCACCGCGTGTGCAAATAACACAAAATATACCGTGCAGAACAAATACAAGAAAACAAGCAACAACCGACTATTGCCCGAGCTATCATGGAATAGGCGTAAAAGAGATGGCCAAAATAGGACCAACACCGCCATGGTCGCTAACTAAGTTGTAGATCATGAGCATTGCCTCGGCATGTAAAAATAAAGAGATGTAATCATCATAGCAGCAGCTCCATTCCCCTTCAAACGCAACAACAACAAATCATCATAGCAAAGACCCAGCCCATTCCCTCACCTTCAAAACTAAACACTATTGTACATGCCTCATGGTTGAGGTTTAGAGCGTAAATAATAAAACATCATTGCACATGGCTCGTAGAAAATGAAAAGAACAATCATCATTGCATATGTCCACAGCCCCGGTTCTAGTGTAGTACCTTACGTAAATAATAATCATCATCACATCTATCCAATATCTCGATCAATAGTAGGAAATAATAAACATGATTGCATATGTGCGTAAAACATAAAGATTCAAGAAAAGAAGGACCTAGATAAGATATCATTGTAGCCAACCACGGGGCAGAGCAATGTGGGCTTAATCAAGGAAGCCAATGAGAAGTGGATCGGACGTAAGAGGGAACCAATGAAACAATTGGGGTGACGTGGATAGCCTCCCCGGGAGAGATCATTTGGTTCTTACAGGTTTCAAACATGAACGACACATGCTAAATTGAAAGTACGTAAAACATATACGCCTCGATTAAAATTGCAATCATCATAGACATGGATAAATGCTCGATTAAATTTGCACCAATCATAGACTTGGACATATGCTCGATAAAATTTGGCAAAGATCATAGACCTGGATAGATGCTCGATTAAATGGGGAACGAAATAGGGGATTAGATGTCTCATATACCGAGGAGCCCCAAATAAAAAAGCACAAGAACAATGGAGGCAGTGGTGAGTTAGGGTTTAGGTTCAAACGAAGCAAAACTTTGCACGCAGTACCGCAACTCAAAAAATAGCTCGAAAATTTTAGGAAAAGAAAATCACAAGAACAAAAAAGAGGGTACCATGGAAATCGTAGGGCACGCTATTAAAGGCAACTTAACAGCCGCGGGTCAACGACGTGCCGCTGGGGGAGGCGGCGGCAACCATCGCCGGCACTGATACTCGGCAGCAAATGCAATGAGGCCCCGGCCGGCAAGACTGTACTCTAAAAGCACCTACCGGAAATGAGGCCCTAGGGTTTCAGACAATGTGGACAGGAGTGGAGGGAGAGGGAGAGAGGGAGAGGAAGAGGAAGAGGAGGGCAAGCCATGGGGATGGAGGGGAGGAGGAGGGCGACGCTGCTGGGAGGAGGAGGAAGCCAGCTGCCTCCCGCACAAGGGCAAGAATTACCACCAGCGCTGGGATGGGAGAGGGAGAGGGAAGGAGCGAAGGGAGAAAGAGGAGGAGTTTTTTTTTTTTTTTTTTTTTTTTTTTTTTTTTTTTGCCGAGAAGAGAAGGAGAGGGCGGTATATATTCGCTCACGAGGTGAGGGGGTTTCCGAAAAGATCGAGGCGGGCGGTAAGTGCAAAAGTTAGCCGATTTTCGAATTTTCTCTTCTTCGTAGGATTTTCATATTTCGGGACCGCTAAAAAAAATCGGGCTAGTTACCGCTCAAGGAGGGTCCGATGGATCGGGATGGGATTTCAAGAAGAAAAGGACCTAGATAAGATATCATCGTAGCCAATCACTGGGCAGAGCACCGTGGGTCAATCGAAGGCGACCCAATGAGAAGCGGGCCCGGGATGAAGAGGGAACCAATCAAACAATTGCGGTGGCGTGGATAGCCTCCCCCGGGAGGGATCATTTGGTTCTTAAAGGTTTTCAATGGCAGCATCATAGACCTGGACAGATGCTCAGATTAAATGGGGAACGAAATAGGGGATTGGATGTCTCATATACTGAGGAGCCCCAAATAAAAGCACAAGAACAATGGAGGCAGGGTGAGTTAGGGTTTAGGGTTCAAATGAAGCAAAACTTTGTACACAAACCGCAACTCAAAAAAATAGCTCAAAAATTTTAGGAAAAGAAAATCACAAGAACAAAAGAGGGTACCATGGAAAACTGTAGGGCACGCCAGCGGCCACGAACGAAAGTGCGGGTCAACGACGCGTCGCTGGGGGAGGCGGCGGCAACCATCGCCGGCAGACTCGCCGATATTCTAAGAAGAACAGTACTGAGGCCCCCGCCGGGCACTGGTACTCCGCACCATCACCGGGCACTCGAGGCCCTAGGGTTTCGTGATGGGCCGGGACAGGGGAGCGAGAGGGAGAGGGAGAGGGAGAGGAAGAGGAGGGCAAGCCATGGGGGATGGAGAGGGGGAGGAGGAGGGCGACGCTGGGGAGGAGGAGGAGGCCGCCGCTTCCTACACCGGCGCTACCGCCACCTTGGGACGGAGAGGAGAGGGAAGGAGCGACGGGAGAAAGAGGAGGAGGAGGTTTTTTTTTTTTTTTTTTTTTTGCTGAGAAGAGAAGGAGAGGGCGGTATATATTCGCTCGCCGAGGCGAGGGGGGTTTCCGAAAAGACTGAGGTGGGCGTAAGTGCAAAAGTTAGCCGATTTCGTAATTTTCTCTTCTTCGGCGTAGGATTTTATATTTCGGGACCGGCTTAAAAAATCGGCTAGTTACTGTTCAAGGAGGACCCGGATGGATTTGGGATGGGATTTTGAAGAAGAAAAGGACCTAGATAAGATATCATTGTAGCCAATCACGGGCAGGAGCATCGTGGGTGAATCGGCACCAATGAGAAGCGGACGGGACGAAGAGGGAACCAATCAAACAATTGCGGTGACGTGGATAGCCTCCCCGGGAGGGATCATTTGGTTCTTAAAGGTTTTCAATTTGACTTCAATTCCTTCCTCTCATCGCCTCCCGGCTGGATCGCTCTCTCTCGCACTCAGCCAGACTCTCCTCTCGTCCTCTTTCTTTATTGATGATTGACGCAGACAACTGCATGCACGCATCCATTTCATGCATAGAGCTGTTCCCTAAATGGCCAAATACACATGCGCCCGCCGCTCTACCTTCGCACAAGTATTATTGGAATACTATATTGTTTTCACGAAAGTACTCACCGCTGTTCCAAATAAATGTCGCTTTTCATTTTATGATGATAGACAACCACTCTTAACTTCAACCAAATATATATAAAAATATTAATTTCTATAGTACATAACTAATGCCATTAGATCTATCGGTTGAACAGTTTTCATAATAAACTTAAGTAGAGTCCCCGTCCACCGCTTTGGTCCGGCTGGCCTTAGCCATACCGTCAAGACGGCCGTGGCGCATCCTCGTTCACCGCCGGGTCGGGCCCCCACCGCCGCCTCCCCCAAAGACGGTTGGCGTGAGGTCCTTCCAGCGTCGGCCCGCGGGCTTCGGCCACCGTCGCCTCGAGCCGCCCTCGCCCGCGGCCACGGGCGGGGCGTTTTCAATTGCCTCCATCGCCACGCCCATGCACTCTCGCGACCTCCCCCGCCGCGATACTACCGGCCAAGCCACCGCGAGGTGCATCGGCGCAGCCGCCGCCTGGGCCGAGGAGAGCTGCGTCGGGCCGCTGATGTGTCAGCCACTCGGCTCACCTGCCGTCTGCAGTTGTGTCGGCTGCTCCACGCTGGGCGCCGCCCAGTGCTCCCGCCAGCCTAGTTCGGACGGCGCGGTCGTGGACGGCCGCTCTCTCGTCACCGGTTCGTATCGACATCGCGCACGGGTCGGCCGCGACCGTCAGCTCTAGACGGGTTCCTCTTCACGCGCCAATCCACGCCTCACCGGCCAAGGGAGGAGCTCTCCTCACGGAGATTGCTCGGGCTACGGAGGAGCGCTGAGTGGGCGGCTGAGGCGCTTTGTGCTGGCTCGCTCATGCGCATCGGCGAGGCCAGCGAGCCCCTCTTAGGGCGGACCCATGCTCGATGAGCTCGAGGCCTCCCTTGTCGCGGCGCCGCCCTCTTTGGCGGTCCCAGCAGGTGTCGGGCGACTCCTTCAGCCGCCGCCACGCATGGAGCAGCAGCTGGCCTGCGGATGCGCTGTGTTCCGAGGGGCCTGGCGTGCGGCCGGCGATCGAGGTACTCGATCGACACCTAACGCTATGCGCCCAGCCGCCTTCGAGATGGCCGTGCCGCCTTCCGATGTCTCGGCCCGGATACTCGGGTTGGCTGGGAGCATGCTCGGCCTGGGAAGTAGATGCGCCCTGTCTTCGAGGGGTACGGGGACATCCCGCTGAGCCTTGGCGCGCCCCGGGCAGTAAAAATTGAAGGCGATCTCGTGCCACCGCCACACTCTTATCGTCGTGACCGCTGATGCCGGCGCGCACTCGCCTCTCCAACCGCTCCGCGCAAGGCCGTAGTAGGCGCGATTGCGGAGCCGCCACGAGCGGCCAACGCAACCTCCTCCAAGCGCCAGCGCCGTTGTTGCGCAAGCCGGGCATTGACGCGGACCAAGGCGAGCCCCTGGCCGCTGTTGAGGAGAAACAAGGCTGCCGCCGTGGGTGGTTGTACCTGTACCCAAGCGCCGCCGATTCGAGAAGTTTGGACGGTGCCTTGACCTCACCGCCATGAACCTCAACACCGAGGCTTGAGGAGGATGCCTGACCGCCTCCGGCCGGATCGGCCTTGTGTTGCATATCGGGCCCAATGTAATCTTTTTGTGGTTGTATCCAAGAGTTGTTAGGTCTCGATTAGGTAATTGTGGTTACCGCCTCGCCTTGCCCTGCTTGAACTTTATTCTTCTTAATGAAATACGCTAAGAACGGCGTGGTCTTCTAAAAAGATATAAATGTTGCTAATATACTTTCTAGAACCTAGTAATTAAATTTAGAAAAACTTGACAACCACAAATACCATAGTAACACTTATTTTGCCACATAGGTATACTTACACTAGTCCATAGACGTACTCCCTTGTCTCAAAAATATGTGCATTTCTAGGGTTTGAAATTTGTCATTGAATGAGTACACTTCTTAGACTTCTAGATATGGCCCCTAATTATAGTGTTTTTTTCACTACTTCTAATAAAAGGTGTTGGGGGGAGGAGAGGCCCATGTTGATGTCCCAATCCAACTGGAGGTCCCCACGCATTGAGCGCTAAGGTTGATCGCAGGGTGGTTGCCATCAAGCAAGGCGGAGCCGGGGATCGCGGTTGTGTGTGCGCTGCATGAGGATGACAACCCCATGGCGCAGAGTTTCAAGTTGTCACTCACTTGCTTGGCCACGACTTTTGGCGTGGCACATTGTTGGTGACGACGGCGCCAAGATTCATGGTGGGCCGCCTCGCCCTCTCCAAAGTTGTGTGTGTTGTTTGCGTGTTGTGGTTGGAGGCTCGTGTTGATGTCCCAATCCAACCGAGTAGAGTTGATCATGTTTATCTTCTATCCTCTCGAGTTGGTGTTAGTTGAGTGGTAGCTAGTAGTGGGTGAGTAGCAAGTGGTAGGTGGAGGGGCTTTTAGTTGTGGAGCGAGCCGAAGTTGTTTTGGTACCTAGGTGTGTAGGTGGAGTAGGGTACCCTCCATATTTGTATGGTTTTTTCCCGCCCGGTTTCCAATCAAAAAACTGGGCCGGCATTTGCCTTTTCCTTTATTCGTCTAATAGAAATCACGCAAAAGCTTTTGCCGTCCTTTAAAAAAAAAAAAAAAAGTGCCAACATTTTAACAATGATATCATCCAAAAATCCAAGAAGTGTACTTATTTAGACGAGGGAGTGTGTTCCTATTCCTATACCCGATGCTCATGGTGGATTAAAATCATAAAAGGGATGTGAAATGACTTGGAGGTCGAAAGTGAGATATAGAAGGGGCGGCTAGTCAACGATGCTAACCTCAAAACAATGTTAATATTTAACCCTAATACTCTAAACTTATTGTCTTTTGGTTTGCACTAACTTCCCTAACTACTTAAGGTGTTGAATTTCCTCTAACAAATAATTATGACTAGTAGTGTTTTTTTTTTTTAAAAAAAGTTAGTGCTCACAATTATAATGTTAATGTAGATACTATGTCTTAATACTAGTATTTAAGTAAACGATTATAAATCTTATAAACTAACAACTTACACAAATTATTCGTCGTGGATTTTAATGTAGATTCAAATAATATTTTGTCTATGAATCATTAAAAGAATATTTTATTTTCATGTTTCCCAAAAATATAGAAACATATATAATATCACTCATGCATTCATGCTCACGTGATCCACAAGATGGCACAATAACTTTTTTATATTAATAGTGATAGAAGTGTGGGTAATTTATTAGAAAAGATATAGATATCCTTCACGGTTATTTGATATTTTTCATAATAGAATATGATGGTGATTTAGATGTAAATTTGAAGGGGTGGGGTATTTAGTTTAATTCTAATAATCAAAGAAGTAGGTAATTAGATAAAAAATTGAAGGGGTTACTTAGATTATTACATCATAGTGGCAAATTAAATGTACGGTGGGTAATTCAGATTTAGATCCAAGTATCGCATTAGATTGTGTTCCACAATGTCATGTGTGGTAACTTAGATATGACGAATTACTAAGCTACTTTAGAATATTTTTCATAATGAAAGATGTGGGTAATTTTTTAGAAAACATAACATCAATTGGCTATTATTATCATTGATAATTATAGTTTATGAATTGGTGGTCAATTTTTCTTATTGCTGTGAGAATTCCTTTTTTTCCTAGAACATCTTGTGAAGATTAATGTGAAAATTATGTTGGGGCCTTAAAAGAATATAGTAAGATTAATGTCAAAATTATTTATCCTAGAAATTATTTAATATACTTGTATTGTCATATAGATTCACTCTTTCCTTTGTTTTTGGATGTAAAAATGAATCAAAGCAATTGTCTACGGACCCGATTGCCAAATGTTTCTAGTTTTCTTTTCTTGAGTTTGTAGATGTTGTTCTCAAATTCTATAAATTTGATTGAAATTCAAATTTTGAATGGTTCAAAATTTGTCAAATCCAAAAATATACAATATATAGAGTGTAGATCTTGGAGAGTTAAACAAACATGGTATTCAAGACTTTTCAATTTAGAGAACCACCTAGAGGTCAAAAAAGTAGCCTTAAGGTGTCTTTTTTTTAAAAAATCTTATATACCATGAAGTACGATTTCCATAGCTGAAAATGTATTGATAATGACGCTAAGGTTGGATTGAAAACATTAAAAATTTTTGAGGCCATTTCGCCAAAAAAATGGTGGTCGAAGGATGTAAAAGAAAATGTCACAAAGCATCTAATCAGTCTAAAAATCCAACCAAGAGTAATAGTTTAGATTTACTCTAGGTTGGTGTCCCCACTTGGGAGTAGACCTCTACTCCCGATTTGAATCAACAAACCGTGAGTAGAGGGTCGACGACGTGGGTGGATCTGCGGGCGGGGGCTCTACTTTTGCGCTTTGAGACTCCAACCCGGAGTAAAGCCCCTTTACTCCGGGGGCACAAGAAGTGCCGAGAGTAACCACACTAAAATGGCGCAGTGGAGTCGCCGAAAAAGAAGTACCGCGTACCCACAAATTACTAAACCTGCGTGCATAGCGGAGGCGCCATCATCGTTTAGGAAATTCAACATGTTAGGATCCGAGGGGTGGTGGACATCTCGGAGAAGGGAAAAGCCGATTCATCAAACACCACATGGCGAGAGATGATGATCCGGTTAGAGTGAAGGTCAAGACATCGATAGCCCATGTGATCTGAGGAATAACCGAGGAATACACATAACGATGAACGAGAAGATAATTTGTGGGTGGTGGTGGTAGATAGATTGGGGTAACACGCGCGACCAAAAACACGAAGATGAGTATAATCCGGGTGGGTGTCATATAGAGCAAAAAATGGTGTAAGGCCGCCTAGGGTGGTAGCCGGGTGACGGCCGAGAAGATAGGTAGCGATGAAGTGACTCAACCCAATAAACTGGAGGTAGGCTGTCTTGGAAGAGCAACGAGCGGACAATATTATTAAGGGTGCGAAGGGCACGCTTGTAAAGTCCTAGATGGCTAGAGTGGGGGGGGGGGGGTGAATAGCCTATAAAAATTTCTACAAAAGCACTTAGCAAACCGATTAGTAGAACAAAAAGCGTAAATGCGGTTTGCTCTAGCTCTAATGTCTTGCAAGCCTTCTAGTGATAATTCTAAATATAAGTTATGATCACTAAGTCACACAAGAGCTAAGTCACTACTCTATCTAGTGAGCAATCCTAGATAATCCTTATGCTAGCAAGAACACCTACACAAGAACAAGCTAGCTCTCTACACAAGATAAACTAGGAAAGTAAGTGCAAGAGCGGGATGCTTGTTATACCGAGGTGTAGAGGCAATGAACCAATCACCGAGGAGAGAGATATACAATCACAATAAAGAGATGAAGCCAATCACCAATGAAGACAATGAACACGATGATTTGTTCACCCCGAGTTCACTTGTGCACCGACAAGCTAGTCGGTTGCCAGCCGACCAACACGAGGATGGTGCTTGAGCTAGGCGGTGCACTTGCTAGCTCCAAAGCCACCACTCACAAGTGAGGTGCCCAAGACACGAGCAATCCGCTAGAGTTGCAATTCGTCGCTCCGACGGGGATGCACAAGAACCCCTCACAAATCAACCGGAGGTGGCCAAGAACAATCTCCAACTCTTGCCAACGCCTCCACCAAATCACTGAGCCGGCTAGGAGCGGTACTCTCCAAGAGTAACAAGAAATCCACCTGGCAACGACGACCC
Organism: Hyparrhenia diplandra; assembly: GCA_015847255.1. Classification (NCBI taxonomy): domain Eukaryota; kingdom Viridiplantae; phylum Streptophyta; class Magnoliopsida; order Poales; family Poaceae; genus Hyparrhenia; species Hyparrhenia diplandra. The sequence continues at coordinate 288,256 of JADLZK010009068.1, forward strand.
TTAAGTGCCTCTAAATGCAAAGCTCAATGCAAAGTGCACTTGAATCTCCTCAACTCTCTAGAAATGTGCTCACAAGCAAAGGGGAGAGTGGGAGAGTATTTGCTCAGCCCAAAGGGTGTTAGAAATGATTCAAATGGCCAAAAGAGAGCAAGAGCGGCCACACAAGTATTTATAGAGGTGGGGAAACCCCACTTCAAACCGCCAATCGGTCGCGGTGCGCCGGACGCTGAAACCACAGCGCCGGATGTTGAACCCCGCCCGCCGCGACCAGAGACCGCTTAACGGTCCCCGACCGCTGAGATTCAAATGAAGAAATGCGAAGTCGATACACGCCACCGGACGCCTTCGTGACGGCGTCTGCGCCCCGCCGACGCTTTACGTAGAGGTCCGCGAATGACCCGACCGCCGGACAAGTTAATGGTGCGCCGATTTCGCCCGAAGGCCCGTCGATGTACGCCTAAAACCGCCACACGCCCGACAACAAAACCACCGCTACGGACGCGTCCGACGCCAACAACCGGACGCCCAGCGAAGGCACACCGCGATGCCCGAAGTCGCCCGCAGCGGCGGCGCGGCCCGCAAAACCACGTATTTGTAGCCCGTCGACGCCGCTAACTCCTCCACCATGCTACCCAATAAGTATACCAACTTGAGCACGAGAGATAGCATGATTTTCACCACCGCTTCTCAAATGTGCCAACACCACCACGTGTACATCACCATGTGCTCGTGTGTTAGCATTTTCACAAATAATTTCAAGGAACAAGGTTAGCTCTCTAGGTTAGAATGCATGCATATGAATTTTAAACCTAGAGGCACATGAGGATCGATGTTCCCGAGGTTTTCCCTCTTTATAGTTCGGCTATTGATCCTAAACCACTCACACCCTCTATGGCGTCTTGAGTGTAAAAAAAAATGGCCCGATCAAATATACCTTTGCCTTGAGCCCATTTCGTTTCTCCATCTTGTTTTCCCAAGTCCACGCACTTGATCATCTTTTGATCAACACCATGTCATCCACCATGATCAACATTTGCACCATGGCTTGAGTAGGATTCATCTCATACAAGATCACACTTAACCATAGAGATTAGTCCTAAGGTGTCATTAATTATCCAAAAACCAATCTAGAGATCTTCAATGCTCGGCTTTACCGTTTTGCTAGGAAGTGTGTGGGCAAGACATGCGGAGAATGGCACCGTGGAAGAGGAAGAACATGCGGGCGAGGAGTTGTCAAACTCACGACGTTGTCCCAACTAGAAGGCCTTAACGAAAATGCCAAACTCCATGCGCACATGAGCAAAGAAGTTAGAAATAGTGGTGAAAGTATCGAATTTGACACCTAAGCGGAAATGTCCAAGCATACGCGCGAGCAATCATCAATAAAAACGAGATAATATTTTTAACAGGACACACCGACAACCGGAGATGTCCAAAGATCACAATGCTTTAAATTGAATTTATTTGAGGCACGAGAATTGGAGGACCCAAAAGGAAGACGAACATGGCGACCAAGTTGGCATGCATGACATAGGTGATCATTTTTGGGTTTATTACAAGTAATGGCATGGGAGCTAATAAGCTTGGACAAAGCTTCGGAACCGATATGACCGAGACGGCGGTGCCACAGGGTCGACGCCACGGCGAGCCGGTGTGTCTTTGTGGGTGGGCGGAAAAAAGCGGGTAGAGATCACCCGTGCTATTGCACCGCGATCACGCCCGCGTGTTTGGAGGTCCTTCACGTAAAGGCCAAAAGGGTCAAATTCGATAGAACAATTGTTATCAATGGTAAAGCGAATTAACGGAAATCAGGTTCTTAATAATGCTAGGGGACACTAAGACATCATTAAGAACAAGAGAAGGACACGAAGTAGGAAATGAGTAAGAGCCAGTGGAGGTAATAGGTACTAATGAACCATTACCGACGATGATCGAGGAAGGACTAGACGAGGAAGGCGATCGAGGAGACAAGAGTATACTAGAATCGGCATACCACTCGACGGAGTTGGACAACGGCGTCGGGGACATCGTGTTGAAGTTGCCGATGAGGGACGCTGGTCCCAAGACCCGCCGCCATGGGCTTCGAGGGGCTTGTCTTTGGGATTATGCCGACCGAGGAGCCCGCCGACGATGTAGAGCGAGGGAGGTCTTGGTGTAGCCGAAACCAAGGGGTGGAGGCCGGTAGTAGCCCCCCGGTACGACATCATATGCAGCGCATGTTGTGGCTGATCATAGGCGTGCGGCGCATCACTGCGGGGCCGGGAGGGCACCATAGCCGTCGCGCCACAACTGCACCGACCGGGACCGAGGATGGCTAGGGGCAGCGGTGCGCTGGTCCGCTTTCCGAGGATGTATCACCCTTGGTGCCACCCGCGGTGTTGCCATGGCGCCGTTGCCCTCCCGTTCCGTTCAACGACGGCGGTTGCGATTGTCGCCATTGCCGCCCTATCCCCGGAGCCACCCCCTAGAACCGCAGCGTTGGAAGAAGGGCGTTGCCGGGCCGCTGCATCATGACCAAAGGTCGGTGCCGGTCTTGGGGTCGGATGGGGCATCGCCCCTAGAGGTCGTTGACGCAAGTTCCTCGAGGGAGCGTAGCTACGCGCGCCTCCGAGAACGTCGGGAACCGACGTTGTATCTTCGCATTCAACACCATGTGCGGAACTTCCCGTTGAGGCCGCTGAGAAGAGTGAGGACGCTGCCGTCCCGGCCACCGATCGGATCGCTGAACTCCTTGAGGGAGGCAGCCATCGCCTCGAGGCGCGCAGTAGTCCGTGATGGACAGATCACCCCGCTTGAAGGAGCGGAATTCGGCCTCCCAGAAGAAGGCGCGGGACTCCGTTGCCCGAGGAAATCATCCTCAAGGTAGAGCCACGATCACGGAGGCGGGATCGCGAATCATGAGCGCTTGCCGCAGATTCGTTGGAGACGGTGCAAGGTAGACCCACGTGAGGACGTAGTAGTCCATCTCGCGCCCGCCGTACGTGTGGGGTAGGAGATGCCTGAGGACATGATCCTTGAGATTGTACTTTGCCGAGACCATTTTAGAACATGGAACGCTAGCGTCGTATTTGTTGGCTTTGCTTGTCCAAATGCGATGACAGAACGGTGACCTTGATGTTCATCACGCCAATCGCCGGGCATGGATCGCACATTGGCGCCTCCCGGGCGGCCGGGCCTGCGGTCAAGGGCCCCATCGCCGCAAGCCGGTTTCCGCCGCCGCCAGCTTCGGGCGCGGTGGCGATATCACCATGGCGGTGGCTTCGTGGTTGACCCGCGACCGAGAAGATCAGCCGGGTAGGGTAGGGGGGTCCCCGGGCGAGCGGACTCGGCGGTAGGAGGTGGAGGCGCGGGCGAGTGGTCTCGGCGGCGAGCGGGTGGGGTAGGAGCCTGCGACATGGATCAACAAATGCTAGGTTTTGCGTAGTTGAGCGAACCGGGAGTTTAACCTTGCGGATACCACGATAGAGAATAGGGTTTGGTAGAATACGCGATGTATTACCTAGAGACCATAGTTGTGTACATATAGGCACGATGAGGAGCAGAGATGCGACAGGCCCATGGGCTGTGTCATGTTTACATTCTAACATCCGAATAGAAGTCCATTGTGTAGTAGTGTTCCTTCTTTGTTCTATGTTTCCAAAGCTGTAAGGTTTGCACTACATTATCTTTGATCGCTGAGCAAGGCATTGTAACATTGTCACATACTTTTCTATTTCTTGCCAACCAAATATTCCAGGCAAAATTGCAATTAAAATAGTTGGAACTTCAATACCATCTTGAGCCAAGCATGGAGTTTCCTTGTTACAAGATGCGCTAGAGAAAAACACCAATAATCCTAAAAATGGTCATAAAAACCAGAAACATCCATGTTCCCTAATATATATGGGCCACTTGATCATAGCTTTTGTTTCTTTCAAGGACTACAAATCCGACCAGGTTGTGCCCATGATACACCCAATCCTGGGCAAGAACATATTCTTGCCTCGATTGGGAGCTAACAGATAGCGCGCAAGACTACTCCATGGTCCGTGCATGGTCCATACACATATACATGCAGGCATATGTGTGACATATGCGCTACCTCTCTTTTACACGCTTTGTGTTGTGGCATAAGCAAGCATATATAACAAAAGATATGAAGCAACCTTTTGTTAAACCTTGGCCAGCCAACCGACCTCCTAGCTACACCTAGGTACCCCTCATGCGCTGCTGGTACACACATACACCTCCTCAATTCCTCATGCATGTGTGCACCACATCCAGAAGCAAGCAATGAGCATATGCATACATATGTCCTTTGATGAGCAGCAGGCAGGCCAGCAAGCAAGCTACCCTCTTGCCCCTTGCCTGGTGCCTTTGATAAAGCCCCTAACAGGCTATCTATCTACTACACCAAGCACACACACGCACGCCCCAATGTCTCCCCCTTCTCCTTTTGTGCTAGCTTGCTTTGTTCCTGGATCGACGGTTTGTCTTATCTCTTATTCTTTTACTCATAGCCTCTCTTTTCGTTTCTTCAAGCTTTGGTTCTTCAATTCCATCACTAGGACCATATGGGGCACACATGCATGCGTATATACGCACCATCAGATCATAAATATGACTGCTTAGAAGCAAATCAATCTATATATATGCTGCTAGCTCTAGCCTGCTGTTTTCTTATCCATGGCCGATCGACATTGTCGCTTGGTTCAACTGATCAATATGTCGATGGTGTGGATTATATCCGTCCTAGGGTGAAGTCGAGGTTCGGTTTCTTCTTGCCTCTGCCAAATATCCCATCTACTTGGAACGGGGACGAGTTTAGGTCAGAGACGACATCGTCAAGGCTTTGTGATTGCACGTCCTGCAAACATTAGGTGGAAAAATGAAAAAAAAAAAAAGTCAGAGAGGTCAAAAGATTTGAAATGGTGTGATACTGCACTAACTGATGATGACTCTAAAATGCAAGCTGCCGACAATATGCATTAACTGATCAAAAGCTCAACAGGGCACTGTCCAAAGGTGCATGAAACGGAATGATCGCTGTTGCACTAACTAGCATATGGCATCATGGCCATCGTCGGCGAGGTATTGGAGATAATGATGGACTTGGTTTTAGAAGACGAAGAAAAAGGCTGCGTACCTCGAAGGATTTGATGTCGCTGGGAGTGGCATCTCTTGATTTGTCATGGAACCAGGCCCCTGCTGCTGGAGCAAAGAAGAAAAAGGAGAGGAATTCAATCATCGAAAAAGATTATCATGGGCTGATCGAGAGAATCAAATGCCTCCATATCTTTTCATCCGTAGTGGGAGTCCATTGATGTGAGAGAAAAAAAGAAGGCAGGGAACAAAGTGGGCATGCATGCAACACCGTACCTATATATACTTTCACTGTTAAGATGCTGTAAATGACAAGCTAACTTTATCATATCAGGGGGCTAACTGGAGGTAAAGGTCGTGCATACATGTTCTAGCTTATGCTACTCTGATGTACCATGTGATATGGCACACTGATCAATGCCCCTGCACATATATACATGTCGTAGGTGTTAGGAAGGTTCATATGTGCTGAGGCATAGATAGACTCTCCGATCCACTGCTACGCTGTTATCATTACCGTATTTCATTTGTAGTGCACACACGTGCTTGCAGCCACACAAAAACATTTGTAACCAGAAAATTGCACATATCATGTTATTTCCAATGTGCCGTATTTCATCATGTAGTAGTGGAAGAATGTGTGTGCACTTTGCCATTGCTACCTAGCATATCCATAAAATAATTAAATCTAATAACTTAATATATTAGGGAGATCATTGCAGCATGATGGGGAGCAGATGGAACAAAGGTATGAGCCCCTGGTGCTTTTGGGGAGCACTTGGGGAGGTGGTCGTTATAGTAAACAAGAAAAATGAGACAAAGGAATACTCCATTGTTTTGCCTAAAGTGGCTAGAAGATGACTAGTTTGAACCTAAAGAAGAAGACCACTAGTTTGAATCGGAAAAGATGTCGGAAGGTGCACGTTATTAGCTGACTGATGGTCCTTTTAGAACATTGTTATACTAATGACTGTAGTACGTACTACTCCACTGTACGGCAGTGTATACAGCAGCTGATTTATGAAGAATATACACACGCACTGCATGTAGAGGTCCGAGACATGCATTGATATGATTAGAGGTAGTCTAAACATGTGAGTTAGATGTTGTGTATTGGGGGGGTAATACTTTGCTTGTGCTTTGAACACTGCACACAGCCTTTTGAGCTACATCCCTCCTGGACCTATACAGTCGAGTAGACAAGAAGTTTCACACGAATGTAGGTACCTCTTTTCCTTTTTTACTACCTCAACCACGGCTGCAATTTGCCAATCTAGCTAGTCCCCCGGTCATGTCATTCATCAATCTAGATTCGATGCTGCTAACAATGCACTCGATCTGAACATTCTAGAAAGCGGGTAATTTGGATTTAGATGGAGTAGAAATTAATAATGTGGTCTGGGCACTAATATATAATGGAGGAAGGAATATAATTAGTCGATGCAGAAGCTAAGATATTAATATATTCTCTTTTCTAAAAAATATATATATCCAGAGGTGATCAGGAAGGAATATAATTAACGGCGTGATATATCTATCTACCTTATCGAGGAGTTGCACCAGAGAGCACACACGCTGGAGCCCTGGTCGTTGCCGTCAGGATTAGATTGCTGAGCAGACGACTCCAGACCCGCTGGTGTTGGTGAGGTCAAACAAGTTGTTGTCGTCGGGGATGTCGACGATCGTTTTCGCAGCCGCTTGCCCTGGAAAATATTCCATCCACTAGCATGTCACAAACTGAGTTACTGACATGTAAGTAATTAAACATTACTAGTTTTTTTTTTCCCATGCAGCTGCTTTCGATCTATACTGAGTTACTGCTGACACGTAGCTAGGGGTAGTAGTAGTAGTAAATATTGTATACAGTATGATCATCGTCGTCCACGTACATACCAAAGGATGAAGCAGAAGCTGGCTTTGTGGTCTGTAGTCTTGATGGTCCGATACATCTGCAGCCAAGAAAATTAAAGAAATGAAATCCAAGGATGACGATGACGATCATCAAGTGTAAAAAAAAAAAAAAAAAAAAAATCTGGCAGTTAAGATAGATTGAGCTATAGGAATATCGAAGCAGAACATTAAAGGTCAATGGAGGTACTGGTCATACAAGGAAGGATAGGAGGGTGATCGAATTGAATGAATAAATAATAAGGCTGCACAACACAAGCAGCAGGGGCATTGATGGGCTCGATCAGCTACTGTGGCAGCAGCAGCCCGGCCTCCAAGGAAGGGTAAGATGATTCATTATTGCGGAATGATGCCGGGTTGTACTTGCCACCTTCTTGGGCAGTATGCATATCAAATGCTGCTGCTGCCGCTGCATCCTGCTCCTGCGCCTCTGCGTCGATGTGAAACGCGCATCGTACGCGTCGCCGATCGATCGTCAGGCCGGAAACGACTTTTGTGGCATATCCGCGATCCACATCGGCCGCCGCGCTCGCGAACTGGTGCTGCTATCGATCGCCCGTGCCCGTGGAAAAGCTACAGCTACAGCTATGGTGGCGACGACAACGACGACAATGCAAAACCCCTCGATCGTCTCCCAACCTTCTATACAGTAGTATGCTAAGCACTGATCGCGCTTTCCCTCTCGTCGTGGTGGAAGGATATATCCATATGGGGGTACGTGGTGATACGGCCGGGGGGGAGAGATTTTTACTGCTTCCCACACATACAGGATCGGCAAGTCAAAGTGTAAAATGACCCTACTCCTATTCCATGCCGCATGAGCTGACTCTGACTACCGGCCGGCATGTACAAGCAGTAAAACTGTGAAAATGAGGTCAACTTCATCATGCAAGAAATGAGTGTATAGCTTGTTGGGTAGTATATATATATCTTGTATGTCAGTAGTACAACGTACTGTATTTCTCTGTCATTTAGAGAAAAAAAACACTACTAGTATAAAATAGTAAGATCTGTACGTTAGCGATATAGAGGATGAACATTCATATGTACTATAGGAGTAGGAGTAGAGAGAAGAAGGCCGTACGTGCAAAAGAACAATGCAAACATGCTCATAGTAGGGAGATAGTAGAGAACGAAAGCTAGTAGAACGAGGAGGGTTCGTTTTAGCTGAATCGATATGATTAGCTGCATGCTAACAGATTATATATATACGGAGTATGTACAAGGAAGGGATCAGATAGATAGAATTGATGAGTAATAAGTTATGGATTATTCCCTCACCTGCAAATGCGACTTGACATGGGCCAAGGTCAGATCCTTCACGTCCATTAGCTCAAGAACTGACTTGGGTGTAGCTCCTGATACAGATACAGGCAGAAACAAAAGCATCGTCACGCAATCATTCACCCAGCAGCAGCAGCAGGCTATAGCTAGCAGCGACGACGATGTGCTGGCTAGTGCTACTGCTACTGCTACGCCGGTAAGGAAGGAAGGAAGGAAGGAGGTTGCGTACTCTCTTGGCCCCGAGCAGCTCGACGGCATGGATGAAGCGCGCGTGCAGCGACGTCGTCCACCGCATCCGGGGCGCGCGCGCCCCGCTTGGCCGGCGCCCCCGCGAGCCGGAGCGCGGCGGACTTGGGGACCTCGGCCCGGCGCCGTGGCCGATCACGTCGTAGCAATGCGGGTGGTGGTGCGGGTGGCTCTGCAGGAACGGGAGCGGCTGCGAGGTGTTGTACACGGGGATGCCGCGGATGGGCCTCATGGAGGCCAGGTCCCGGCGGCCGCCGCCCTCCGGGAGGATGGGCTGGGTGTGGTGCAGGAACGGGAGGTCCATCATCAGGTGGGAGTGCGACGAGCTCGTCGGCACCTGATGCTGATGCTGATGGTGGTGGTGGTGCGCGCCGGCCGCCGGCACCGCCGCGTGGTATCCGACGGCTGTCGTCGTCGGCGCCGAGGAGGCGAACGCGAGGGAGGGGCCCGTCGTGGCGGCCGCTGCTGTAGCTGCAGGCGAGGTGGTGTCTAGCGCCCTGCTCTTCCAAAACCCTAGCTCCATTGGCTTGGTGGCTGGCGGAGGGCTCATCTGCAGCTGCAAGTCCGGGTGCGCTGGGGAACAGCTCCATTCTCTCTCGATCTCTCCGTGAACCCGGCCGGCTTCTCGTCGTCGTATATAGAAGGGAGGGACGGCGGAGGAGGAGATGTGGCAGCGCCTGCGCGCGTATGATTTGGTTGGGGGTGCGTATGGAAATTGAGGAGGCGGCGGAATTCTCGCTTGGAAGCGAGGAGCCTAGCTACCTAGCTAGCTAGTGAGTGTGAGAGCTACTAGCAGGAGTTGGGAGAAGGGTGAGGGGCTGAGGCGAAGAGATAGGGAGGGGTTGGAAACTTGGAGACTTGGAGTGGAAAGGACAGGAGTGTGTGTTTGTATTTGTACGTGTAGTGTGCCGTGTGATGTGAAAAGAGGGGCGAGGAAGCTTGTTGCTGGGAGGTGAGGTGGTGTGATGTGGCCTAGGGAGGGAGGAAGATATAGATTGGTCTTTTCTCCCACTCCATGCCCTCTTTTCTTCTCCTTTTGCTTTCCTTTCCGCTTTTTTTTCTCCCCGTCTTCCCCGGCCGGCCTCTCTCTTCTTCTTCTTTTTTCCTCACCACGCACGAGCTTTTGGGGTTCTCGGGGCAGATTGCTGTGGGAGAATGACACTTTCGACAGGGATGTGTGTGTATATATGCTGTGGGAGCTAGGGAATGTAAGAGGGAGGTAACATTCCCTTTTCAGGATATGTGTGCTTGGTCGCTCTGTTAATGGACACTGATACAGTTTGAACGTGTGTACTTATTCTTGTGGGCATCATTGGGTGCTAATTCAGTGGTCGGTACCGAAAGAAGCCAGATTAGTCCTAGATCATAGTGATCCGCAATTCTATTTGCATTTCCAGTACATGTCTTTTATATAATGGAGAGATATCTGGTCTTATCCTTTGGATTGTGGAATTTGACCATATATTATTATAAAATCATACGGTCAAGAATATTGGAAATGAGTTTGCATAACAAAAAATTCAACTCATAGCTCAATTTTAAAATAAAAATGTCATCCCAGTGAAATGAAGAAACACATAGCCACAATCTCCAATTTTGCAGCATACTTGCAACACTAGCTCCTTCTCCTCACACCATTGCAATTGGGACCAAGATTGAAGCCACTATGTGTTCCCATGAAAAATACTTGCAAAAAGAGTCGTTGGTCAACAATTAAGTTGTGTTGTTTGTAATTAGTACATCTACGACCTTTGCAAGTTTACTACATGTTATAGTATATTGGGTTTCAAAGCATTATTACTCAATCAAGTATGTTCCCCAGAACTTGATTAGATTGTCATCTTGTAATCTAAAAAAAAAAAGTCTATCTAACACCCATGAGACTCATCCAAAGTGAGAATTGCATGACTTTCTACAAACTCGGGAAAAGAGTTTTATCTTAAATACATTTGTTCGAGTGCTTAATTACTTGTTCTTGCCACTAGAATTGTTTAGGGGGTGGCTTTGTATTATGTAGGCTAGACAAAGTAGAGGCTATTAGAACAATCTCTTGTGCTAACATTTTGCCTAATGGTTTGAGTTTTATAAGATTTTATTAGCCTATTCACTCCTCTTGCCATCCATAGATCCTTTCAAATTGTCTATTGTGCCCTCATTTTATCATGTAGTGTACAATATATCTCTCTCCTTGGTAGACTTGTCCACATTCTCTTACCGAACTGCCATGGCATCTGGTGTCTCTAATGGAGATTGTGGGCAACACCCTACACCAAGGAGGTTGCCCTAGATTCGCTCATTCCAACGTCCCATCTACCCATACCTCATCGATTTGCCATGATCGATGCTCGATCCATACAAAAGCCTATGGAACTATATATGGTGCTCTATGTCGTTTCACTTTGCGGAGTTCTTGCATTGCAGCTTGTCTCACGGGCGGGATGCATATATAGCGGATGCAGATCTAAAAATGATTGAAGGGGTTGATCTCTACTTCTTCTCTTTCTCTCTATTTTTCTTTTCCCTCTCTTCACTATCACCCTCATCATATTTCCATCGATGCATCAACTGTAGGGGGCGGGCCCCTCGGCCCCTCTTTGGATCGCCTCTGTCCACGCCAAAGTTTGCCTCCACGCTAGGTTCTTACATGAGAAAAGAAATGTGCACAAGAGACCTTGAGAAGGAGAGTGAAGCAATGAAGGATACTCTGGTCTATTGCTAGTGTGTATACTGGTCTACTGTATTTGGCAACGACCTACGATAGGCATGCACGTACTTCTATACTCCTTTCCTCGATCATAGTGCCGGAACGAAGTCAAAATACAGCAGGGCGGCACGCAAACGAAGTCATCCCGACTGTTGGAATTGCAATTCACATTAACGTAGCTCCAACTATAGCCGATATATCTCCTGATGCGACTACAGTACATGCATTTTTCAACGTAATACACACATCGTGAACGTGCCCCAGCAGCGTGCCCCCGAGCGTGCGTGGAATCTTCGCGGCCACATGGTGGATGCAGCCGCAGCAATTGCGCGTGTCAGGGTGGACATGTGCGCGTTCGACCGATCGACATCGATCGATCCCGGCCCACAGAGATGCAGCGCGCGCGCTCGCAGAGACCGATTAAACGCGGATGCGGCTCGGGAAAAAGCACCTCACTGTCGCTCAAGCCGTGCTCCTGAATGTTTGAAGTACACACACGAACACAAGCATCTGCAATTCTGCATACAAAGCAAGCGCTGGCACGACAAATTAATACACACAGAGGACGGTAACTGAGATGAGAATCTGCCGTATGCGATCCTGCTTGGATTTGTTTACCGCCTGGGCGGCTTCAATTTCCAGCAGGACTTGAATAAGAGGAGGCCCAACTGGCCAAGAAGAAATATCTCCCAACTCAAGTGCGTGCCGAATTGAACATTCCCCCAGGACATAAGTGACGTGATGCGACGAGTCGCGCACAGTAACGTGACGGGTGCATTTGGGATAGTTACACTAATAAACGAGCCGGGGGTAGGTACCACGCGGGTAGCTAGGGATCAGGAGCTACACGACCACTGGAGAAAAGCACAAGACAAACTGTGCAGCAATTAACGCAAAGCTCTAGATGTAGTGACAGGCAAGACATCACGACGGGTTTGGAAAGAATTAAGAGCGGAAGGGGGCAAACAACTGCACTGCAATGCACACTTTTAATCAGATTTCAGACATCTAATATGAATGATTTTATCCAGGACGTTCAAGTGCTTCTCATATATATTAGCATTCCTATACTCACTTTTAGTCCTAGTCATATGGACAAGACCAAACACAGCTGATGAACAGGCACGCATATGCATACTGTTACCCGATTTAAGTACTAGCTAGGATATATAGCATAAACATGGTGGCACACAGTTGGTGCTGTTCTGGATCAGCAGAAACCTTACGACAGTAACGAACATCTCCTTCGAGCCGAGCCGACGTGCCCAACTGTTTGCAGACACTGAAACTAAAGCGAAAGCGATTCCCCAACCCTTTCCGTGTGACGTGTGCAAAGTCTTAAGGCAGGCAGGGGAGACATGCACGCATTGCCATTTAACAAAGTCGTAGCAGCCGTAACAAAAAAAAAAAAAAAAAAAAAAAAAACATAACATAAGAACAATCCCCGGCATCATGCACGCCATGTGCACGGATGGGGGACAGCAGCAGCGAGACCAACAGCAACAGATCAGCGCGCTGTTTGTAATTGTGGTGAGGTGGAGTCACAGTCACACACATAACGCCCAAGGAACGGGTCGCCTGCGCCGCTGCCCGCTGGTAAGTAAATGATGCCTCCATCGCCATGCGGTGCATGCCTCGTGGCCGGTTGGCCGGTCGGCATCGCCCCACCCATCATACGGGCACATCCCGCCGGGAACCCCACCGTCCGTGCTCGGTCCAGCTACCGACAGTCAAAACCGCACCCTTGCCCACAATTTGACCTGCCATGGCCTTGGGGTAGGGGCGGGATTTAATTCGTCTACCCTTCGGCCTTCCCTTCAGTAACTAATATATACTGATGTGTTGCAGGTACAGTGCACGTACCGTGGCAGTTCTGTTTTTTAACCCATCCTGCTGACAGTAGCTAACACTCATACCCTTTTTTTAGATAAAGAGCTAACACTCATACCTAGGGCATCAAGCAAGTATTGCGGGGATTAGAGAAATCAGGATACCAGATTCCATGCACAGACAAGAGGAATAACTTAATCCATGACGTTGACATGGAGAAATGACTAATAATCAGTCAAAGGGCGACACAATATGCCGCGAGGGTATATTACTACTAGTACTGCATTAAGCAATGCATGAACTCACAATAGAAGGCACTACGGAACAAATCTGATTTGATCTAGTAAGTAGGAATAATATAAGATAAGGCGATGCCCACAAAGGGGCATGATTGTATAATCATTACTATATTGGAAAGACTGATCTGCTTAGACCAATAGGTTTTTTTTTTTTTGAGAATTTGGACTAACAGACACTCTATTTGGACAACCCCTATGAGACGATGCATCTGGCCCTACCCCCTATGAGCACCTCCGAACAATAGGCTGAGATTCTCTAAGTCACCATCGGCTCAGGCGCTCAGACGCATGATGCTTTTGAGTAATAATTTATACTCACTTAAATTTGCAAAATCCCAAGAAAAGGTCATGCACGTGAATTGAACCTGGTGGGTAGTATCTCCTAGTTCCTACCATTTTCTGCAACTAGCTGACAATAGGTATTTTGTTTAAACAGGATTTGGGTGACAGAACCAGTAGACGTGTATTTGGATACTTGGACCAGCATGGGCTGACTGAAGCATCTGTTTTCTAGGATCAAAACATATAGATATAGGAATAAAGGGGCAGCATTATTTTAATCGGCTCAGGTGATTACTTGCATGATGCTTTGGAAATAATTTATACGGCGTTTAATTTGCAACGTCAGACTCCATGCCCGTGAATTGAGCCTATAGTTGCGCTAGTTATCAGTTTCTGCAAGCGTGATTGACTATGGAGTTTAATTCTTTTGTGCAGAACTTCACGGTCCTAAACCAGCCTGGAGAACTCTCTGGTGCGTTTGGTTGCAACGTGATTCAACACTAGACAGTATAGGAATCAAGTTGCAGCTTATATTTTAAATAGGTGATTACCATTTCTTTTGGTTCCCAGTAACGGCGTTTAATGGGCGTGCCTGAATCGGATGCGCTATATAGATTGTATAGCGTCCTTGAGGAGCGAATGGTTTGTGCAGTTCTAGTACGGTGGTACCTAATACCAGGATTTAGTAGCCGATTCGTTACCAGGACAGAGGCAAACCAGGACACCACAACCAAACATAATGCAACGTGATTCATTGACACTGGGAACGATTCCCAGTCCTTGAGCGGCGTGTGAATCGGATTTCAGGATTTTGGCCCATGGTACTGAGTAGTTGGTCCATGGTGAGCAGTGAGCAGGTAGGTCAAGATAATGGAGTCCTTGGAACTCTGGCCTTTAATGGTTTGTCTTCTCCCAGTGAGTGTGGTCACATCTGGTTGAGGATTTTGATATCCATTCATGGCCAGGCAGAGGCAGAGGCCATGCAACAATTTACTCAACAAAGGTACTACGCATCAGTGTACAAACTGTACTGCTGTGCTTGCGTGCATAGCATGGTCATGGACCTATGCTGAAGCCAGGCCACGAGCCCACAGGCCACAGCGGCGCAGAAAATTTTGGAATGAAGCGTCATCTGGCTAACAACTCTGCCACCAACTTAAATCCAGCAGAGGTGCGTGCAAAGGGAAACTGGGAGGCCAAGGCATGGTTCCACAGGCCCACTCCATTACTAGACTAGACCACACCACACCAGTATGCGAGCCAGTTGCAGCTGATCGGATACCACACACATGTAACCTAGCAGTAGGCAGTAGACTGGAAGAGCAATGCCTGGCTTGAGTTATTAGCATGATGGACAATAAGCACATGGCAAAAAGTGGTGTATGGTACTTCGTCCTAAAATTCTTGGAACATTTAAGAGTTTTAGATAGACTATGACCATGGTGGCGACTGTGTGGGAAAAGTCCAAATAGGATCGTTTTTGATCTTTTGTATATATATATTATTAGTTGGACACGGCAGCGCCCAATGTGCGGACAATAAAAAGCAATTTCTAGATTCCATCGGAATATTGTTTTCTGCAATTAGCCTAGACACTGAAACCACGGTCGTTTCCTAATTAGGATATGGAACAATTGTCTTTGAACAAGGTTCATAAATAAGAGATGACATTAAAACCAAAAGGCATCTTAGGCGCACTTACAGTTATTGTGGAGCATATCTTCGCACCTATCACCAGATGAGGCTGACATGATAGCTGAATAGAAAACAGGACAAGCACAAAGTGCGGTCTTCTTGGAGTTCATGGCAAAGCTTCAGTCAGCAGTTCAGCACTCAGCGATTAATCATCATCGACACGTGAGAGTGGCAGCAAAGAGAATCCCTCTTTCTTTTTTACTTGTCTTTAAAGACATGCGATGATTTGATGACATGTATTTTTTTTGAGAACATGCACAAAAAGATTGAAAAGTGAATATGTAAAGTGAGAAAGATATCAAATCTTTCCATATGAACCCCATCATGAGTTTTTAGTGAAGGGCTAGCCTCTTTACCGAGGTAAAGTGGCAAAAAATCACACCAAACTGTAGAGTAATGCCTCTTTTATGCCCTCGTCAAGAAGTTCAGTTTGTCAACAGGTGGAGCAGAATGAACCCACATCATGAGTTTAGTGAAGGGCTAGCCTCTTTACCAAGGTAAAGTGACAAAAATCACACCAAACTGTAGAGTAATGCCTCTTTTATGCCCTCATCAAGTTCAGTTTGTCAACAGGTGGAGCAGAATGATGGTCCGTGGGTAGAAGTGGAAGAAACACAGCACTGGCAATTGTCCTTGTCCCACCAGGACAGAGTAATTTAATGCCTAATTTGCAAAGCCAATGATATGAGGTATATAATGCCTAATTTGCAGAGTTTTGTAAAAAAGCATTGAGACAAGAAACAGCAAGTAATTTCTACCTAGACTACCTAAAGTATTATCGAGAATTATTACAATGGACAAATTCATTCTACAAAATGGAAGCAACTAGTTACCATATATATAAGTAGAATAGAAGCTACTAAGTAGAAACAAAAATATCTACTTAGCTAAGCAACCAGACATATAATGAAATTAAATAATTGTCTAACCAAATATTATATCCTGAACTTAGAAGAGAAAGTAAATCTTATATGATAGATTTCAGTAGATCAGGATCTAACAGCAAGGAGTTGAGACTGAGTTGCTCCTTTATTCCTTCTGTTATATCCACTTTCTATAGAACATGATTGATTCGAGCATTTGCATGCACTTCAACATTATCACAAAGCATCTACTTTGTTGCATATGCAACATGACAGTCAGTGGTAGTGAATTCCTGTCAGCATCAATCGTTTTATTAACATATCAAAGTTATCAACACCATCTGGGGACAAATGTACCAGTACCAACAATGGCACAAGAATAAGAAAATGCAAATGATTCAGATTATAAACAGAGCAAAGACTGACTGGTTAAAAAATGTACAATGTCCATTTCGTATGAGGATCTATTAAATAGGTACAGGTGTATCTGTGGTCGAAAAAGAATGAAAGAAATTGTAAAAAGTAGTAGACTAACCTCTTCAAAGTGGAAAACCTACAAAGATAGGGAAATAAGTGAAGATATACAACTAAGGTTCATCAGAAAAATTGCCTGCCTACAGCTTTCAGGTCTCATGCCACATAGGTGACCTGGCAATAGAATCATAAAATCCAGCCATAAAATACCTCCATTGGAGACCTGTAGAAAGAATCAGTACTGAACCATCCAATGAAAATGAGTTTTTTCATCTTCCAGAAATTACGATTGATGTTAGCAGTTAGCACCAATAGCAGCGTACTTCATTGAGTGTGCTGACTAGCCAAGTCACTGTCCTCCTGGAACCTATAAGATATTTCCACTTCAGAACCAGTGCTTGGGAAAGATGGGCCACGAATTTTCAAGCGTTTTGGCCCATGATCTACAGATGGAGATAAGTAACTGCAATTTATAATAGATTTCTGGCTGAAAGCTTAACTTCGTCTTGCACAATTTTTGCATCTAGCTGATCTATCCTCATTTTTAGTTTGCTTCGATTGATGAAGTTATCTGTATTTCCAGAAATGGAGTCAAGAAAATGCGATTCAGCACCCAGATTGACACTTCTTGTACCACAGGATATTTCTGTTGTGTTGTTCTTCTCTTGTTTGTCATCTCTGAGGGCTTTCTTTAACCGTCGTAAAGCCTAGCAAAACAAACAATAAAGTAAGCTATTAGTAAAAGAGTAGGAAGGCATGAGTTAACTAAACACTGAAAGTTCTGAAAAAAGAGTTGTGCATTTATCTAATCATTCAATAAAAACGTCCTGTTAAGTAAATTTTTTTAATTTCTATTTTTGAGCAGTTATCATTGTGTAAAGTCTCTCCATGTTTGTCTTTTATTAGGGAATTAAGCTCCTTAATCCATCGTTTTAGGTTTAGTGACAATTTTGCAAACAGTTTTTAAATGAAGCTTAGCAACTAGGAGAGTTGTAAGTGCAGTAGCATAGATTTGATTAGCCAATCTCCATAGCAGTTTACAATCAAACCTGTTTAAGCCTGTCCACAACTTTATCGTGTATAAAAAAGGACACATCACATAGAGTAAAAGGATTGGTATAAAATGATGATTCTTTTATGTTAAAGATAATTAAATACAACTCAGGAAATAAGGTTCCAAAAATACTAGCACAACTAAGGACCTATTTGATTTAGCTTTGAATTTTAGATTCTAGTTCACAAAAGCTGAGGCTAAAATAAACAGGGTTTGTTTAAAAAGTAGATTGCTAGAATCCAACCCTTTTACACCAAAATCCACAAGATGCATCCCACCAGCTTACGGATTTAAAGAAAAAAGCTTTTAACAACTTGCAATATGCAGCTAGCTTTTAGAATCGGAGCTAAAACAAACAGGCCCAAGTTCAATACAATATACAACATATTAACCCTTCATTCAAGTATAGGTAAATTATGTATTAAGGTATGTCCTACTCATGATTATTACTATTGTGGTAGTGTGGACAAGGAAACTTCACAACAGGTTTAGCAACAACATATTTGCGTTCTGCAGCACAATCTGTGCAGGAATTCAATACTACCAGGTAGCAAAAGAGTCCAAGAAGGATATTTTTTTTTTTTTTTTTGACAATGAAGAAGAATAAAATGTTGAAACAGAAAAGGATGCTGAAGAACAATAAGTTGAGTTAGACAGGTCCCGCAGCTCAAAGGAGAGCTGCTTTGTCCGGAAAAGGGGTGTAAAGTTATGAGACTTGGGTTCGCAAGGAGCTGCAGCAATGACGCAGCAGTGTGAAATAACATGGCAATGGCAGCACAGATATGCAGAACAAGAAGTCCAAATCCAGCACGAACAAGAATTCTAATTATAGTCAGTGCACTTACAATGAACCCAGTTCTTGGATATGTTAGATTACATGTTGAGTTATATTAGTTGAGTGGTCCATCATCATAGAAAGGGACAGTTTTTTGAACGAAAATAGAAAAGGGACATTTGACCCTGGAATCAAGGGAAACATCTTATATCTTGTACCCCTTATATTCTCTAAGCCATACATTTGTTGTAACCTCCTATTCCAATTTCTAACAATGTTGTCTAACCTCCCCCTTAGTACGACCAACATCACATGACCAATCTAATGATTATTTGTAAAGTTTAACAAACATACTGCAGTGCCTTCCACTCTTAAATGGAGGAGCTAAACTAAGCAAAATCTCACAAGTAAAAGTACCTGATTCTCAGTTAAATTTACTGTTACATCTTCTGAACATCTTTATCCAGAACTATGCCAGATCGTCTCTTAACTCTAAATACCTCACAGTCAAATCATCAGTATCCTGAGCAGCCAATGCTTGATCAGCGCACAAAGGATAAACATTACTCATTCCATTCACTGGACATAAGCTAGAGAATGTTCTTCGGTTAGAACTAGTACACTCCTGCAAAATAAGTAACACAAAAGTTTCAAGTTATTACCCAGTAATCGTAGAAAACAAAAGTAGAGAAGATAGGCATCATACATCACTTTGTGTAGAATACTCCTGGGGTCCATGTGCAGAAGTTATTGTTGATAATGTAGGATATGGCTTATTCAGATCATATCCAAGAACATCTTCCTCTGAAAGGGTATGAAGTTCAGGGGATGTATCGATTAGGATCTTGCAATATGGGAAGTATTTAGCATTGTGGTCAATGTCATTGGACAAATAAGGATGTGCTAGAGCCATCACTTTGAGACATTGGTTTTTCTACTTCATCAATATTCCAATTTCCTCGAACTTCTTTTGATGGTTCCTCCAATTCAAAGATGTCTTTCCTCACAAAAAACAACACGATCATGGTTGCAGAGCACTTTCTAATCTCTTCCTCTTCAAAACAAGGTAAATAAGTAAACAAGATAATCACAAATGAAGCAAATATCTGTAATATGTAATAAAAAATGCAAAACGACCTTACCATGACAAAGGCAAATCGCATCGGCTTTGCAATTACACATAATGTGAGCTACATAGCAGTCACGTTTGCATATCCCACAGAGAACACCTTGGCATCAATATCTGCTTTATAGCGTGTCACGAGCACCCATTTTTGCAAGTGACCAGCGAACATGGTGTTGGAACCGCATTAACTGCACAAAGGGGGCTATCATATAGCTCTGCATACGTCTGTGCATACATCTGTCTCAGTTAATGTCACATCTCGTGATCGGGCATGGAAAACTTCGTTAGCAAAAAAATGTTGTTTCTTTACAAAGCTCCTCAAAAAGGTAATACTGGTATCCTTTTCAGAAGTGCATAACGTTGACTAGCAACTGCTCCAAGAAACCATTAAGCCTGTAGCAAAATTTACTGCCTCACCACAATTGAAACCTGACATTTGTTCAATAGTTTTCATTAAATCGCAAATAAAATAGACTATTCAAGATGTTGAATAATTTTAGAAGATATAGATGACTGATGGCAATTGCACAGAGATTTACCAAAGCTGAAACCAGAATGATAAGCTCGGGAAATGTCACAACAAACTCTCAGGTTTCAATACGGCTCTATAGACTGGAACATGATGATCCAGCAAAATATTAGGTGGGAAGATTGTAGTCTTCCCCAAAAGAACATCAAATGCTGCACTTTCCTTCACCTGATAAAATTTCGTGATCATATACATGCTCACGTACCACTCTCAAAATCAGAAGCAGCACTTTCCTGGAATACCGTACCATGTTTTTGAGGCTCCACAGTGGTGATAGTTAATACTGGCAAAATGATAACTCACATGAGAATAAGTGTCCCAGCGAGCAGTATCATGCAAGAATAATGACAACATATATATGTAACCGCCACTTGAGGTTTGCATTTTATCTATGCCATCAGCCTGTGTCAATGACATGTCGGATCAGATCCCACATGTCATTGACTAACAGTGGTATAGATGAACAGTTCCCCTTCAAGTGGCTGGTATAGATAAAAATTTCCATAGATCATGCACCTGTACAGGTAATGATCTTCCACATCTGAGCAAACATACTAAAAGAGCATCCCAATATACAGCATTGGATCTGTTATTCCCTAATGTATGAAATGTAAGTAACTGAAAGGCAGGATGGAATTCATCCAGTGCGGTCTACTCACTGGAACTGCAGCTCTGAGAAGGCGCAGTGTAGGATTAAATAACCGTGAAATCTCTGGATCAAAGCACGGACAAAAAATACTTTATGATACCATCATCATTGAAATAATCATAAGATCACCAGATGATCATAAAAATATCAGGGTTAGAAACCTTGACAAAGAAATAACAGAAACAATGTGGATTTCTTGAGTAACATTGTTTACCAAATACTCATGCAAATTAGACAGACTGCATTTACTATTTTAGACTGGTCCCTACTATGGAATCATTCACGTGTATCACTTGAAGACAAGTTTTGAGCAGAGTCATAACACAGAATATCAGCAGATTGTATCCAACCAATATGGCAAAAATAGGTAAAGCAGTGCAAGACAAGTTTTTCGGCATTGTGCAAAATTACGAAGTACATAAATGCCAGTAGAAACTGGGACACAAAATAAGTACCTTCAAGTTCCATTTTGCTTCTGCCAAGTTGGTCATTAGAAGAAGAAGAAAATGCACTACCATCGATATCACATGCGTGCTCAACAGACTCCATCTTGCCAAAAAGCTATTTCATGCCAAAACTCCTCTTCCATACCTTGATGGAAGACAAGCAGCACTAGAGTATCTTCATTACAAATTCTTTTGTTGCCATCTTTCGAACTCCCGAAATGTGTACTTTCTGATAATTTATACTAACATGTTATGCAACACAAACAATTAAAACCGAATATCATGAACTATGCAATATGAATGGCCATACAAACCTTCCACCCGTGAAAGGCAAACTTGTCATCCTTGGACCATTCAGCAAGGCGGGGAGGCTGAACTCTGGTCGTAAACTTAAGCCCACCTAGTTCCTTCATTAGTACAGTGCCGCGGGTACGAAGCAGAGATGGGTGAAATGATCTTGCATATACCTGGGGAAGTGAACATGGTCACAACAACACAATATTCCAGAAACTTACTTAAAAATTCATAACCAGGTTGTGAACAATTCCATGTGTGAGCATCAGGCACATGGAATTTGAAAAACCATTATTTATAAGCGCACACTGATGAAGATTATGAACACATACTACAGTAAACAGAGGGGCTGTATGATTCAGATCTGATTGGATTGTTTAAAGAGAGACATCTCATACGAAAATTGCTTCGAGATGCCAAAACATGCAAGGTGGCAATACATTTTTAGATAATGGATAATAAAATCCGGCCTCTACAATATATGTTAGTAGGTCCCTGCACTTGAACAATTCGCTACAGATACAATTTAGTAATTTAG
The DNA here is from genome assembly GCA_015847255.1 of Hyparrhenia diplandra. NCBI lineage: Eukaryota > Viridiplantae > Streptophyta > Magnoliopsida > Poales > Poaceae > Hyparrhenia > Hyparrhenia diplandra. Next base: position 310,334 of record JADLZK010009068.1, read on the forward strand.
GGACAAACTTGGCACCACTGAGTAATATTTAACTCTCGTTGCTAATCTCATTCATGTCATTTTAATGCAACTACATCTGTCAACCATTAGTTCTCTGTCCATCATCATTATCAACACTTGACATTGTTACCTAGCTAGAAGAATATAATCAACAAACAAAAGGATACAGAGAAGCAACAATCACCATATTTTGCAGCCACTGGGGCAATTTTGCTGAGATAAACCATAGGATCCTCAAACTCCTGGGTTGATGGAGAAAATACAGGGCAATCTGGAATCTCAATCCAATCGAGGCTAGATAGATCGAACTTCTTTACTCTGTGTTTGAGAATGGATCTCTCATGGACCCTCCCTCTCTCAGCGATGCATCACAACTCCTGCGCAATTTTGCCCCGTATGATACAGATTTCAGGTAACTCCACCCTTCCCTGCCATTGTCCTGGAGGCATTGGTCCCTTGATCTAAACACCCTGAGTGCAATGACTGAAGCCACTTATCCTTTGCAGTCCCCAGCTCAAGAGAACCGATCTCCTTAATCTGAGCACACAAGAAGAAGCAATTACTAATCCTGTTAGAGCACTGTATACACATTTCATTGCTAAATTATAGCTAGAAATGGCATATTGTAATGGAAGATGCCAAACTAAAGTGAAGTGGACATAGCTTTTAAAGTTTGTCTCAGCTGATGTAAACAGAATATCAACCCAAAAAAGGAAGAGTCAAATCGAACAAATGTAAATAAGTAATTCACGAACATGTGTGAATTGTGCTTACTTTTCACACTAGTCTATATGCCTAAAGGCCGGGGCTGAACTCTACAAAAGGCGAGCTCACTAAGTTTGTTCCACCAATAAAAATCACTGTAGACAGTAGCCACGCAGGTAATACACGTGGTACCATGCTAAAAAAAGTCAAACTCTCCTGTTGATACAGAGAATCCAACAGCCGTGCACCATCTCAATCACAATATAGGAATGCATCCATATAGTTCAAAATTCCTTCTCAGATCAGTTCACATAAATAAAAGTTCATATTAAGAAGCACACTAGAGTTATAGCCCGCGAATCACATCATACCAAACCTATGCTCGTAGAATAGCAGAAACACATTGAAAAATAGCCCTGAAGTGGTCAAATCATTTCCAGAAATTGGTCAAATCTATGGAACAGTTCGAATTTAGAAACACCTGAACACTAAACACGAAAATTAAATGTTTGCCACATTAAGCTCAGTTCTTACAATAAATAAAGGCTTCATTGTCTGAAGCAAATTCGTCCAGAAAGGAACAAGCGCGCGAATAGTAAGATATTACGCGGCAAAACGCGAAACTACGAGTTGAGCCAACAGCTACAGAACTCATGTAATCTCATGGAACTCGCCAAATTAGACCCGACATATGCACGGGGGGGATACAAAATTAAGGAAGGATTAGAACAAATTTCGACGACGAACACCAGAACAGCAGGGGTTAGTTTATTACCCAAACAAAACACACTCCCCAATTCGAGGCGAATAGAATCGCATGACTCAAAACAAGCAGAAAAAAAAATCAGAAAAAAAAAATCCTGGTAAAAATATAGAGCCGAGTCCACAAGGCCATGCCAATTCTGACGAATCAAACGGTGCCCGAAATTTTGCTGCGCAAATTCCACAGAAAACGAGGAGACCTCATCATCTCAAACCAACCCAACCACCCACCCACAGTGCGGGTGCACCCGCTCACCAATTCCCGACTAGCAATCCACAGAACGGCAGATCGCTCACCGTCTCATCTCGCCAGCTTCCAGGCCAAGACCTCCTCAAACGGGGACCCACATTCCCCTGCGGTGGCCGCTACCGGTGTCCCCCGCGCTCCGATCCGCAGCCGCCCCTGCTCCGATCCGCCGCGTCGAGCGTACGGAAGCGACTCCCGAACTCCGCCGCGGCGTAAGCTGCGTAGGCGTCGGGTGTCAGGCGAAGGAGGAAGCGCCCGCGGCGGTGCTCCGGCGAGCGGCTGACGAGCGAGCACCGAGGAGGCAGCAGGAGGGAAGACCGAAAAGAGGCGGACGGAGGGAGGATTGAAAGGAAAGGAGAGGAAAGGAAAAGTGCGGGTGATATTTAATAAGCGATAACTACCTGTAAGGCTGTACCGCCGGACGCGGATGGCGTTTTGGGCCTCGCTGATCCCAACTGCACCACAGCTAATATGCGGATTAGAATGTGGATTAGCGTGGGTTTTGATTGCACTTTTCCTGTGGTGGTGTGGTGGTGGATGGGGTAGTTGTGGTGGCAGGACGTCGTCACGGGGCCGTCTTCTTCGGCCGAAATCTAAAACAGAATGTCGACCGTTTGTTGGTGATAAATATCAGCAGATGGCAGGCCAATTACTGCCGCCAGAATTAATTATTTTTTTTACTGCCTTTCAAACGTTTGGTGTATTTAATGTGATGTGATGGATGGAGAAAATGGGTAAAGGTTAGAAATTTTAGCAATCCAAGCAAGGCAATTACTGCTCTGCCCTCCGTCAGGCAATGTGCATACAAGTTGTTGGACTGTCCGAGTACTAGTATGCCTGCAGAATTGTCAGCGCTTGTCCTGTAACATAACCATACGCATACGCCCAGAGCGATGCGATTTTAGACCATTTCATTACTGGAGATTTGCCGTTATTACTCCTGCCAACACATGGATTCGAGTCCTTTTCTTAGCAACCGTTATTGGGGGGTAGGGCACTAAACCTTTTCACTTTCAGCTGGGCTCTCTGGAACATTATTAGGTTGCCGAGGGAGATTAGCACGGATCAATCAATCAATAAAGAGACCGTGAGTTAAGCACAGGCAGGCAGGCGACTTTTCAGATTGGGATAAAAAAGAAGAAGGGGAGCATCTCGTTACCTCCCCAGCACGTTGTTCTTTTTCACCACATGCTCGTTATTTGTGTTTTGATGAGACAAACTTTTGGTCGGTTTCGTTCGTTCTTTTTCCCTGGGTGCGGGCGCGTCGATGATGCCCTTTACACACAACTAGCGAAGCACATTTCGGCGGAGCAGCAAGCATCACCGGCCGCCCGCCTCGCCGAAAACCGGCTTGTCGGCATCGGATCGCGTGTCCATTGCCATCACGTTTGGGAATTCGTGATTCCTGCGGTACTCGGTCCCGGGTCGCACCGTGGCAGCGGCACAACGCCACAAAGCGACTGAAGCGAGGCAGGAAGCAAACCGCTGTAGTACTAGGCATGAAGTATCGGACAAGTGGGCGTGTAGCTGCCAGATAGACATAGCACAAAATCACCACTCTTTGAGATGATATAATACTCATGCCAGCAAACTCTGATCACTACCAGCAAATTCTGAAGGACAGCGGCCTTGATTAGAGGAAAGTACCGCGTGCACCAGAGTAGTTAGGCTTTGCGTTGCTTGGGTAAAGGGATTGTCCCTGTAAAATAAGGAAAGATTCCCATGCCTTGAATAAGGGAAGATGACGTGGAAGCAAATATTGGGGGGGCAAAAGTGGAATCTCTGCCCCGCTTGCGCTGATATGTTGTTTTTCCTTTCACTTTACTTTTGGCCCAGCTCCTGCTTTGTCAAGTGGTCTTGGCCAGCCATCCAGAGCAGAAAATTAATACTACTCCAAAAGGCAGCTTTTGATGTTAATGGCCAAGTAGAGATACGAGTACATTGACTTCGACTTCAATCTAACCTTGCCGCTATATACGCATGTTTGAATCATCCGTGATAGAGTAGCTTCTAGGCTCACCTCATCCACATGTTGAAAACGCTGCGAATAGCTACGAAGACTGTTTGGGTAAGGTTATTATAGGCGATGATTTTCAAGACACCGGAGGAGGAGCCACACGCCGGGATTGCCAGACAGTAGCCGGTGGCCAGAACAGCTGAAGCTGAATACCTGAAACACAACTTGATCAAATAGTTGCGTGTTAGTATAAGTTGTAGCCAAAAGATACGTGTTCATAAGTCCATCCCACTAACACTGTGCGGTTTGGTCGCTACGCTTTGCAACTGTAAGTGCGGACGGTCCTTTTCAGAACCATAGTCCCAAGGTGGCTACACCTAACACCTGCTAGCACTGTTCCCGTTCGCTCCGCTCGGCCACCGGGCCAAAGCCTCCACGCCTCTAGTAGTTGGGAACGAAGATATAAATCTGTATTTCCAAAGTGCCGTCGCTCTCTGCCGGACAGCGACGACGTTGCCGGAGGCAGGTCTGTCCTCTCGAGTCTCGACTCGAACACGAGCACTGGAGCGGCAGATCGGGATGCCGCCATGCCGGGAATTAGCAAGGAGCAATCAGGCGAGGAGGGCGAAGGGAACAGTGACCCTCAGTCGCATTGGGCCCTTGTTCGCGCCACCCAATCACCGCCGGACAGCGCGCTTGGTGGCTCGTTTCGTTAGGTTCGTCGCCTTTGACCGACCGGGCCCGCGCGGCCGGCCCCAGGCTAATCTCACTGTCACCGCACCGACCCAACACGTCCGGGTCGCTCGTCATCTCCTGGGGGAATAATGGCTTCCACACGTGAGCGTGACTGTGGTAACTCGTCGTTGCGCTGAACAGGGAAAAAGGCGGCACGGCCGGGGGGGACAATAAAGCTCTCCTCGACGTTCATTTTGCCCACCTTAGCGGTAGACGTCCGGTAGCCCGGTCGCGTCCATGTCCGACCTGCCCCGAGCGATGCTAGTAGTAGTAGCGTCCTGTTCCTGCCGGTCATCGTCGTGGGAGCTTCAAGTAGGAAACGAGGAATAATCCGCACGTTAATTGCATAGCACCGGGCGGGCTGGTCTCGCACGCTATTGAAGTTTGTGGCGTGAGGGGATCAGCTCGTGAAGATAAACTGGACTCCCTCCCCCTGCCTAACACTCATCTTCTCTTCAAGTCTTCAAGGATGTACAAATATAATCCCAAATGTAACATGATGTACTAGTACTACCACACTACCGTGCCTGAAACGGCTGAGAAAGTAACCAATAATTCGTCTCAATAGCAGGAGAAAAAGAACTCGACGCCCGCGAGGATAGCTCGCCTTTTTTCCACTTTGAGCAGATTTTTGAAAAGCTGCGCTGCCGCGCGGCAACGCCTGTTGTTGTTGTTGCTGCCGTCGCTGTCCGATCCCTGTCGCCGTTCTTCGTCGATCTTCAGCGTACTTTTGAGCTCGAGTTAGATCAGCTCAGCTGCGGCAAGCATCGAGCGAGCTTGGTCGGACACGCTCCATCGTGGCCCGTCGGGCCACGTCATCCTTGGACTGTTGGATACTCCTATATCTTGGAGCTGTACTGTACTCCTATGAGCGAAAGCGAAGCGAATGCAGTGATCTCACAGTGGAGTGTGCGGATTGCTGGAAAGGGAAAGGTGGTGTAGCAGAGGACAAGCGCGCATTGGGCGACCGCGGAATCTCAGGACGGGCTAGCTGCGAAAGCGAGAGCAGGGCAAAGTGCGCCAAAGAGGACGGCCCCCTCGTGCGCCGTGCGCCCACAAGGCTGGCTACCACCTGTTCCGCCGGCGAGTTGGTTAGTTGTCCAACTGCCCAGCAGCCCAAAGGCATGATGCATCGATCGAGGGGATCTGAGAGCAAGGACGGCCTAAGTTGGGCTGGATCTCGTCCATGGCCTTGGTCAGGCCCGTCAAGATCCTGGATCAGGCCTTGTTGCAAGTTGAAACTGGAACTCTCATGTCCATGTCATTCGCCTCAAAAAAAAAAAAAAAAAAAAGTAATCCTCATTCATCACTCTCCAATGTCTCCATTCCTTCCGATAAAAAAACATCGGAATCGGATGATATACTCCATAAATAAGCACATCAGGAACAGGCTTTGATGTATTTGCGAGTGTAGGAGGCATGCAAGTCAATGTCCATGACGGTAGGTACATTTCTTGTGCTGCAGTAACTCGATCTACACGAACCGGAATAGTAACATGACCATTTGCGAGAAAAAACGACAGGGTCCTAAACTAACTCCCTAACCTAGATGCAAAAAACATTCAACCAGCAGTCTTAATGGCCGGCACAAAAGGTGGAAACATTCAACCAGCAGTCTTAATGGCAGGCACAAAAAGGAAGAGAAAGATGCGGAGACGAACAGAAAAAGACACGGGAGCAAGTTAAGTTCTCTGGCGACCGTGGTGTGGTGGTGGTGGTGGGTGTTGGTACCATGCACGGTAGCGTTACATGCAGTACAAGGCTACAACCAGACCATGTGTTTGATCGATCGACCCTAACACAACGGCTGCGGTGCGGCCGGTACAAGGGGGCGAGGACAGCGTGACCCAACGCGTGATTTGAAAGAACGTAACCGATCAGGTCACAAGACACCAACTACGCTAGTTGTCACGCTCATGTCCGTTGTTGGATCGACCCCCACACACAACAAATACCGAATCAATCCCGTGATTAATCATTCACACTGCTAAAAATCTTGTTAGAAATATAATACTACTGCTGGTCTTTATCCATCTCCATCTCCATCTATTCCATTCTATTTTCTGGTGTTGAAGGGCGAAGGGCTTCTACCTCGCCATCTCCATCTATTCCAAAGCGTATAGGTTACGGTTGAAATCGCGTTCGCTAAATATTAATGATGATCGATTCGTATAGGTTACTATAGTATTAAGTACTATAGTATTAAGTAGAATAACCATTTTATTAGCTGCCACCCAAGGAATCAAAGAATCATAACCATTAATCCCTACTAGTCCCTACACCTAGCTTTACAACCTGCATACGGGTCGCCCAAACGAACTACTTCGACACCGGACCAATCGATCATCCCTAACCATTGTGCCAACAACAGTTTTCACGACAGACCCTGGGCCCCGTTTTGTTTTGTTGTTGTTGTAAACCTCAGCTGCTTGACACGTCGGCCCGTCCCGGCGCCGGCGCCGGCGCCGGCCTTGCGTCCCCGGCGGCGGCCTCGGGCGTGGGGGCCTCATGACGACGGTCTTGGACTCGCCCCAGGCGGAGAAGGACTCCCTCTCTTCGTCGGAGTTGTCGCACTCCGGGAACGGCCCGTCCGCGTACCGCACGGCGTCGTAGCACACCGTGTACGTCATCTGGCGCGCCCTGAAGGCGCGCATGGCCGCGCTTCTGCGGCGTCATGACGGGCGTAGTCGGCCGTCATGAGGCCGAGGAGGTCCTTGGCGCCGGCGCCGCCGTGGCGGCGCGGGACGCGGAGCACCAGGGTCGGCGCGGCGGGAGCCGACGATGGCCAGCTCGGAGAAGTCGGACGCGAACGGCGCGTACTTGTAGTTCACCTTGTACTTGCCCCCCCGTCCGTGGCCCACGCGGAGCCGTCCCAGATGGTGGCGTACACCGCCATCGGCTTCGCCGGAAATCGCCGCCCATGTCCGGGTGCCGGATCACCTCCCGAATCGGCGTGTCGTCGATGTGAAACTGCGTGATGAATTGAACGAACACGCAGTCAATAACCACTCCGATCCACGTACGTGTCTACAGTTGAATGTGACGTATACTACGTACGAACATGATGTGGGTGGCGCCCAGAGGACGGAGTAGCTGTGGGCCTCGAGGGTGGGGGTCGAAGGGGAGGAAGTAGCGCTCCTCCCGGCCGTGCTGGTGCTGCGTTGCCGTAGACGTTGGTCTGCACCGCGCCACTGCCCGCCCCCACTGGCTGCCCAGGAACTCGAAGTCCAGCTCGTCGTGCGCCCTCTCGTACACGTCCCCATTAGACAGCTGCATCATCATTCATCAAAAGGATTGCACACGCATTATGAATGATGCTCTATGAGTATACACAGTCGTAAACAAGTCACGGCAATTCAAAACTTCATCATGTGTTGGTTGGAATATCTGAAGGTTGCAATCTCGGAGCAACCACAGAGCAGTTGGAAATTGATTCCATCTACCACTGGAACATCATTCACTGCAATCACTGGCGTGAATAGTAGCAGTAAAACCTAACCAAACACGGAGGACTATCAATTCAGTAGCATTAACTATTTATTTTTTGGTGCGCCTAAACAATCAATCATCACGGGCTTGAATGACTGAAGAGGGAACATTTATTCCCGGGGGCCAGTGGCGGCGCAGCCTTTCTGGGTTGCAAAGTCCAAGCAGCCATGGGACGCCCCCAGCGTGCTCTGCGTCGGTGGACATGGGCCGCCGCACCGGCAACTTGCTGGCTCGCCGGCGGCGGCGAGGATACGCTACTATAGTAGGTAAAAAAGTCCCTTTGGGCAGGAATGTTATCGAAACCAATGGGTTGCAGCGAACCGAATCGATTCGATTGAGAAGGAACACTGCCGTAGAAGGCGACGACGACGCCGGCCCGTAGTCCTTGGCAGCTTGATGGACGCGCTGGAAGAAGCCGTGGAGGTAGTAGTCCGATGAATGAACCCGGAACCTGGCGCGGAACGAGCAGAGCTTATCAGAGAGACCGTATGGTGGACGACAAGAACAGAGTGACGGAAGAGGATTAAAAACTCTGCGAGAAGATGAGTACCTGACCGGCGGTCGAGCAGGAGCGGACGCTCCTGTCGTCAGAGTGAGCGGACGAGGTTGCCGTCGCCGAACAGCGCGGCGAGAACCGCTCCTCGAAGGGCACGGTCGGCACGTCGAAGGCGGAGGCCGAGGCGGCCACGAGAGATAAGCACGACCACGTCGCGGTGGCGAGCAGGACCGTCACCGAGACCCTCGCCTTGACGCCATGGCTGGCCGTACAGCAGAGCCTGCGCTGCGACTCGGTTTTCGTCCCTCGCCCGCCCTCCTCTCTCTCTCTCGCCTCCCTTCCTCGCTTGTGCACCGGTGGGTGGGTGGGCGGCGGCTCGATCAGGAGCCCAAACCCCGACGCGTTTCTTGCCCTGGGGCTGGGCTTGCTTGCTTGTTTTATACGCGGTCTCGCTTATATTGGCCGGGAGCCCGGAGGCGGGGAAGGGGGATAGATACGCGCGCCGCGACGCGGCTGCGTCATGCGTTGCGCGGACGTTGGGAGCCGCCTTTCCGCCGCACTCCACACAGACACAGCCCATGCTGAGGTGGACTCGGTTGAGTGCGGCGTGGACCCCTCCTGGCCTCGGAGGCCCTCCAGGCCAGAGGATGACTAGGATTAGCAAGGAGAGAAACGGAGCAGCCAAGCCAACAAGATTACCGGAGCGAGAGTACTGTCACTGTGCTGTGCACCGGCGTGGCACGGAAAGGAGCAGGGAACGTGGTAGGTAACGGCAGGGCGATTGATTATTATTAGTAAGGCAAGCAACAGCTAAGCTTTGCTGGTGTGGTGACGAGTGCAATGCAATGCATGCATCATCACGCATGGATGGACGCATGGTCCTAAACGCCGGGAGGTTGCCCGTTGCCTTGTCCTGTTTCTTTGCCACTCAAAAGACAGCAATGCAATGCATCTAGTAATTCTGTTTTTCGTGCGCGGCGGGTATATGGCTGCAGCTGGAGTTTAATGACTTTGGGGCGACGAGACGACGTGCTTGGTTGGTTTTTGTGGACGTGGGATCGATGGGGATGGACGCTTGCGGAGCGGAGGGTGGTTTTACGAGCCATCATTACTCGCGTTTGTGTGAGAGATTTATCAGAGGGCCGGAGGGAAGGCGGCGTGTACAGGACGTGGTATGCCAGCGCCGGAATAGTTGGGCTGGACTCCAGGTATGCTTTGACCGTGCATTAATTTGTTCCGTGTCGCGTGGCTACGTACACGGCCGGTCGTCCTGTCCTGGCGTCGGGCGCCACCCACCGTGCCCGCTGCTTTCACCTGCTGCCACCGCCAGTGTGGCGCAATGCATGGTGTCAACGAGGCACCAGCTGTAAAGAACGCAGGCAACGTCCCAGTCCTCCTTATTGACCGTTTGTCCGGTTGCGTCCTGCGCGAGTGCGCCTCCGGTCCTCCGTGTGGCATGGCGTGCCAAGGCGCTAGCTCCTCCACCAGTGCGCGCTATAGTCTCACGATAGCAGTACGTGATCAACCTACAGATCGGAGTAGTATATACTCCTAAGTGCATAATCAATGACAGTGTGTCATTATAATATTGTTACTTTTATCTCCGGAGCTACTGTTGTTGCGCATCTGCCAACCAACAGAAAAGGATCATAGACGCGTCAATGACTATAACAAATACTGGTAGGGGTAGTACGACTCTCACACGTACTACAGCACTGTTAGCGTTAGAGTATTGTAGTAGTCGCACACAACAGCGCCGCCAGGACCCGAAAAGTGGCAAGGCGGTATTCATCCACAAATCATAAAGAATAATGGCCGCAAAGCCGCACACGACAGGACTAGCTCGTGCAAATGCCCCCAACACGACAGGGCAGAGCAGGTCCCCTTTTTCATGTGCGCCGCCCCCAAGAACAAGGCACACATGCTCGTGCCTGCGCGCCGCGTCAAAGCTCCCGTGGCTTTTTGGAAACAGGCAGCAACAGCTACGTCTACAGGCCGCCGCGCTCACGCACGCCCGCCAGCCCGCAGCGGCCACCCACCACACTAGCACCAGCCACCTGTTCCCGCTTGGCCGTTTCGGCAGAATCGGCACCATCCGCCAGCTCCGGCTGGCGGATGCGCGAGCATCGGCCCAAGGCGCGCCTGTGACTCCGTGAGAGGCCGTGCCGTCCTTGGACGCGCCTGTTGGTGCGTTGCGTTGCGTCCGGGTAGGCGTAGGTGTGAGGCGTACATGAACCGATGGAGAACGTGAAACTGTTGCCTTGTCAACGAGAGCCACGCGCGCGTGCGATTTGATTTGCTGGGGTTTCAATTCAATTCACGGGCGCGCGTATAGCGACTAGATAGGGAGCTAGAAAAAGCTGTCTGCGCGACACCCAGAACACAGTTTTTGGATCTTGCACGGGACCGGCCGCGTCTCGGACCCACGTCAGCCACATTCGTACATGAACGATCACGATCACCAGATCTATACAGCTACCAGCAGAGCAAGGGTTTCGTATAAACGTTGGCGATTTCTCCTTTCGGTGTTTTCCATTGAAGAGTCTCGGGACTCTGATATCGGTGGTCTGATTGCCTCTCCAACAATCCACATAATCCTATACCACAGCTAAACTCTGTTGATAGCTAGCAAGCTATCAGGAGGCATGATGATCTATATGATGAGTTGGTGACCTCCGATCCCAATAATGCTTCAATCTATGAGTAACGATTCTCGTCGGTCCAATAACGGGCCAACGCCTCAGTCCATCGCTAATCAGCCAGCCAGCCTCCATCTATGCTCTGGCCCGTCGCAGAGCCAGAGCTTGCATAGAATGATAGAAGGAAATGGATAAGCTTATCCGATCGAGCGTCAGAGCCAATGAGCCATGCACGGATTGGGCTGGGCACACAGAACAAAGACTCCGAGTGTCATGTGGAGCCAACCCCACCACCATGCCGTGCATCCATCCCACATCCACATCCGCCCTAGAGCTAGAGGTGCCGCGCAGGCAGAGCTTTGCCTTGCCGGCCAAAGCAACCTAACATGTGGATGTGGTGAACCTCCTTCCGGTCCATACCATAGTACGATAAAAAGAATACGTACTCCATGATTATTTGCCCCTGTCTGTCCAGTTCTCGCAACGGGTAGACAACAGTAAAGCATATCTCTAAGAAAAACATGGCAGGAAGACATAGATACGCGCCAGCGTGTCACTTTAGTGTCAAATACAACTCGTAGCTGCTAGCATCAGAAGCTTCTACTGCATCTCACGAATAGTATAGTATGTATGTTATAGCTCTGGCATCCTTGTGGGCTCTTTTTGCGGCATTTAGCGCTTGCTTAATCTCGACCATGCTTGGGCAATAGGCATGCAGGAGATAATAGTGCTTGCGGTGAACGGGAAGCTCGATCAACTGCTCGAGTGGCCCGTGTGCTGCAGTTTCCACTTGCCAACAGCTGTGCCGCATGAGCGACAGCCGCGACGATGCTCTGGACAGCTTGCGATAAAACGCCATGACGTGGATTACACGTAACTTAACTGGCCTTATCAGTTACCACTCCTCGTTCCATCACCATCAGCGACCCCGTCCACACGCTAGGCGACGACACGAATAATGCATGCGGGTAGCAGGCGCACAGGTGATTGGTGTGGTGTGGTGGTGAGCCTGAGCCGGTGAGCCTTGTGCTGTGCACCAACGAGTGGCAACGGGCAACGGCCCAGGAAAAAGCTAGAAACAGGGCCCCGCATGCCGCACGGTGCGGATGCGTCAGAACCGTCCCATGGGCCCTCAGTGAACCGTGGGCACATCCGCGTCGCAGAAACGTCCCATGGGCCCTCAGAGAACCATGGGCACACACGTGAGTTTGTTATGGGCTTAGGATCACACCATATAGGCCTCAGCATCAGAAAGACGGCCCGGGTGGGATAGAAGAGACCAGGAACCTCGCGCTATGAGGGCGTGCCGATGGTGATCAAATATAGCGAGGAGGAGGAATTCAGTAGGTATGAGCGTGCCATTTGTAAATAGCTAGCTAGATGAGATATAAAAATAATATAAAAAGTAGCTGCGGCTCATTGGCTATCGAGGGAGAGACGACGAAATAGCTAGCGACTTCTCGAAATAGCTAGCGCTAATAAATATCCTAATCTAGCTCAATCGTTTCTAGAAACATCTCTCTCGCATGACTCTCAACTATAGTGTTTATTTTTCTTATTGATGTGTCTCATCTAGCTAGCTATTTATAAATTGTCGTTGATTAGCCGATAGGATTATACAGCTAGCGATTTGGTATGCTACAGTCGGAGGCATACCTAAGTTCGAAGGCCGCCACGAGCGACCACCGACGCGGAAGAACTCGTTGTCCAAGTCCAACACGGCGGGCGGACGGGTGGGCTGGGCTAACCGCTTAACCTTAGCCACCAAGGCCCGCTTCTCCCACCCGACATAAATACCCCATCCACGGACCCACGTACACCCGGCAAGGATTCCAATCGATCACCCAAGCAGCTCGTCCCGCAAATCTGCTCCTCGTCTCCCGTCTGCGCGGTTTCCTCGACGCCTCCGTCAAGTCGCTCGACAGCGATTCCATCCGCGCAAGGTATCAGCTCAGTTCCCCGATCCAATCTACGCCTGATTTAGATCTTATATACTCCCGATGCGATTTGGATTACGTTTGCCACCCCGATCTAGGAGTAAGTCTGATTTAGATCGATGTTACTCTGATGCGATTGGATTATGTTTATGCGGTTTTGCACTGCCCTGGAACCTAGGGCTCAGGAGTGAGTTTGATCGATTGCGATCTGTGATTTGGTTGCGCCTTGTGTATGCTTGACTGCTTGTTGTAATAGGCTTGTATTTGGCGTCGGTGAGATCTGACGCGGTTCCTTTGTCGAGCCTGGGTTCTGTTAGGTTGTTATTTTGTTCTCAAAATAAAAATTGTTCAATACCGTAGATGTTTCCTGCATGTTTTAAATCCAGTGCTATATTCACATTGTTTTGATGCTTGATTTTTGCTGATCAGTGGTCCTGGTAAAATATATGTAAGATTTTAGAGTCACGTATTGGGAAAGCTAGATGGTTCAGTTCTACTTGTTCTATGGACCTTGTAGGTATGTCTCCTTTGGTCTATGAATGCTTTATTTTTCCTGAATAACAGTAATGTGAGACTGGTCCATGGGTACGTCGACCAGTATCTGAGACTAGTTATTTGATCATGTTGCAGTTCCTAGTGATTAGAATTCAATTTGGTCCCTCTGTGCATTCAGCATTGGTTTCTACAATCCTATCATTTTACTTCTGAATAAATTAATTATGTGTGAATGAAGCTTGTTTGCAATACACTGGTGTATAATATCAATAACAAACTGCTATTACTAATCCATGCCTAGATTCATAATAATAATCCATTATTCTACTTGAAAATGATCTAGGCCGCTCTTTATGTGTTCCTGCTTATCCTTCACACATGACTTGCTGTTCCTTTCTTTTTACAATCCCTCACTGGGACACAAGAGCGGTTCTTCTGTGTTAAGACACAGAAAGCGGTTCATCTGTGTTAATAATATTTTTGCATGTGTTCTCATTATTCAATTGGTTATGGTGGCCTGTAAAATATATTGTACTTACATATTAGTCAACCATATATCTATTCCAATTTCAACTTGCTCAATTCAAATCACTTATCTCCACTTAAAGCACATGTTTTGCAAGCTTTCTTACATGTTTCTATCTGTTTTGAAACAGATGCAGATCTTTGTTAAGACCCTGACCGGCAAGACCATCACTCTTGAGGTTGAGAGTTCAGACACCATCGACAATGTTAAAGCCAAGATCCAGGATAAGGAGGGCATCCCCAGATCAGCAGAGGCTCATCTTTGCTGGCAAGCAGCTGAGAGGATGGCGCACCCTGGCCTGACTACAATATCAGAGGAGTCTACCCTCCCATCTTGTCTTTGCGCTTGAGGGGTGGCATGCAGATCTTTTGTGAAAACTCTTACAGGCAAGACAATTACACTGGAGGTTGAGAGCTCTGACACCATCGACAATGTCAAGGCCAAGATTCAGGATAAGGAGGGCATTCCCCGGATCAGCAGAGGCTCATCTTTGCTGGCAAGCAGTTAGAGGATGAGGTGCGTACCCTGGCTGACTATAATATCCAGAAGAGTCTACCCTCCACCTTGTCTTGCGCCTGAGGGGTGGCATGCAGATCTTTGTCAAGACATTGGCTGGCAGAGACAATCACACTGGAGGTTGAGAGTTCTGACACTATCTGACAATGTCAGAGGCCAAGATTCAGGATAAGGAGGGCATTCCGCCCGGACCAGCAGAGCTCATCTTTGCTGGGAAGCAGCTGGAGGATGGGCGCACATTGGCTGATTACAATATCCAGAAGGAGTCCACTCTTCATCTTGTCCTGCGTCTTAGAGGGAGGGATGCAGATCTTCGTCAAGACATTGACTGGCAAGACCATCACACTTGAGGTGGAGAGCTCTGACACAATTGATAATGTCAAGGCAAAAATCAGGACAAGGAGGGCATCCCACCTGATCAGCTCAGCGGCTCATCTTTGCTGGCAAGCACGCTGGAGGATGGGCGCACCTTGGCTGACTTACAACATCCAGAAGGAATCCACTCTTCATCTTGTCCTGCGTCTTGGGGAGGCATGCAAATCTTTGTCAAGACATTGACTGGCAAGACAATCACGTTGGAAGTGGAGAGCTCCGACACCATTGACAATGTGAGAGGCCAAGATCAGGACAAGGAAGGATTCCTCCCGATCAACAGAGGCTCATCTTTGCTGGGAAGCAGCTTGAA
Source organism: Hyparrhenia diplandra (assembly GCA_015847255.1). Taxonomy (NCBI): domain Eukaryota; kingdom Viridiplantae; phylum Streptophyta; class Magnoliopsida; order Poales; family Poaceae; genus Hyparrhenia; species Hyparrhenia diplandra. The sequence continues at coordinate 325,523 of JADLZK010009068.1, forward strand.
GACAGGCGCACCTTGGCGAGATTACAACATCCAGAAGGAATCCACTCTTCATCTTGTCCTGCGCCTCCGTGGGGGCCGTGTTAACTGAGGCAGTAGGAATTTGTCCTCCTGCAAAGTTAATTCTACTTCTGTAGTGTGGACAGACATCCAGTTCTAAGTGCTTCGTTGTGTAAAGCTTTCTATATCCAGTTCCACTAAGTGTTTCATCATGTATACTTTCTATATAATCTGTTGGCTAAACTTTATATATAGCCTATTGCGTTCAGTACTTAGTATCTCTTCAGATGTACTTTCTTTACTTTGTAAAATCATGCTTCTCGGATTCTTTAGCTTATGTGTTGTTGATTATTTTTGGTTGGTGGTCTCTGAAACTCTCTTCTGACGAGGGTATGCTACCGTTAGTGTGGGAGTGTAGCTACTATTGCTGCTATTTTAACAAATCGGCATATGCATTTTGGCAGGGGAGCCAGTCTGTTCTTCGCGTTTTATTGACTGGACTAGTAATGTGCTTATTGGTTGATTTGTATATGTTTAGAAAGCAGGTTATATTGATCGGTATATGTCTGAAAGCGAGGGAATTTAGGATGCTCGGGCATTTGCGTTTGTTGATTTAACTGATGGGACTACAAGTAGTAACTTTAGGTGCTTAATAACCAGTTATGTATGTATCAGGCGTCTTCATTCGTCTGTTGTGTCGCTCTGCGTTTTCTGGCTTGCAGGTTTGGCTTGCAGTGTTCTTGGTTTTGGAAGGTTTGCTGGAGCCTGACATTTTACCATTGTTTTGTATTGGGCATGGCTTGCCTTTTATTGTTATCTTTAGCATTTTTGCCATTTGTGATGCGCATTGGTTTCCCTTGAACGCAATGAATGTTCCTGCCTGAGGAACAAAAAGGGGTCGAGATCCCTACCGAAATTCATTAACAAAACAAGCAAACATATAACCGAGACTGTTACAAGCCCTGTTTTTCCTTTATTCTTCCTCCTGCTTTCGCTTGAAAGCAGGACAAACTGTCATTATTGTCATGCGGAGAATGACTGAGCTTGAAAACCTTTGTCATTATTGTCATGCGAGTGACTAGCTTGAAAAGCTTGTTTCGTCAAAAACGAGCGAAAACATACTTGTAGTCAGCGAGTACCAGCCGACTCCTGTATATTCAATTGTAGATGACTAGGCATGTAAGATGTGTAGCCTGGGTGGATACTGAGCAGCCGATACAGTCCCTTTGCAGCTTGGTCGGAGTAAGCGTTGATGTGCTGTGAAGCTGTGATAAAATCGTTGATAGAAGAATGAGCTGTATATATTTATATATTAGATTCTATACACACACACACACACACACACCCAATTCTCTGTTTTGGCACTCGATTCCATCGATCCTTGCATCGCAGTGCACCCAATGCATATCCGGCCAAGTCCAACCACCCTACATGTCAGGCCCGGGCACACACGGAGCCCTACTATTCATACTGGAGTCGAGCTTACGTATCCATCCACCACCACAAGTAACCAACCTGCAGTTTGAAGTTCAAGAGTCGTTAATGCAGCTTTGCCAGTCAACGCTTCCCTGAACCCAACTCGCGCCATCGAAGCCTCGAGCCGTTTTTCTCAGAATGAATTGTCTTCGTCTGCGTCCTCACTCCAGCTGCAGAAGCAGCTGTGGTTCCCAGCTCGGCAGCCTCGTACGGGAAGGTGCGTAAGCTCCCTCCAAAGTCAAGAGCCTAATGTGAGAAACGGCGAAGCGCGCATCTCGTCATGAGCGCCCTCTGCTTCATACTACTCCAGAGAGGGAAAGGGGATGCAGGGTGCTTTTTGTCTAGAACGCTGCCCACCGCCCCTGCCTCTGGTCTCTGACCTTGTGCACGATGCATGTGCTGACTGTGGCGCGTGGCAGCTGAGAATATTTGGGCCTTATTTAGATGGCTAAAATTTTCTAATCCAACAAATCACTCTCTCTCCATCAGCGTCATTAAATATAACAAAAGATATATGTTTTGGAGTATAAAATATAGGTCAGCTAATTACACAGTTTAGATGTAATTGCAAAGACAATTCTTGCAGGCCCTGAGTTACATGGTAGGATAATATTACCACAAACAAACAAAGAAACGTGCTGACAATGTGCTACAAGAAGATTTTTCTAACTTGAGTACTTTTTGCAAATCGAGCATTCTTGATCTCGAGGTACGACACGTTAACCAAACGTCGCACTCAGAATCCTAATCTCTTTGTTTTGGACTTTTGAAATAATGTGCCGCACTGAAAGCCCCTATAGGCCTGCCAACGTTCGGCCGAAGGCATTTGTCGCTCTATAGACACGCACTATGTACGACGTTACAGACATGCCTTGAGTTGAGGGCATTACATACGCGCGCTTCGGCAGGGTGTTTTTATTGGTTTGGTTGTTGTTGTTGTTTTTGGGTAATCGTTTACTGCGCTTGTTGGACTAGGAACCAACATTCTTCAAAGGGATGTACTTGGGCCGGGTTACGGTGCTTCGCTTCGAGAGAGGGAGGAGGGATCGCTTGTGTTTATGAGAAGAGGCGGGTGCAGCGGGATCCTTGAGGTCGACCGCGATGGAAGTGTTTTGCAAGCTTGCGTCGCGTTTTAATAATAAATTGCCCTTTTAGTTTAGTCTCCCTTTTTGAGAACTTTTTGTCGCTCGCGGCGCCGAGAAACATTTTATTGTATTTTCCTAGATGTCGGTTTGAGCAGCTTGTAATAATGAATAGCCATATGCATCCGGTCGATCTGTTGTAGAGCTAGCGATATATTCCCTTTTCTAAAACGATGGGTGGATCGTCTAAATGTTGGCATCTCTCTCTTGTTCGAGTTTTGGCCGGTCAAAATTCCAGCCGAGTAAAATGCACCAAAAGGTCCGGTAATTTTGAGGAGAGGTGTGTCATTAAAGGCTGTTTATAAACTCTCAAAGCTGCATTCTGGATGAGCCTAACGTAAGTTAGACCAAAGCGGCAGCCTTGCACTTTTGCATGGCAGACGCAGGTTGGCGTCGTGGCGCCACCGCCGTAAGCAACCAAACACTCGCTTAAGCATAACTGCATAAGCATATTGTGACGGTGTTTTTCGAAGGGGATCCACCCGGAGTCCCGGACCAAATGCTTAGGCATACTGTAACTACTACCTTGAAAGTCCGGACTCCCAAGACGTAGTCGGAGCGCTGAACGCCAATGGAAACAATGCTTAGCACAAAGAACAGCTGCAGACGGAAGCCTGATGTTGATCCTATTAGCCGTTCCCAGTCAATCGCGATGCGCCTTGCAGATCTTGGATCTTCCCCTCTCTTGGGAACTACGTCTACGTCCAGATACGTCGGTCGGTCTGGAGCCAGGCTGCAGGGTCCTGCAGTTTTTCGGCGCTTGGACATGTATGATGTACTCCCGCCCAATCATATAGCGGCGTTTTGGGTTTTCGTGCTCGCATGGTTTGACTCGATTTGTAGAAAATACGTAGAAGATTTAAATCTTCAAAATAAATTTGTTAAAAACTAGATCAAAAGATCTTTTCCAATGATACTAATCATGTAATATAAATATTAATCCTATAAAAATATAATTACCGGTAGATGTTTCTCAGGGAAAGCCCAGACGTCATTTATTGCTGCAGGACAGGAGGGGTACGTAAGTTTGCAAAGCAAATTTCACAGGTAAACGCTCGAGTCCGATCCACACACGGGCAGCTAGCAAAACCGGCCCGAAACGCCAGGTGAGCGACGTTCCTCCCTTCTGGTTCTGCGCAGTCCTTTCACCCCCGCCCTATAGGCTATCGCCGAACTTCCCGTCGGGTGCTCAGCGCGGCCGGCACACATGATAAACAGCGGGCGCGACGCTGTGTGTGCAATGCGACACGCGACCTGGATTTGCGACGTACACGCGACGAATGCGCCAGCGGGTGAGCGTCATCGTCGTCGTGACGCGAGCTGCTTAGCTTCCTGCCCGTGTGCAATGCGATGCGACCTGGATTGCGACGTACTCTGCACAGCGCCAATGCGCGCGGGCCGGCGGTCGTCCCGTTGTACATGTACGATACGACGCATCATTATATACGTATGTAAGACGGCGACTTTTGAGCGCGGTTCAGTGTCACAGAAGCCAAACCGAACGGTAGGCACGGCTGTCGCGCGCCATGGACAAGTCCTGGGATTTGGGGTCTATCCTAGATGACGATGCTGATAAGCAAAGTTTCAAACAGTGCCGAAATTCTAGATTATGTACAGTTGGACCTATACGTAAAATCGATGACTTGATAATGATACGCTGACACGATAAATACAGTATAATAATACCTACGTATGTAAGGAACTGAGAGCAGCTAGGTAAAAGGTGCGGTCATTACGGCTATCCATCCAGCTAGCCTGCACCCGCGTGAGCGTGGATGAACCACTACGCCCGTACGTCTCGTGATCTAGCGCCAAGCTCGCTGGCGCACTGGGCATTCACATGCACAAAAAGGTACTGCGCTCTGGATATTAAATGGGCATGTTTGGTAGCAGATTATTAGTTTAACTAGTGAAATAGTCTCTGGTGTGCAATGGCTGATAGTTGTTCGATGCAATACTTCACTGAAGATGCTTCGCAGAGTTTAGGATTGTTGTAAGAATATTATTTGTAATCATATTGCTCTTGTATATGAATGCTTGACACATCTTTTTTATCAAATAGCCACACAATAATATACAAGAATCTATTTATTATCTATATACTTAGAGACAAACCATCGGTTGTGGGTTGTAGTATCTTTATATCTATAGATTCGAGGCAACTCAGAGATGAAATCGTCTGTGGGTTTTAACACGCCTCTCGTGCCAGTCGATTAAATTAGTATTAAGTGACCACGTCACCTTGCTCAAAAGCCTCGATATATACGCTGGAGGTGGTACGCTTGCGCAAGCTCAGAGTGCGCCTCTCTTTGCTCGTCCAAAGCAAGGCACGCGCGCGGCGCAGCGAGTACCCGCTTGGCATTATTCAATCCGCCCACGCGCAATCGGGGGAGATGGGCACGGACCACCGCGGTCTGGCCGAAGCCGAGGCCGAGGGCGCCGGCGTCGCCGTCAAGGAGGAAGGGCATCCTCGACGACGACGACGAGGGAGAACTCGCCGATAGAGGAGGTGCGGCTGGACGGTGCCGACGACGGACGACCCGTCGCTGCCGGTGTGGACGTTCCGGACGTGGAGCATCGCTCTTCTCGTGCGCGCTCCTGAGCTTCCTCAACCAGTTCTTCTCCTACCGGACCAACCCGCTGGTGGTGACGCAGATCACGGTGCAGGTGGCGTCGCTGCCCGTGGGCCACTTCATGGCCCGCGTGCCGCCGCGCACCAGGTTCGGGCGCCGGCGCTGCTCGGCGGCGGGGAGTGGAGCCTCAACCCGGGGCCCTTCAGCATCAAGGAGCACGTGCTCATCTCCATCTTCGCCAACGCCGGCTTCGCCTTCGGTGGAGGCAGCGCCTACGCCGTCGGCATCATCAACATCATCCGCGCCTTCTATGGCCGTCACATCTCCTTCCACACCGCCTGGCTCCTCGTCATCACCACGCAGGTTCTTGCAAAGCCCTTTTTGTTTTATGCAATTACTATCAGCTGGCTGGCCATCTGACATTTCTTGCTTCTCACTTCAAGGTGCTCGGGTACGGGTGAGCGGGGCTGATACGCAAGTACGTCGTGCAGCCGGCGCACATAGTGGTGGCCGGGCACGCTTGTCCAGGTCTCCCCTCTTCCAGTGAGCACACACCAGCTTTAACCCCTACACTATTTTTACTTCGGTATACGCTACTACCTTTCTCTGTCATGGGATTCCGCTATTTGAAATTTTCTACTGCCGCGTTCTTCAGTTTGGTTGGATTTTGGTTGCCTTTTGTGGTTTGGATTTTCGGACGCCGGCGAGGGCAACGCCATTCTTGGCTTCTTTAAATTTTACAGTTCTTCACCTCTGGGCTGTTCGTGGTCGTTTGGTCATCATCTACAGCTGCACAACCATGGCAGCTCGTGCAGCGTCTGTAGCTTTTTGCATATTAGTAAACTGACAACCTGTGATATGACCAAAAAGAAAAAGAAATTACTTTAACCCGTTCCTGCGAGGCTATCCAGTGTCCGTTTGCTTCTGCTTCGTGGGGTGCCGGCAACTACGTATGTATAGTTGTTTTCTTTTAAGTGACTTGGCACCCGTTTCATTAGAAGAAAGAGGAGGGTTACACGACTCAACTTCTTTATTCAATTCTCACTCTAGTACTAGTGAAGCTGGAATTAGCAGAGAGTAAGCACTGCCAAACTAGTCCCAACTCCCAACATGTTGCTGCTGCTTGGAAACAATATGAGTATAGGAGTAAACACCAGAAGCGGCGTGTTGTCACCGAAGTTGGTTCGAGAAACGGCGAATTTCATCTGACTCACCTATGACATTAAATGATCAAAACCCTATGACGATTAAATTGTTAATAGCGAGACTTAAAAGCGTAGTTAAGCCATAAATGAACTTTTGAAGACGAAGAATCTAGGAGCATCATCATGACGCATGATTACCATAAATTTCAGTTGGAGCCTGGAGGGTCTCTCTTACATCTTCATGGTGGCCCTCCCAACACTCAGTACGAGGTAAATCAGAGGACTTGCTACGGTACTACCACCATGAACATGGGGAGTGCAGCCACATTCTGGATCTAGTGATGGGTTATGGATTGCTGCAGAAGTGAGTGTGCATGCAGATTATGGAATCCCCAACTAACATTGTTCAGTGAGTACTAGATAGAAAATTTTTGGCTTTGTATGACACGTGTCGCCTCCCCACGCACTAGTACAATGGAGGCCCCTAAGCGCTATCTCCCCTAATCTAGATGCATGCTAGACAGACCAATGATCCAGAGTCTCCACGACAAGACCGCAGTGGAGGA
>JADLZK010009069.1:0-26182 GCA_015847255.1 Hyparrhenia diplandra
CTAAACAAGGGCTACTTTTGAGGCCTATGACAAGGATTCTAGAAAAAAAAACCTCTAATGGTCCACTTGTTCAAATTTAGGTTCTCTAGGTGAGGCATTTGATTCCATAACCGTAAAAAAGTCTAGCTTCGATTCTATAGCCGATTGAAACTACTCTTTGTTTTGAGTTCGCTACTGAAATCGCCGCCAGCCCCTAATGTCACATCCGTAAAACATATATTAACGGTTAAGGAACGCAAATGTTGGCACAAAAATCGACTCTCGCCGCACACACCGACAAGCCGAATAGCTAGCTTCACTCACCGCCCGAGTGTCTTGATCCAGTGATGCTAGTCAATTTGACACATTAATTGACAAGGAGGTAAACGTGAGATCCGGAACATGCCCGGTGAGACCAAGACAGTTCGTATGTATGGCTCTAAGGCCGGTTATAACGACATATAGCTATGAGAGCTATCTGTCAAAGATATAATGAATGCATTCGGTAAGCATGTATAAAGATGTGATGTAATAACATTTGCTTAGAATGGTCATGGAAGACATGTTTGAACAAGTAAAGTCGATCATCAAGATATGATATCATAAAGCTCTATTGCATAGATCGAATTAATTGACAACATGGAACATAAGCGGGTAACTCATAAATATAAACCTAATCTAAATGACACATGCATAGGTTAAATCCAACTAGTCCGCCGCGACGTCTAGCCTTCCTAAACCCGTCAAGCTTAAACCCTTGCAAGCTAATCCACCGCGATGATACGACTTGCTACGGATCTAAACCACTTACCACACCTAGATCAATCCACCGCATGATACAATCTAACCATGATAAGCTAAAAGCACGCATACATCTAAATAGATCTATAAATACTCATTACTCGTTGAGCGTGTATGCATAAACAAGTAAAGTACACATGCAAGCTTAATCTAAAGCAAAGTCAGAGATTTATTCCTATTAGTCCTAACAGCAATCCATCGCATGATACACTGCAACAAGCTAATCCACCGCATGATACGGCTTGCCGGACTAATCATCCTAAACCCTTTTCGCCCCAATACCTATCCACCGATGATGATACACCGCAACAAGCTAATCCACCGCATGATACTGACTTGCCGCCGACTAGACTCTAACGATAGGTAGACTTACACATGCAAGATACAAGTAGATACATAATCAGTATTCGCAAGATTGTCGAATCGTGGTCCATGAAGAAGGAACTCATACGCAAAACCTTAGCTTTGCCGCACCCACTCATGACTAAACGTGTAATTAACCCACAACATGTAGCAACTTAGATTGTTCTAAGCCCGGCTATGATGAACAAATAGATCTAATGACATGATTGAGATAAACATTGAAAGCATTGATGACATCTAGATCTAACAAAAGATAAAGCCGAGCCACATCAATCTAAATTGGGCAAAAGTGTGTGCAATCATAATTAAAATAATAAATAAGAAGAAGCATGCACCACTTGGTAACTTAATGAATTCACTAGACCGCCAAATCTAATGAAGCCGGTAACTAGCCCCAAGCTAGATCTTAGCCTCGCCGCACAACTCATGATCTAACAAAGAACCCTCTTGCCCCCATAGCCTAAATCCGCCGCGAGACGATACTAAGCATGGTAACAAGACTACTTGCAACATAATCTAAACCGTCGCGACGATACTAGACATGGTACAAGGTTGCCGGCATTTACGAGGTCGACGGGTCGATGTATCCCCTCGCAAGAGATCGACAACACGCATCGACTCGAAGAAGGGTGGTACGGGCACGGTGGCACACGGAGCCGGTTTGTTGTATTTGATTTGGTAGATCCGATTACGCTTGCCGGGGTCTCATATTTATACCCAGGCTTGGACAGTCCTAACTAATTACGAATAAAGTAACAAAAAATATCTAGCTAAGATACATTGTCCTCCAAGTTTTCGAGTCGTGAGGCCACACGTGACATGAGCACTTCTCCGGGATATTCTCCTTCGCAGCCTTACGCTGCCGAATCACCACGTGCTCCATCCCCCTCGTGCTCCTTAGCCGGATAGCAACGCTTCCCGTCGTCGGTTTATCGGCGATAGTCCAGCAAGGGTATGCCCCGGCTAGTAGATTGAGTGGTAGAGGTGCGCTAGACGACTAACGGGATGTTAAGCGTAATGAGCGAAGGACAAAACACACGGGTTTTACCCGTGTTCGCCGCCTTGATGGTGTAAAACCTATGTCCCGCTTAGATTGTATTGATTGATTGAGAATCTCGCGGTCCCTCGGGGATCCCCGCCCTCCTTATATAGTCCGGGGAGCAGGGTTACCGGGTCGGATCTGGTCCGACAAGATCTATCCCCGACGGGTTACAAGAGGGAAAGTATGTAGTGATTACGATAGAGCTATACAAGGAAACTATCTTGGTGACCACGTTTAGGTCGTGATCCCGATGATTTGGGGTCTTTCTAGCGCCTAGGGCTTCAAATTGTCATCCTGGGCCAGCCCGAAGGTCTAGCCCAAAGTAGCCCGTGCGGGGGGTTCATCCCCCCACAGCTAGTCCCCGAGCACGCTATATGCTGTAGGTGAGAGAGTCTTGACGCTTCGACCATCGAGGTGTTGTTGACCGCCTTCAGACAAAGTGTCGACTGCACTAGTTGCCGACCAGCCCGGGACAGCTCTTCGACCAGCCGCCTCCTCGTAGCTTCTTTCCATTGTTTCCAATCGTGTAGTCTTGACGAATCCCCGCCGGATGCCGGGTGCTCCAATGAAAAAAATCTTTTTCTTCTCGCTTAAGTGTGCCCACGAGAGTGAAAAACACTCAAAATATAGACATTGAAATGAGCACGCATTCACCGAGAGGTGAAGTGTGCCCACTTAGTCCCCGAGCCTAGGAGTAGGTGAGTTATCACATACCGCTAGGGTCTTTAGGAAATTTAAGCGTAGTCCCCGAGTAATCGGAAACCTAGCCGGGCGCATTGACCAAACAAGGAGCATCACCCATACTAGAGTCCCCGAGCACGGTATTTCGCCGCGGACGTAGGGATGACAATGCACCATGCATGCTTCAAGATATGCTCGCAGTCGACGAGGAGAAGATCCAAGCCTCGCGCAAAACGGCAAGGGATCTTGGTCGAAGATTTGGTCGCCATGCCCCGAGGAATCGGAAGGCGCCAGATTCGGTTAATAAATATGCCGATCGCGGCGAGAACAAACCCGAAGCGAGAATCGAGGGGATAGGACGCGTGGCAACGCTCAACGCGCAAGGCCGAAAGCGCAATGATGCACCGACGCCGCCGCCGCGCACGCACCAACCCAGATGGGGAGGCGCGGGCCCGCAAAGACGCACGTTGCCCATGCAAAGAACCCTAGGGGCGTGGGGGGTTATAAATACTGGGCGCCCAAACCTGCCTCATCCACACGGGCACCCGATTCGTCTTTCTCGAGTCTCTTCTTCTCCCTCCCGCTCGCATGAGCACCTGGGCTAGGGTTTCTGAAATCAGGCCACCGATTTCTTTCGTTGGTCACATCGCCACCTGGCCGTGTTATACCCGGTTTTAAGAACAAAACCGGATACACACCATATGTGAGCCCGTGAAGTCAAATCTCACACATAGTTACAATTAAAGGAAATATCAAAACATAATGCTTAATATATAACGAACTTAATACAAGAAGATAACCTCAAAGCGTTTAACAACGGAAAGACACCCGATCTTGGGATGAAGCCTCCACGACAAGGACAAACCGACCGGGTTGATCACAAGCCCCGACTCCTTTAGAACTCTAGTAATCTTGCAACATCCTCGGTTTGAGTGGGAAATTGCAAGGGTGAGTTCATGTCGAACTCCGCAAATATAACATGGGGTTATGAAGCTCAAAGGTTGACACCGGTTTAACAAGCGGTAAGCATTTTAATGAGTCAAATTTTAGCATTAATTAAGCAAGAAGTTGTGCTTAAGCCCCATATATTCCCATATCATAATTAAGAACACCATCCGTCATAAGTCTCCATCATCATCAACGCCATCATCGTAGTCACCATCAACTTAAATCCATGTCTCAATCTCATCTCAATCTCAACATCCAAGTGATCACTATTCCTTGAGTTTTCTCGGGCCGCCGTGACCCGGGAGCACGGCCGATATATCGGCTTGATCAAACTCTGCGCCGCAGTGTACACTTTCACCGTGAGTCATGATTCTCAAATGCGCGGGTTAGCAGGCCCAATACACCAAGAATCATATAAAGCCTTTCAATGGTTCTTCTAAAATGTCGAGCCGCTAGGATTCAATGGTTATTCTGTAGGATCCAACCCACGTAGCGGGGTTCCCACAGTCGACCTTCCCCCATTTGCGCCACAAGAGGGTAACCCTGACAAGATAGGAAAGGTCCATTGACCGACTAAAGTCAGAGCCATATAACCCCCACAGTTGTACTGTAAGTCCCAGCTTTTGCCAAAGGATAAGTCCTTATGGAGGGCCAAGAGTACCATGAAGAAGCATGAACTCTTGCCCTATGGTCCACGTTGTAAAGATCACATTCCACAACTCATTTGTATATATCATAGTCATCATTAGATCATGTGTATTTAAAGTTGAGCACTTTTAATATACTACCCATATGCAAACATCCCCATAGGCAACAAGGTACAAGATAACAATAACTATGTTATAATCTCTAAGTTTGTCAAGGAGGACACATGCATATGAATTGTGATTATAAAGTGTATAGGTAACAAGGATAGTCCCATGCTATACTTGCCTTAAACTCGATTCCTTCTTAATCAATTCTTCAAAGAACTTCGAGGATCTTGGTCTTGAAAGAATTCCTGATCTTCCACGAACCGCTCACCCGACCACTTGATTACCAACTTCTTCTTCTTGACCACCAACGTAAAACTCACACCGACCGGACATTGTCATACAAAGACCACACAAGCATCCAAGCATTCATACACAATGCAAACAAAAGAGATACTATGAGAACAGTACACCAACAGCAATTAAATAAATTAAAAAGGCTATAAAACAAAAGTTCGTATCACTACGATCACATAGACGCGAATTTCACGAAATCGAGCTAAAACGGCGAAGATACGCATTAAATAAGATTAACAATAATAAAATAATAAATAAATACAAACTTGAAATTTAAAAGTTTGAAAAATGGATTAACCATTTCATAAACATGTAGATGACGAGATTACGAACCCAACGCAAGTTGAACGGGCTAATCGGATTTAAGACGACAAAGTTATAAGCATTTGAAATCAATGGCAAACTTGTAAATAGACTGAAGTTGATTTCGGATTTAAAACAAATAAAATTCTTTTTTATAATTCGGATCCAGGGACCTATACGGAATTAACCGTAGACTTCAGGGTCTCTTTAACAAAAATACCACCCCGAAGGGTATCGGTGACTAACAGCCGCTGGATCAACGATCAACGGCCAAGATCTGATCAGACTTCAAGGGGCGGCGCCACTGCCGGAGCCGAGGCAGACCGCGGCGGCGGCCATGGCCGGCGGCGAGGGAGTTCGCCGGCGAGATGAGATCTCGCGATTCCGACACCAAAACGGACGGGACCGGGACCAAACGAAAGCAGAGCTCAAGGGCATCTCACCAAGGACGACGGAGAGCTCCGGTGCGGACCGAGGACGGCGTGCGATGCGGAGAGGCGGACGGCGGTGACCTGCCAAGATCGGTGACGTGCTGTGAGCGACAAAGTGCAAGAAAAATTAATGAAAGGGGACCGGCGGCTTCGCAACGATGATAGGAAGCTCGGCCAAGGCACTTACGACGGTGAAACACTACGGACCGGTGGGAACGAGTTCCGACGGCGGCCGGCCTAGGGTTTCGAAGCAGATGTTGCTGCTCAGGCCAAGGCGAGTCTGCGAGTGTGGAAAGGGGACCTCGGCACTTGCGGCTCTGCTTATGAAGGCAGACGCGTGCGTAAAGAAGGAAGGCAGCGCAACGTTTTGGAAAGGAGCGCCATCAACGGAACCGGCGTCCTCGCGAATTGAACGGGAGGGCGACGACGCCCACGCGTGCTCAGCACGTGCGCTCGGCTGAGCCCAAGTTGGGCCCGGCTGCTAGCGCTGGTGGCCCAAGAATGAAGGAAGGGAGCGGGCCAACACAAAGAAATAGGCCACGCGGGCTAGAATGGAGAGAATAGGTGGAAGGAAAAAGAAAAAAATACTTTCTTTCTTTTATTTGAAAAGCTTTTCCAACACCTTTTCAAATGGATTTCAAATTTCTTTTTATTTCAAACCAAAACCAGTCATTACAATGTAAAATATGCACTAGCATGTATGCATAACAATGTTGCTAGCTCCTATGATAAATTTTAATTAAATGAAAAATATTATCTTTCCTATATTTAATGAGCACCAAAATTCATAAATAACTCATTTTAGCTCTATTTTCAAAAGAGGCAAAATTTGGGGTGTTACAGTCGCTAGAGGTAATGCGTGCCTTGTAGATCTATAGATTTGTCGCTAATTGACTCCAAATGAAGTCGATTTGGATCCGGATTTGAAGCGCTTTTTGATTTGTATCGACAATCGCTCATGTTCTTGAAATATAGAACCTGGCCAAGGCGAGATGGATCGCCGCGCGCGCGGAGGTCGCCAGGTCGGGGCGGAGGTGCCTGAGGAGGCAGCAGCCGCCGGCCGTGGTGGGTGGGGGCGGGCGCAGGCGCGACGGCGAGCAAAGGCCATCGCGACGGGCGATCCGGTTATCCGAATGGACCGTGAGTGGACGGCGCCGTTATCCATCGACGACACCGCCCAGAGCCGGTGGATGCCGTGTCTTCTTGGGAGAGAGGGTCGTCGCCGGGCCGGAGGGTGCCGGAGGTGGGAGCCGCACCCCATGCCTCAAACGGGATGAGGTGTTGGTGTTCGAGAGCCACTCGGGCGCGGCCGGATGCCGGGCCAAGATCCGCCCCCCGCCGGAGCCCGCCACTATGGGCTCCACCGTGTCACCTACACCGAACGCCATCCTCGACATCGCCATCTTCATCACGCCGTGAGTGCTTCCTTGAATCCTCCCCAACCTCAATGGTGGAGGTACTTTTTCTATGTCGGGATGAAGGGGGAATTGGGGTCGCGTGTTGCTGGTGGCGTGTATGTGAAGCCCGGGGCAACCGGCAGCCGCTTCCCCACCACACCGCTGCCATCTAACGTGGCATGCCGGGTTCACGCGGTGGTTCTACCGCCTCAATCAAAGGTGTCGATCCCGCCGATCCGAGGCCGCCCTGAGACGCCAAGCCGAACGAGCCGCTTGATCGCCGACATGCGGCGTGTGATGGAGCCTGGTGGCCATGATCGAGGCGTTGCACTTGGATGGGATCGACATTGCCCACACGTTCGCGGAGCGCCGGATTCAACCGCCAAGCAGAGGGATCATCCCGGATTCCAAAGACACGGAGTCGAACGACGGTACCGGCGAAGTCCTCGAGGAGTTTCTTCCGGGCGGCGGAAGTGCGGAATCGGGTGTCGAAGATCTTGCCGACGGCCGGGCGCTCCATGATCCGCGTGCGGTGCCCCTCATTCTGCGCTGGAACCCGCCGGCGTTGGTAAGTTTGGCTTAGATTGCTTGGATCTAATTATGCATGATTTTGTATATTGTAATCATCGCCTCGACTTGCGGTATGTGCGTATCCATGGTATGACGCAGCGCAGCAGTACTTCACTGTCACCCGAGGAAGCCGCCGACGTTCGTGTTCGCGCTCGCCAGACGCCGCCGCCTCCACCCGCAGCACCAAGGAGGCCGAAGGCAGGGGCCAGAGGATGAACGGGCCGGCGGGCAAGCGCCCACCGGAGAACCCGTCGGTGCCGTAAGTTTATCCGGAGGAAGGTGATCGCAGGACGGCCGCCCGTCGTGACTAAGCCTGAAGCTTGGCCGCACGAGGACGATTTTCTTGCCGATGAAGATGTTGAAGCATTTATGGAATCTACCGCATTTGTAAGTGTCCTCCCGGTGTTCTTGAGTCCTCGAGCTAAGCTTGGCCGATTGATTGTCGCCGTGTTATATGCAGCAGCCCCGGAGGGAGAGGACACCAAGTGCGCCGCCCCGATCCACATGGTGACGACGGCGCCACGAAGTGGAGGAGGCCGCAGCGGTGGTAGCCTCGGGGGAGGTCATATCCGCGGCCCGCGCTTTGCCAATGTGTGTAAGTATACCTCCCTGCCGAGCGTTGTCATACATATTGCCGATGAAAGCACATGAATGATGCTCTTTAACCGTATAGGGGACTGGCCACCGAGCGCGGCACAGCCGCCGAACGCCGTAGACGCCCAGCAGCAAGGCGAAGCCGGGCCGCACCGCCACAACCTCGGGATGTGCCGGGCAACCAGTGCCCGCCGAGGACGCCCAGCCGCCGGTGGTGGCGCCAGAGATGGCCGGCACCAAGAGCCGGCCGGCGACGGCCCGGCGCCAGAAGCACCGGAGACCACCGGGCCGCCCCATTGGTCAATCGTCCCAGTCTCCCCCGACTACATCCAAGTCGAGGGCGAGGATCGGGAGATGGACGACGCCGAAGGCCGGCACGGCCGCCGAGGTTCCGGTGCGCAGCTAGAAGAGGAGTGGCCTGACGTCGAAGAGGAGGACAAGCCAACGCGCTGGCACGCCGGTTGGAGGAGGGAGCTAGCCGATTGCGCATAAGTTTGTTGCCGTGCTCGCTTTGTTTGCTTTTGTGAAATGTAGTTGTATCATCTTATGTTCCGTGCAAGCACATACGAAACGAGGAGACCCGGTGGCTACAGGAGGAGCCGGACGAGTGCCGGAGGCCCTTCAGAGGAGGCAGGGGCGCGCGGGATGAGCTCTCGCAGAGCACGATCGCCTCGCAAGAGAGCGAGCGGAGCTCAGGGCCGAGAGGGACCGCCCCGCTAGCCGGGCAACGGCAGCGCCGGCGTCACGCCTTTGCGCAGGGAGAGGGCGTCTCGCCACCGAGCGCAAGCCGCTGGAAGTCGGCGCCCGCGTTTGGAGCGTGAGGCTGCCCGGCTACCGCCGGCCGTGAAGCGCTCGTCGCGGAGCGCGCGGTAACCTGGTGGCCGACCGCAAGCCGCTGAAGAGGAGCTTCGGAACTCGCCATCCGGGAGCGTAGGACGCGCGGGCCGCAAGCCTAGGACCAAGTGCTTGGTACGCGGGTCGCATACTCGAGTAATCGACCGTAGATATCTCACGAAGTGTTAGTAATAAAATGAATATGATGCGTATGTGTGTGATACCTTGCGAGTATGAAGCGTCCGTCGACACCCCCGCAAAGAACAACTTGTGTTGGCGAACGAGCAACTTGATGTCCCGCGTGAGGAGCTCCGGAACACCGCCGCCGATCGTGACGGTATGTTTCTCCGGGTCGATGGACAAGTACCGCCAAGAGTTTAGATAAACGAAATGTGCTGTTCTTGCTGTGTATATGCTTCCAACGGGCGTGCCGCCTCCAGGATGGAGATTCGTGAATCGGAGGTCGAGCGTGCCTTATGGAGGGGTCGCACACTGTAGCATCCCGCAAGGCGTCGGGCCAATCCTCAACGCCATCCATGGCTACGCGATTGGTGGGGCCAACGTGGAGGAAGCGCCGCCGACAGACGCTCGAACGTGGAGCAAGAAGCGCGGCGGCCCGGGAGAACTTCATGGAGTTCACCCGCCAGGCTACCCGTGACACGGCTCAACACGCCCGGGCGGTAGCACGCTCTCACTCCCGTTGTGGAGTTTATTTGGCGCCCGCCTAGGCTACGCACAAGGGACAACGGAGGCTGCCGCTTTGAACTCGCGCCAAGAGGCCGAAGAGGCGGCGACGGCTTGCGGATGACATGAACCCTCTCCCGTGAGTCGCCGAAGGTGAAGACACGGGTGACGTTGCTCCGTGCATAATATTTTGTTTCTTTTGGCCGTAGCAAGAAACTTTGTTAGAGTGAAAAACGTTAAAAACACGTATCATTTAGCCGAGCCACGCCTGGGATGTGGGTGGCATTAATAGCTAGTACTTTGTTTTTATTGCATAATCGTTTTAGCATGCATATGATTATGGTTGATGACAAAATTTATTATGTAGACCGTAGAGCGAAAGCATGTCACCTATGGTAGACTCCATTCCTAGCCTTAATGCGCCGGTATAGCCGCAAAGAAGGAGACACGATGCTCGGGCAAGCTATTGGGCTGTTCGACCACGCTAAGGAGTCATCGCCGGTCGTTAGTCTATGCGGGAGTACACCATCACGCATACTGCGAAACAACCAAGTACAGAGACGGTTCTAGGGTGTCCAGTGACTTTAGAGTGTGGTTGAGCATGGAAATAAATTGTTATGTCGATCAAAAGAAAATATAACCATGTCAACGTACTCAAATAAACTTTATTAACCATGCGACAACAGAAAGTAAAAGATGATACAAGCTGGCTTACGAGTCCCCGAAGTTACGGAAAAATCGTCGTAGATGCTCAATGTTCCGTGAGTTAGGGGATATCGATATCGCCCATGGTGATCAATCTGTGAAGCTCCGGTCCGGTTACCTCCTTCACTTTAAAGGGGCCTTCCCAATGAGAACCCAACTTGTGAACGCTCTTCTGCTTCCTTCGAAGGACTAGGTCGCCAACCGCAAAGGCTCTTCCTTGCACATTGCGATTGTAATATCGTTGAACGCCTTCGAGGTATTTAGCGTTCCGCGTGCAACATTGCAGCGGGTTTCCTCGAGCGTGACGCGAGCTCATCTTCTCGAGTTGCGCCTCGAAACTTCTTCATTATAATTCTCCACCGGGGAGAGCGAAAGGCGATGTCGGCCGGGAGGACTGCTTCGGAGCCAAACACCATGAAATATGGAGAAACACTTGTCTGCCGCGGCTAGGCCGGGTTCGAGTCCCCGCACAACGGCCGGCTCTTTCTTAAGCCGACGACCGGGGTATTTCCCGTCCGGGTCGGAAGAGTCGCCCGCAATGCCTCTAATATCATGCCGTTTGCTCCTCGGCCTGCCCGTTGGCATGAGGGTGTGCGGCATGCACACATATTTCACCCGAATGCCTTTGTCTTCGAAAATCCCAAAAGTGGCCGCGGTGAAAGTCTTTGCCGAGAGATGCGTGATGATGGAGTTTGGGATGCCGAAACGATGGATAACCTCGTCGAGCATCTTGACGGCCTTATGCTGATTGGCATCAACCAATGGGAGGTACTCGATCCATTTGGAGAATTTGTCAACCATGACGAAGATCCACTTGAAACCACCCGGGGCTGCTTTGAAAGGCCCTATGGCGCCGAGTCCCCAAAGACGAAAGGCCATGCCGCCGGGTATAGTCCGGAGCTCATGCGCCGCAAGACGTGTGTTCGCTTCGCAAGAACCGGCGGTTCATGCAATGGCGTACCAAGTGTTCCGTGATCGGCGACCGCCGTCGCCAAGAGAATCCTGCGCGTGAAAAGCCTTGCCGACCGTGAGTGCGGGAGGCAAAGCATGATTGCCGCAGTTCCACCATGTATCTCGTTGAGCGGCTTGATACCGTCCTCCTCGGATATGCACTGCAGGACCCGATCCCTCGGGCTCTTCGTCATGAGGAAACCGTCTACTAGGACATAATTTTTGCTTCGCCGGATGAGGCGTTCTCGCCTGTTTTGTCTTCGGGAACAAGGGCTTCCCGCACGTATTTGATGATCGGGACCCGCCAATCTTCATCGACCGTGTGGGACATCGTGGCGATTATGTGGTCAGCTGTTTCAAGCGGAGGCCCTGGTGTAGGATCGCTGATGGTCGGTTTCCAAAGATCTTCGACGAAGACGCCTGCCGATATCTTTGCCCGAGAGGAGCCGAGCTTTGAAAGTTCATCGGCGCCTGGTTGTAGTCCCAAACCACATGATCAAAGCCGAGCCCGTAGAACTTGCCTTCCAATTTTCTTATAGCTGCCACATAAGCATCCATCTTCTCGCTCTTGCAATCCCAATCTTTGTTGATCCGCTTGATGACCAACGCCGAGTCCTCGAACACCGCACCGCGAATCCCAAAGCTGAACGTCGATACGGGAGGCCGTGAAGGGCCGCCTCATACTCCGCGGCATTGTTAGACGCCGGGAAGTGGATCCGCAGGACATACCGGAGCGTATCTCTGGAGGGTGATATGATGTAGACGCCGGCACTCGGCCCATCGATGTTGAGCGAGCTGTCGAAGTACATTGTCTAGCGCTCTTGGCTGGTGTCTTCGAGGGGAGTCTCTAGGTCCGTCCACTTGCAAACGAAATCTGCCAACGCTTGCGACTTGATTGTACTCCTATTCTTGTATTCGATGGTGAACAGGCTGAGCTCGATCGCCCACTTGCATATTACGACCGTTGGCATCTTTGTTCCGCAGGATGTCGCCCAAAGGATAATCGGACACCACGGTGATTGGATGAAGGTCGAAGTAATGCCGTAGCTTTCGGGACGTGATGAGAATCCCATAGAGCAACTTCTGGATATGCAAGTACCTTTGTTTGGAATCATTGAGTACCTCACTGATGAAGTAGACCGGCTGCTGGACGGGGTATACGTGCCCTTCCTCCGCGCGCTCGACAACTAGAGCAGTGCTAACTACCCGGTTGGTCGCTGCGATGTAAAGCAGTATCTCCTCCTCGTCGTTTGGGGCCACCAATACCGGTGGTGAGGTAAGGAACTTTTGAAGCCGTTGAAGGCCTCTTGAGCCTCGTTGGTCCACGAAAGCTTCTCCTACACGAAGGAGTTTGAAGAATAGCAGTCCTTTTTCACCGAAGCCGTGCGATTTAAACGACTCAAGGCCGCTATGCATCCGGTCGGTTTACGGACGTCTTTAACGTTTTGGGGCGGTTTCATCCACATGGTGGCGCTGATTTTTTAAGGTTCGCTCGATGCCGCTACCGCCGACGATGTTGCCGAGTAAGTTGCGGAAGGGATGCCAAAGACACACTTTCCGGGTTTAGTTTCCATTGGTACTCGTTTAGTTTAGCGAACACCCTTGTAAGGTCGTCGACCAGGAGAGGGCGCCGGGTCTTCACCACGACATCGTCGACATAAGCCTAAGTGAGGTCGGGGATAAGGTTCCCTAAGCAGCCCTGTGATAGCCCGCCGGTATGTAGCCGGCGTTCTTTAACCCGAACGACATAGTATTGTAGCAAAGAGGCCCCGAACGGAGTGATGAAGGAAGTCTTTTCCTGGTCCTCAACCGCGAGGGCGATCTGATGATACCCCGAGTAGCAGATCCGAGGAAGCTAAGTAGCTTGCAACCTGCGGTGGAGTCGACAACCCGATCGATACGGGGAGACCGAAAGGGTCTTTAGGGCAAGCCCTATTGAGATCGGTATAATCAACGCACATCCTCCATTCTTTATTCTTCTTTTTTACAAAGACCGGATTAGCTATCCAAAGGATGATACACTTCACAAATAAAACCAGCAGCCTAGTAGCCTAGTCATACGCTTTAATAGCAGCTGATTTTATTTTATTAAAACGATGCATTTTCGGGCGCACGGCCGGGCCGTCGGCTTGACACGTAGGCGGTGCTCGATCCGGCTCGAGGTACTCGGGCATGTCCG
The DNA here is from genome assembly GCA_015847255.1 of Hyparrhenia diplandra. Taxonomy (NCBI): domain Eukaryota; kingdom Viridiplantae; phylum Streptophyta; class Magnoliopsida; order Poales; family Poaceae; genus Hyparrhenia; species Hyparrhenia diplandra. The sequence continues at coordinate 13,512 of JADLZK010009069.1, forward strand.
CGGGTTTCCACGCGAAAATGCTCACGTTCTCCCTCGGGAACCGGACGGCCAGCGTCTTCCTATTTCGGTCGAGGTTGACGCCTATCTTGGTCGTCTTGGACGCGTCGCCCTCCACCAGCTGGATATCCTTAGTATCCGACGGCTTGGTGGTCTTCTTCGTCCGCTCCTCCTCGAGTATCTTGAGGTCGGAGGGGTTTAGCTTCTTCGCGTTCTTGATGACCTCCTCCTACCGTATCGACCGGAGGATAAACTCCCGCTTGTCGAGGCCCTCCTTTCGCATGGGCTAACGCCATGTGAACATTGGCTCGCATGTAAGGACCCCCATCTCCGTGGGGATCTTGAGGATGAGGTAGCCGTAGTGTGGAACCGCCATAAGCACGGTCAGTCCGGGCCGCCCAATAATGGCGTGGTACGACGACTCGAAGTCCGCAATGATGAAAGTCATGTACCGAATGCGGTGGTGCTTGGCGTTGCCGAACTGTACATGTAGCGTAACCTTCCCGAGAGGAGTGGATGATTCTCCGGGCAGGATTCCCCGTAACGGATGGTCGTATGGCTTGAGGTCGCCCTTGGTGATGTCGAGCTTTCATCGAAGTTCGAACGGCATGTTGAGGGCACTCCCTCCATCGATGAGGACTTTCTCGCCTTGAGCAGACGCCCGATCACCGGGTCCGTGACAAGTGGGACCACCCGGGATATGGGTTATTGCACCATTGGTCGCCACGGCCTGAAGGTGATGACCCGTTCAGAGAATGTAGGCCATATCGGGTCCGTGACCCCCTCGCTGAAGTCTTTGACGGTCAGGACAGTACGGGCAGAGACCTTGCGATCCCGTCCCACCTCGCAGCCATAGTGGCCGCCCATGATCATATGGATGACGCCGTCCCCGGCGCGATAACGGTGCTTGGGATCGACGCCGTCATCCGGGTCGTCTTCCGTGTTGTTGCGGGCGACCTTGGGCGCTTCCCTCCGGCTGCTCGTCGTTGATCTTGAGCTTTTTCCGCCGCTTTCATACTCGGCATTAAAGTGCCGACACTCGGCCGGGCTATGATTCAAGTCTGGGTGCGGGGCACTTGCCGTGCGTAGCTTCTTAATCGGGTCTTGCCGGTTGAGCGGCTTCTTCCTTCCCCCGGCTTTGACGTTGTTAATGCCTCCTCCGCGATGGTTCCAATCACGGTGCTCGCGAAAGTTGCTGCGGCGTTTCGCCCCGCGACTGATGTCGCGGAGTCGTCGTGGTGGCGGCTATCGTGGACGCTTCGTCGCGTCGCTTATCATCGCGGGGCATCACGCCGAGGGAATGCTCCCCGTCGGCGAGTAACCGTATTCCTTGTGGAAAACGTGCTCGGCCGTCCCGCCCGCAAACTTCGCGCCACATCTAGTAACTTGGACATGGTCGTGACCTTGGTTCGTGGAGCTTCTTCGCGCAGTTCCTGGGCAGCCGTGTTGCCGTTGGAGACGAGGCCCTTGGTGAACGCGCCGACGCACTCCTCGTCGGTGATGTCGGGATCGTCGGGCGAACCTCGGAGAAGCGCGAATGTACTCCCGAGTGGCTCATTGCGGCCGAGGCGCAACCGTTCCAGGTCGTATTTTGTGCCCCATTACTTGCATGTGGACTTGTAGGTGCCGACGATGATCTCTTTGACGTCGTTCCACGTGACGCGACCTTGCTTCGGCGCAGGGGGGAGCCGCTGATTGGCCGCTGGTCAAGGCTAGTTGGGAAGTAGTTAGCCATAACATCCTCCCCACCTCCCGCCGATCCGATCGCAATCTCGTAGAGCATGACCCAAGCCGCGGGGTCTTGATCGCCGGAGTACCGAGAGGGCGTTGGTGCCCTTAAAGCCCAACGGCCACCCGGACCCGGCGAAGATCCGGGTGGTAGGGCGGATCATAGCGATCGTAAGGTTCCCGGTCGGGTTCCCATACATCATGTTGTACTCCTCACGCCGCTGGATCTCGGCGTCTTCGCGAGCTTGTTGGCTAGCGGTGATGCGGTAGCGAGCATCTCGAGCAATCTCGATGCGCCGCGGAGGTCGAGGGGGACGCCGGTTTCCATCCCGACCGACGGGGTGGTGACCACCCAGCGCCCAGCCCGTGCTCGACTGCCGAGCCGTTCGGCTCGCATCTTGCCCGGCCGGGCGGCGCCGCACGGGGATGCCGTCGTCGCGACGTTGGGACTGATTCGCTCCTCTTGGCATGGAGGATGCTTCTTCCTTGCCTCGGTTGTTGCGATTTCTCCGGCGATGGCGCCGACGGGACGGGCGCGAGGGCGCCGACGATCCCGAGACCGGGTTGAGTTGAGCATGGGTGGCGTAGCGCGTACCCATGGACCTCATCCATAGTAGCGTTCTCCCATAGCGGGAGAGTCGCGGCCGCGGCGATGTTACGTTACGGTGTCTTGTGGTGGGGATCGCCAGCACCGCCGAACCGAGCTCCGCAGATTTCGGGAGAGCCCCGGGCAAGTCCGGAAGCCCGGCCGATGCCGCCGGTCGGAGCAGGCAGCCGCATCCTGCTCCGCCTGCCAGCCGACGCGCAAGACGATTGGCATTGCGCTCCTCTCGGCGGTGCGCTGTTCCTCGGTCTCCCCCTGGAGGGGCGCTGAGTCGTTGCTGACGAAGACCCCCCCTCCCGCCATAGATCTCCCAGGGAGCGGTACCCTGGTCGAACATCGGGGAGTCGTAGTCGAGCTCTATCTCCGTTGGTTCCCGGAGGACGGTGGTGGTGGCTTCGGACGGAGACAAGGAAGCGGTGCGGCCAATCCACGGAGCTCGGTGCCCTCCTCCTCCCCTCTAGGATCGGAGAGAGCTTGGCCATGCAGATGTGGTCGCGCGTCGTCGACGGGGCGCCTTCATGGTATGTTGGTGCGTCGATGAAGTCGTAGGGTCGGGGACGGCCTTCCGACCAGTCCCAGAGCTCGGGCGCTGGTCACCGCTACGCGGAGATGGCGAAGCGGACCACCCTTCCTTCAGGAGTAGTGGTGACGACCAGACCCTGGCCGAGGGAGCGTAGCCCTCGACCAGATCTGTTTCTCCTTGAAGGTGCGTCGGGGAGCCCGTGTTGTGGTGGATGTTGTCCCTGTTGGCAGAAAGTGACGTAGTCGAAGTCAACCAAAGGGAAGACTCACCCATACCAACGGGAGCCTATCGAAGTCGCCGAGTAGATTGTCGGCGTCATGGACGGCCGTGTGTATGGTAACAACAGTGGGTGAGCCTCGATCGGGAGTCCGAGCGGCCCCGCCTCCGTAGTTGGAGCCGGTGCCGGTGTTGTAGAAGCCGGATGCCGACGCAGATTGATCCGAAGCGGGCAGGTTGTTGACGCCGGAACGGCGCCGTTGTTCCGCATTTAGTGTCCCGAACTGGATGTCCTCCATCGGGTCGACCGCCATGGATTCAGGGAAGATCACCATCTTGTTAGTCGTGGCGTCTTCGTGCACACCCCCTACCTGGCGCACCAACTGTCGTCGGTTTATCGGCGATAGTCTAGCAGGGGTATGCCCGGCTAGTAGATTGAGCGGTAGAGGTGCGCTAGACGACTAACAGGATGTTAAGCAGAACGAGCGAAGGACAAAACACACGGGTTTTACCCAGGTTCGGCCGCCTTGATGGCGTAAAACCTACGTCCTGCTTAGATTGTATTGATTGATTGAGAATCTCGTGTCCCTCGGGGGGGATCCCTGCCCTCCTTATATAGTCCGGGGAGCAGGGTTACAGGTCGGATTTGGTCCGACAAGATCTATCTTGATCGGTTACAATAGGAAAGTATGTAGTGCTTACGATAGAGCTATACAAGGAAACTATCTTGGCAACCACGTTTAGGCCGTGATCCCGATGATTGCGGTCTTCTAGCGCCTAGGGCTTCAGTCGTCATCCCGGGCCGCCCGGAAGGTCTAGCCCAAAGTAACCCGTCTTGAGGGGATAGGGGTTCATCCCCCCCACACTTCCCAATTGCTACAGTACCTCAGACGCTGTCATCGCTAGCCGAATGACCTCTTTACCGAATCATAGCATGTCGGCTCTTATCATTCAGGCTTTACCAAATTTTGGTGTTAACATATGCCCCCTCAATTTTGGAGTAAAAGATGTCCTTTTGCTTCGAAATTGACCACACCGCTAAAACTTGGGCCAAGCCTTTTCTTGGGCTAAAATTAACAAGGCCCATCTCGAACCGTGGCTTCGGAGGTTTCTCGTAGTACTGTTTAACCCTTTAGTTGCTTCTTGGAACTTGCGCCACCAAAATCTCCACCTATGTGAATCGGTAAGCTAGTCGCCTCGCTTCTCAAGATAAGCGCCGAATTGATTTCTTGTTCCCTTTACAGCCTTCCCGAATCACGTCTCTTGGCCTTCCTCCCTTGTATAAATACAAGTATACCCTTGGAACGGTAGCGGATCATTCAGATCTCATTTTCACCTTCCAATCTACTCTCTACTTTCCCCAAGATCCGAAGCACCAAATGGCGATTCAAGCAACAAACGCCCCGGCCGAGACGGCAGATCCTCGCCCTCGAAGAGGCCTGCGCATGAGAGTGAGCATATCCCAATCCAGCCTTTAGCATTATATTTCATAAGATCTAACTCCCTTTTCTTTTTGAAATAATTTCCAGTGCTCGCGATGTTGAGAACACCGAACTCCGTCGTCAATTGGAAACGGCACAAACAAATGGGCTTCGGGGGAGGAAGAAGAAGCTCATCGGGAAACACTCCAAACATTGGAGGAGGCGAGGCGCGGTCATGGATCGTCTTGATAGAGCTTAGGACGCTTATGTAGAGAACAACAATCTTAAGTCTTTACTATCACACCTGTGCATCCCCTCTTCCATGATTTTGCTTTCTGAAATAATCTTCTCACCCGATCCTTGTCGTTTCTCAGGTATAGCAAGGAGACTCGGCCGCCTAATCCATGCCACCGGTGAATTAATCCGGGAGCTCGAAGAGGATAGTCCTCCAGGCCCTGACCGTGCTCGGAGGATTCAACTGGCTTATGGACATCTGAGGGCCATCTACAGTAGCATTGTAGATTAGGAAAATATGGTCATGATGTAAAAACCCCTATCTCTTTCCTCTATCAATAAAGAATCAAATTTTCGTCTCCCTTTTCGTGATCTTATTTGCACAAGTCATCCCTCGTGAATAACTATCTGTTGGTGCCGAACAAGTTTTTGCCGAATCTCTTTTCATAACATTATCTGAGTGGATATGATTGAGCAAGTCTGAAAATATCCCTTAAGAGATTATCCGGCCCATTTCTCAACCCAACTCTCCTTTAAAGCTTATGCTGTGGTCTGTCATTGCGATCAACTTAAAAATTTTTCCCTCTGCTTCTGCTGCCAACCTTTAATTTTTCTTTGCTGCCGAACGGAGAAAAACCTCTATTTCCGATAAATATCCATAGCAAGCAATAGTAACGATTGTAGCAACTATCTTAAAGTGGCAGGAAGCTGAATTCCAAAACACCACATCCGTTTTTCTTGAGAGATTATTCTGTCTCTAGGATGAATTAAACAATGAAAACCCCTCTCCATCTGTATTGCTTGTTCTTAATCTTCCTGTTGTATACTTCTATTCACCAAACAAATCAATCGGACAAACCTTGCTGAACAAATGACGTCATCATAGCCAAATCCTTAAATAATATTAAAATTCAGCTTCGAGACAACTCATGAGCCTTCGTTCGGTTGTGGCATTGAATGTGTTTCCACTTTTTCTTCTCCCAATAAACCAACCAAGGGTAAAAATGTCAGTCAGAAGGAAGGTGAAACGGGCAATGCTGGCTTCTTTAATAAGCAACCTCTCAAAAAATATATAATTTTAATATCTTGGCCAATCAACTTGCCTTCCACCAAGCGCCTGGCCTTATATGTCCAAACGCGGTCGAGATTAAAAACCGCAAATCTGCTTCTCCAATTTCTTTCCCTTTTACCGAGCGCCATCCGCTAGTACCAACAATTCCAATGGCGGACAAAGGAAAAGAAGTCGCTGAGGAATCGTCAGTTCAGGGTCCTCCACCACCGGCTCCATACTCACTTGGGTGAGATTTTATTTCTGCAGATTTTGTCATCTCCCTGTTTTGATATACTCTAATCCTCTCGCCTTTAGATCACCAATGCATCCGACTTCTTGTTTGGCACTAGACGCATTCAATCCCAATCCCATCGATTCTTTCGATGAGGATTATCCCGCGGATGCGAGAGACTCTCCGCAAACAACCGTGAAGAGAAACGCCGTCGCAGGAGCTTCAAGCAGATCCGGAAGTGACAGTTCCTATGCGCCGCGCAGCGTGAATGCCGCATGTCTCCGGAGGTTCATATTGGTGGTGAGTCAACTTTTTAACTTTGTCCATATGTTGCTGTGTCCGGTGAACTAATCGCCTTTCACTGTATTCTTCTAGAACTTTCCGGCGTCCGCCTGCCTTCGTGAAGCAAAAGATCGCTTGGTGCGGGCACTCGACATGCCGGTGAACCCACGATTGCCTCGCATCCAAGAGATCGTCGACAAGATCAAGGAAGCTATGAAGAATAAGTGAAGAACCGCAACAAGATACCTAGGGTTAGAACCAAATAGGAATCTTTTGTGATGTATTCGCAATGCTTTTCAGAACAGACTCCTCGAATCCTTTGAATAAAGACTCCTTTGGCTCTATATTGATTTTTTATATTTTTTGCACTAAAGGCGACATAACATATTATGCCGGCTATCCTCCAATTTCCTTATGGAGTATTTTTCTCGCTAAAGGCGATGATTTATTCATCGGCTATCTCTTATGAATGGAACAAATCTTTTTGCTTAAAACTACTGAATTCTACGTGTCGGCCAATCACACTTGCAATAATTGATCTTTTAAGCCGACACGAAACTCTTCCATTGATCTTAAAATTACCGTCGAGCCGATGATTTCGATCGGTTGTTGGTCTTTGTAACGAGTACCGGCAGGACCTTCTTCCCACTCTCTCCCCGAAAAGCATTCCACACCTTCATACTCCCGAACGATGGCTCGCATGGCAGCAACGCTTACCGAATCATCAGCTTGCACTATCTCGACATCATCACCGTTCCATTGGATGAGTACTTGATGCATGGTAGACGGGGACGCAACAATTAGCATGGATCCAATCCCTTCCAAGAAGCAAGCTGTAGGACCCCTTACTATCAACCACAAAGAAGGTAGTGATCAAAGTCTTTGAGCCGATCATCAACTCAACGTGAACGGCTCCATGGGTATCCGAAGGATTGCCAAACAAAATCTCTAAGCACAATGTCCGTCTTTAGCAAATCCTCCTTGGTCATCCCGGCTTTTGAAAGTCGTGTATGGCATGATATTGATTGCAGCTCCCCATCAACGAACATATGAGTCAGAGGTTTTCCATTAACGAATACCTTCAGGTAAAGAGGCTTCAGATGGTTGTGCTTCCTAGGCCTGTCAAACACCGCTTGTCTTGAGATGGCCAACTGTCCTAGGAGATTAATCATCTCTTTGTTGTCAAAATCAGAATAGGCCTCTTCATCCGAATAAGCATTTTCTCTCCTCCGGATCCACAAAGTGACTTGTTCGGTAGGAGCTGCAAACTCTATCGGGATGTAGAATACCATGTTAACATCGCGAACGCCCACTTGCCGAATACTCTTCCGCCGAATGACTGGCTTCTTGAGTTTTCTTCTTTGGGCGCCATACCGCTGCGTCCCGGCTATTGCTTCCTTAAGCTCCTTGTTCCCGAGGCGTTGGACTCTTCTCTTCCGACTCTTCCTCAAACCAGAGGGCACCATTGTCCCTTTTGCCACACGCACTCTTGAGGAGAGTCCGGATCATCTTCCAGAATCCTCAACATCAACCCATGCTTGATCGGCAATTCTCTTACCGGCATGAGGTTTCTTTGTCTTCAATTTGTAGACGCCGATCATCCTCCGGGAAACGTGCCCCCGTCTTTCTTGGATGGGGACGGCGGTTGACTCATGCCTGTCTGTACGTGGTATTGCTCACTTTGCATTGGGGCAATTGTTCCTAGCAGGCAGCTTCAAGCCTTCATTCCAAAGCAATGTCCGAGAAAAGGACAGTCCCAATGAGACTCCTCTCGTTCTCTCATGTATTCCCTCTGTTTTCAGGTGATACATCTCCTCCTCCTATCTCTCGCTGCTCTTTTGCAAGTTTGTTGATCCCCTACGGTATTGCTTTTCTTGCTATCTTTGCCATTTGTTCAGCAAAGTATACGAGATGTCACCTTTGGTTTGGAGGCCTCTCCTCTCTGTTCGGCTATTTGGGAACCGAACACGACGCTCTTGGAGCTCTACATCGAGATACTTGCCGACTAGGGTCAATCGAACCACTTTGCTTTGCCCTATCAGAAGTCAGCACTTTCATTGGGCCCTTGCCTTTAGGATCACCGGCGTAAAACCAAGTATGTATCAAAAACAACCATGCCTGCTGGGAAGGGCTCCTTGTCCACCTTCATATTGTTATTGAACTTTAGGAGACCCTGCTGTATATCCCTCTGAATCTGCTGCCTGAAGATTTGGCAGTCATTGATGTTATGAGTATTCATGTCATGAAGGCCACAGTACTTCCCAGTCTTGACCCAATCAGGACGCCGCATAGAATGATTCTCTGGCAGCTTAATACGTCCTTCCTTGACCAAGAACTCAAAGTGCTTGTCAGATTTGGAGACATCGAAGTCATATGCCCCCTTGAGTGTCTTCATCCAGCGCTGGTTAACTTGGACAGGTTCTTTGCCCCAAGCGAATTCGGCAGCTGCTACGTCTTCTTGGCCATCATCTTCATCTTCTCCTCCTTCCAGAAAGTATAGATATGCCTCATAGGACACATTGCCCCCTTTCTGAAAACGGGTGTCCCTCTTGATGCTCTGGAACTGATTGGCCATGAGTGACAGACGCCTTGAGAGCTGTCCAAGATCTTCGAACTCCATGCCGGCTAGCTTTTCCCTGATGGCTGGATGCATACCAAGTGTAGTTCTGATAAGAATCGATGGTCCGCAAATTCAGAGAGTAGCAGAAATTCTTTGTTTCCCTGAACCTGCGCAAGAACTCTTGAGGTGTTTCATTGTATCTCTGTGTCAACCCCATCAGGTGAATGAGCTCTTTCTCATTGGAACCACTGAAGAAGTATGAATGGAATTTGTTCTCCGTTCAAACCATGTTCCAATAGAATTGGCCGGCAACGTGGCGAACCATGAGAAAGCCGCCCCGTAAGGGATGATGGGAAGTTGCGAATCCTCCCCGCTTCATCATTAGCAAGCTCTCCGAGCTGGATCAGGTACCGACTGATGTGTTCGGTAGTGTCATCTTGTCCGAAGAACTTGGTCAGATCACTTGGAGGCTTCAATCTGGAAGGAAGCGCCACTCTGTTGTACCAATCAGGATATGGTGACCGATACACATAGGGCCGATTCTTGGGCTTAATCCCAAACTGGTGTTGCATCATATCGGCCATCCTCGCTAGGAGTATATCCACATTTGTATCTTGAGGTCCATGAAACTGTCCCGATTGTCCAAGGTGGCCTATACCCGTGGATTCGGCATAGCATGAATGGTGGAGTAGTCAAATAACTCTCTGGCGTAACGGGGCCAAAGGGATTTCTCGTAACCCACCGGCCATTGGAGCAATTGAATAGGTGTTGTATGCCGGAGGATTCCCGGGTGCACCGAATCTTTGCCTCTCCATGTGTCTTGGCTCGGATTCCCTTGGCTTCTCACGGTGTCTTGTTACGCCCTCCGGCTTCTTGATTTGTAGCTCCTTTCTTTGGTGGTGGCTTTGGCACATGTAAGTATGTTGGCCCCGAAAGCTCACCGAGTTGTTCATCAAAGTGCCTATCAAACTTGGGTCCAAAGCTGCTCCTCATAATATGACGAAAAGTATTGAAGAACACCGAGTTATGATTAGTCATTGCTCTCCCAACGGCATTTGCAACGATCTCTTCCATTCGACGGATTTCTTCAGCAGTTGGCTCCTCATCTTCCTTTTCTGCCCCTTCCTCTCGTATCAGGAATTTGCTTGGCGTATTCCTTGTCACCGGCATCACTATCTTTGGAAGATCTGTCTTCTGGAAGATTGCACCACTCTTGTTCTTGGAGAAGCATGACAGGCACTTTTGCGCGAAAACTTCGCACATGTCTCTCACCATGGTCTCGGTCGACTGGCAGGTCATCTACCGGGGAGAGGGATGACGTTGTTCTTGTCGACTTGATCGGGCATCTTGTCTTGACCTTGAGTTGTCCCACCGGGCGTGCCAAAAAGTGTGTTGGCACAAAATCGACTCTGCGCCACACACACCGACAAGCCGAAATAGCTGGTTTTACTCATTTGCCCGAAAGTGTCTTGATCCGAGGCGTGCGATCAATTTGACTGTTAATTGACAAGGAGGTAAGCGTGAGATGCGGAACATGCCCGGTGAGACCAAACAGTTTCGTATGTATGGCTCTAAGGCCGGTTGTAACGACATATAGCTATGAGAGCTATCTGTCAAGATATAATGAATGCATTGGTAAGCATGTATAAAGATGTGATGTAATAACATTTGCCGAATGATCATGGAAGACATGTTTGAACAAGTAATGTCGATCATCAAGATATGATATCATAAAGCTCTATTGCATAGATCGAATTAATTGACAACATGGAACATAAGCGGGTAACTCATAAATATAAACCTAATCTAAATGACACATGCATAGGTTTCATCCAACTAGTCTGTCGCACGTCTAGCCTTCCTAAACCCGTCAAGCTTAAACCCTTGCAAGCTAATCCACCGCATGATATGACTTGCTACAGATCTAAACCACTTACCACAACTAGATCAATCCACCGCATGATACAATCTAACCATGATAAGCTAAAAGCACACATACATCTAAATAGATCTATAAATACTCATTACTCGTTGAAGCGTGTATGCATAAACAAGTAAAGCACACATGCAAGCTTAATCTAAAGCAAAGTCAGAGATTTATTCCTATTAGTCCTAACAGCAATCCACCGCATGATGATACCTTGCAACAAGCTAATCCACCGCATGATACGGCTTGCCAGACTAATCATCCTAAACTCTTTTCGTCCTAACAGACTATCCACCATGATGATACACTACAACAAGCTAATCCACCGCATGATACGACTTGCCGGACTTGACTCTAACGATAGGTAGACTTACACATGCAAGATACAAGTAGATACATAATCAGATTCGGCAAGATTGCCGAATCGGGGTCCATGAAGAAGGAACTCACACGCAAAACCTTAGCCTGCCGCATCGACTCATGACTAAACGTTAATACGAACCCACAACATGTAGCAACTTAGATTGATCTAAGCCCGGCTATGATGAACAAATAGATCTAATGACATGATTGAGATAAACATTGAAAGCATTGATGACATCTAGATCTAACAAAAGATAAAGCCGAGCCACATCAATCTAAATTGGGCAAAAGTGTGTGCAATCATAATTAAAATAATAAATAAAGACTACTTGCAACATAATCTAAATCCGCTGCATGATACTAGACATGGTACAAGGTTGCGGTATTTACGGAGGTCGACGGGTCGATGTATCCCCCATGATAGATCGGCGACACGGCCCCGGACTCAAAGGGTGGCGCGGGCCGGTGGCACGGAGCCAGGTTTGTTGTATTTGATTTGGTAGATCCGACACGATTGCCGGGGTCTCATATTTATATACCGAGCTTGACGAGTCCCAACAAATTATGAATAAAGTAACAAAAATATCTAGCTAAGATACATTGTCCTCCAAGTTTTTTCTGAGTCGTTGAGGCCGCACGTGACATGAGCACTTCTCCCGAATATTCTCCTTCGCAGCTCTTACGCTTGCCGAATCACCACGTGCTCCATCCCCTCGGGCTCCTTAGCCGGATAGCAACGGCTTCCCAATTGCTACAAGTACCTCGGGACGTTAGACTGCGCTAGCGAATGACCTCTTTACCGAATCATAGCATGTCGGCTCTTGTCATTCAGGATTTACCAAATTTTGGTGTTACGAAAGAACGCAATTGATCCTACCATCATCTAACCTATCCACCATAACTTCCTATGTACCTTTCGTGGCGTTCCCCTTCTTGTTTTTCTGTACGTAGGTCGACATAGAGATTTTCAATGAAATTCTAAGATTTCACTCTAAACAAGGGCTACTTTGAGTCCTATGACAAGTGATTCTTAGAAAAACTCACTAATGGTCCACTTGTTCAAATTTAGGTTCTCTAGGGTGAGGCATTTGATTCCACAACCGCAAAAAAGTCTAGCTCGATTCTATAGCCGGATTGGAAACTTCTCTTTGTTTTGAGTTCACGCTGAAATCAGCGCCCAGATCCCCTAATGTCACATCGAAACATATTAAGCGGTTGAGGAACATAACGCAATTGATCCTACCATCATCTAACCTATCCACCATAACTTCCTATGTACCTTTTCGTGGCGTTCCCCTTCTTGTTTCGGTGCGTAGGTCGACACACGAAGATTTTGGTGGAATTCCAAGATTTCACTCTAAACAAGGGTTACTTTGAGGCTATGACAAGTGATTCTTAGAAAAACTCTCTAATGGTCCACTTGTTCAAATTTAGGTTCTCTAGGGGAGGTATTTGATTCCACAATCGTAAAAAGTCTAGCTCGATTCTATAGCCAGATTGGAAACTATAGGATCGCTGGACACCTAGAAGGGG